>JARQWZ010002154.1:0-77500 GCA_033150135.1 Gobio occitaniae | reverse complement strand
TCAAAACTGCAAGCCAAACGGTAATAATGCCTGTACGAACACTGCTCACCTGCTGCTTTGAAAGCCCCAGGTAGCTCATCAGACCCAATCATACCAGAGCAATCGGCATCAAAAGTCTTGTAAATGCCCTGGATTTAACAAAAACAGGTTGCTCTGAAACATTTATGACAGGTTCATAAGTCCAACATATAATCTGTTGGACATATGTTGGATGCACAAGAAAGCTAATAAATATACTAAGTGGCAATCTCATTGTTAAAGTAATTAGAAGAAAAAAAAAAGATTTTCATGATAGTTCGTTGACACTAAATAGTCCCCCGAAAATAACGTTTGTAAAGATATAATAAAGGGCCCTACTATATATTAAGTGTCTTTAACCACCATGTACTAGCATACATATTAATCATTTGATACAATCCACTTATTGTGTTTTGCAATACAACCTGAACACAATAAGTACCAATCAATTTTTTTGTTAAAAGTACATAGTTAAAGACACCTAATATAAAGTGTGACCCTATAAGGTCAAATATAAAAAGTGTAAAATTAAGAGTGTTTGTACCTGCCATCTCTTGATGTTATTCCAAAGATACTTGAATTCCTCAAATCCCAGTTTTCCAGTACTGTCACTCTGAGAGCATATAGTTAAGGCAAAATTGGTGTACCGTCTGCGCACTTATTCACAAAATGTAATACTTCTGTTAATGATTGATTGTATTGAAGGATACATCCATTACTGCAACCATGCTTCTGCAGGACTCAATACTGAAACCATCCGTCTTCAGATCGCCACCTAGAATTGAATTGAAAATAGGGGATTGGCTTATTAGCATCTTTAACATAATGCCTCATTTGTGTCATACCATACGTATACGTTAAAGAAACGTACGTTTGGAAATAATCCTGTTAAGGATGTTCACTAGTTCAGTGGGGCTCACCTCCATGTCCTGTGATGAGAGGAAATGAATGAAACATGTCAGAACGACTGCTCTCATTTCATTACAGGCTTAAAACAATCTCCCTTTTTAGAGACTAGTAATATCAAAAACACTGAGACAAAACAAGAACTTGTTTTATATCAGCAGTTCTCGACCAGGGGGGCACAGTAAACAGAATGACTTTAATGTTATTAATTATGTAAATATTATCAAATTATTTTAAGTGTAATAAAAATGCTAAAACACATAAAAAATCAAGTTATAACAGAATCCGAATCTCGAATCTTACAGAATCAGAAAATGAACCATGACATTTATTTTACATACACTCCCAGTTTCTGTTAAAGGGTTAGTTAACCCAAAAATTCTGTCATTAATTACTTACCCTCATGTCGTTCGACACCCGTCAGACCTCCGTTCATCTTCGGAACAGAAATGAAGATATTTTAGTTGAAATCTGATGGCTCTGAAAGTCCTCCATTGGCTCAATGTACTCTACACTCTCAAGACCCTTAAAAGGTACTAAAGACGTCGTTACAAAGTCCATCTCACTACAGTGGTTCTAAAATAACTTTATGAATCGGCGAAAATAGTTTTTGTGCGCAAAAAAACCCTAAATAACGACTTACATAGTGATGACGATTTCAAAACAAAGCATCATGAAGCTTCCAAGCGTTATGAATCACTGAGTCGATTCAGCGGTTTGAATCGCCAAATTTCAGCAGTTTGGCGGTTTGACACGCGATCCGAATCATCATTCGGCTCAGTGATTCATAACGCTTCGAAGCTTCATGATGCTTTGTTTTGAAATCGTCATCACTATGTAAGACGTTATTTAGGGTTTTTTTGCGCACAAAAACTATTGTCGCCGATTCATAAAGTTATTTTAGAACCACTGTAGTGAGATTTTGTAACGTCTTTAGTACCTTTTAAGGGTCTTGAGAGTGTAGAGTACCATTGAGCCAATGGAGGACTTTCTGAGCCCTCGGAATGGATTTCAACTAAAATATCTTAATTTCTGTTCCGAAGATGAACGGAGGTCTGACAGGTGTCGAACGACGTGAGGGTAAGTAATTAATGACAGAATTTTCATTTTTGGGTGAACTAACCCTTTAAAATGAAATTTTGAAAAAACCTGTCTTGTCATAATTAATTTGATTAACCTGTTTGCAATGTTTCATGGGATTGTAGTTCTTTCCCTCAGTAAAGCCATCAAGTACACAGTCTTGTCTTTTTGCCTGACTTTCAAAAAATATTTTGCTTTAAATCAAAGTTTGTAGTGTTGTGATTCACCTTGTAGCTGATTGGCTTGGTTCATGACTTATAACTTTTCAACGGAGGCTTTTTAAAGTCCTTATGGGAAAAATGAATGGAAAAACCAGTGCCGCTGAAAAAGGGGGCGGCCACTGTTGCACTCTATTGTTATAGGAAAAAGTAACTTCAGTGATTTTCTCTAATATCATGTTTTTATAGTAATATTCCACTTTCGTAAAACGCAAGCATCCCTTTAACTTTAGAGAGAGCTCCTGCATCTAATGAATCCATTACTCCAGTAAAGCAGGCTTCCACGCCCCTCTATGATTCAACACAAACCAAACCCATCGGGACAGTCTTCTTTACAATGGCAGGAATGTGAAAAAGAGGAAAAGCCAGTCATACTTCTTGCCCCTGGACTAGTTAAACATGATATGACCACACCCATGCTGTCATTTTGAAGTTAAGCAACTCTAAATGAGATATACACGCCTATATGGAGACAAACCTCTCTGAAAACAGGGGGAAAGCAATGCTGGGTGGAGCGAAGAGATGGAATGTGGACAATGCCTTGATGTGGAAGTTTCTGGGTTGAAACCGGAACGTCTGATAAATGTGTTCAAAGGTGTCTGATTTGTAAAACTGTAGTCAGACTTTTATGGATCTTTGTATGCAACTGTAGGGATCATTTGAGAAGCATGAGAGGATAATAAAATGGAAACAAAAAAAAACAACATGGAGAGAACAGATAAAAAGACTGAGGTCAGGACAGGTCTACTCACATCCCCTGCAAGTTGTTGAAATACTTTGCGAAACTGCCTCTCCTCATCGGTTTCATTCTGGTTTGCATATGCGAGTGGTCTTTTGGGAGGAGGCTGGAAGAGCAGACAAGTGAAGTACTGTGATAAGTGCATTAAACGTTTTCATATGCCAAGAAGTCAATGGACCACTATATTTGATTTCCAGGATTCGCCAAAGTGCTTAATGACATGGCACAACACTATGAAAAAATATATATATATATATATATATATATATATATATATATATATATATATATATATATATATATATATATATATATATATATATATATATATAAACATGCAAACTTACAGGGTCAGAAGGAACAAACTGGTCGACGTTGCTGTGATGCATAGAAAAGGCAAAACGATATTATTGATGAATTAAATACATTGAAAATGTAAATGTTGCCTTGAACAAGCAGTAAAGTAGTGGGAGTACAGGCTTACCCGACAGCATCTACCAGCCCTTGAAGTAATCTTTTGGCCAAAAACATCTTGAGCACTTTAAACAAGGCACGGAAAAGAAGATATAAAGATATGATTAGACAATGCAAGTTTAACAAAACATACTTCAATAGATAGACACAGACCAATAGCTATGATAGTGAGCTCACTACAAAACTCATTTATCATTATCTAGCAGTAGATATATCTGTATCTTTGGTATTTGCATGTGGCATTCTTGTCTTTTGGAAAGAGAAATCACTGAATAAGCAAACCATTTACTGCATTATGAATGTCCTCTACTGGCCTCAGGGAATTTATATAAACACATGAATTGGTAACACATTAGTTTTGTGCTGCTGTCTTGGTTTAACAACTGCAAAAATCTACTTTAAAGTTACAGTTTAGCAGGCCGCTGTGATTTAATCCTGACGCACATCCGAAATTAGTCATGTTATCCATTTAAATGACTATTAAATGAGAACTTACCAGAACAGAGACGCTGACTTGGACCAGCGAAAAGCTACAGAGAAGAATAAAGAAGCGCAGTTCAGGTAAACAGATAAAGGTAACAGCAGTTTGCAAAAGGCGTTCTGCTTTTGATGGCTACGGCAGTTCTCCACACCCAGTCCACTGACTTGTCAAACTCAAGGTCCTAAAACCTGCCAGGTTTCATGCCCAAACACTGCAGCGGTGATGCGCCATGACGTCAAATTGTAGGCCAAGAGTCTGTATTTTCCATAGGTATTTTCAAATAGATATGTATTAAGCTCTCCCTAGTGTACAAATGTTGTACTACAGCCTTGATGTAACGTGACTTTTGTTCAAATAATTTAAATGAAAGAAAAATATTCTGACATCGCTGTCTTTATTTCTTAAAAATGAATGTTACCAACTAGCCAGACTGACTGTAATTAGCACTAAAAAGAATTGCAGTTTGAAAAAACAACGAAAATCAAGCAATACAAATAACACAAATATATTCACTATAAACAATGAAATATAATAATATAACAAAAATATTTATATTATATACATTTATATTCATATAAATTATATTAATATTAATTTATATAATATTAATATTTTTTAGTATTATTATATTTATTTATATAAATCGTCCAAAAGCACAAAAATCAATTAGATAACTTTTAAATGGACTGTAATCATCAAACATTCCCGTTTACAATGACCTGATCGAATATGTCAAGATAATTTATAAAGTAAATCATTATTTACAGAAAAAGTAAATATTACTTTTTCTGTAAATAATGATTTACTTTATAAATATATATATATATATATATATATATATATATATATATATATATATATATATATATATATATATATATATATATATATATATATATATATATATATATATATATATATATATATATATATATATATATATATATATATATATATATATATATATATATATATATATATATATATATATAATATATATATATATATATATATATATAATCAATGAAAATCAATGGGGGGAATCAATGAAAATATTCAGTGGTTAAGACCTCTTTCACTATTATGGGAAAATTCACTTTTTGGCTTTAGTGAATATTCTAAAGAGGTTTAAAGCACTTTTATCGCAATTAATTTAATTATATTTTGACCCAATTTCACATTCATAAATGCTTGTCTTGTATATAGAGACTCTTTAAATAGAAATATATGCCTTTAAAACTTTGGGAGCTGTACAATGCATTTATTTGAGATGTTTACACCTGATACCCTTATTTTGATTTTTATACCATTACTTTTATATTATGTTTTCTTTTTTGCATGATCTTTTTGTTTGATTTTTGTATGCATAATTGTATAATGTTATTTTATTTTTAAATAAAAGTGCAAGTATAAATATAATCAATAACAAAAATGACCAGATACGTCCCCACCCACCAAGTGACGTCGAACAGGATGTAGATTTACACAGGGAAGTGTTGCTCGCGCAGAAGTTGTAACGTCAACTGCTTCCTTATGACAATGGCGACTGTCACGACCGAATCTTTGGTATCGGTAAGACTTAGAGGAGTACTGGTTGTTGTCATTCTTCATTTCGTGTTGATACCACCGCTGACAGCTATATCAGAGCCGGGCAAATGGATCCTGAATGTGGATAATGTAAGTGCATCACCACCACCTGCGGTATTCAGAAAGGCTTCGTGAAATCTTGACCCTCATGTAGTGTCTTCAAGATTGATGACAGTCCTTTGTCTTTGCACTCACAACACTAGTTAACTCTTACCATATATGCATGTATAAAAACGATAATACGATTATGTGCCTATAGTAGTGAACATGAATCTTAAGTGTTTAGGCTAAGCTTGCCTTAATATAACTTAGCTGACTACATACTAATCTTTATATTGCAGTTATAAATACAATTCTTGTATAACATATGTACATGAAGGATTTAATTTTTGGGTAACTAGTAAGATCTGCAGATGGTGAGAATAGTCCTTTTTGTGAATTTCAGACAGTTAAAGGGAAGTACTTCTTTTTTGCGAAGACAATGTTCAATGGCACTGACATTGCAATAAACGGTGAGTATGCTTAGTTTTTACTTGGTCATTTCCCCCCCAAAATAATTTGCTCTCATGCATTAGTAAGTATGTTATGCTCTGGCTGCTCAGTGCAGTCTTTGTATTGATGGACTAAACATATTTCAGGGCTCAGTGGAAAATGCAAAGGTCCTGTAAACTTTACTATATCTTGGTATTTGCGGAGTTCTCCTTGCCACGACGAAGTGTTTGGACTTAATGTGAGTGAATTTTTATCAAAAAGTGCTATTTTTTGACAAAATGTACTGCATTTTAATGTGCATAATTCTCTTTTCTTCAAAAAAGACTGAATTAGCAGGACAGTATTTTAAAAACATGAACGTACAGAGGCCAGGAGGAAATGGATTCTACATTAGCCACACGTACGATTCTATAGAGTGCGACTCTATTATGGCTGCAAATAAGGTACATTACATGCCTTGTTGAATAAATGTACATTTTGTCACTGTTTTTAGTTTATTTAGGTCAGACTTAAATTAACATGAATTTCAAAGGCTCTGCCATGAAGTGTCTCTCTTTCTCAATTAAACTCCTCAGTTTGCTGTAAAAGAGGTTGAGATGCCTAAAAAGCTGGAGCCATTGCAGGTGAGTTAAATTATTACAATTGTATAAGGGGTAATGTAGTCATCTGACCATTGTTTGCTAAATAAAAACCAGCTGTGTTATCAGGAATTCACTCATCCCATGGCTGCTCAAATAAATAAACAAACATGGGCCTGGTTTCACAGACAAGGCTTCGATTAAGCCAGGATTAGGTAAATTAGGACATTTAAGTAGCATTTATAAACATGCCTTAGAAAAAAAACATTACTGGTGCGCATCTTAAGACATATGTCAATATCTTAATATAAATATCTTAATATTTTAAGATATGTCAGTGCAGGTTGCTTTCAGTTAAATCAGCTCAAGCATGCATTTTAGGCTTAAGTCTTGTCTGTGAAACTGGGGGAGAAAATATTGATTTGAGAAGATTATGTATACAGCTATGTAGGAAATCTGTTGACTAATAGTCATTTATTCAGTGGTGCAGAGTGCTGTGATTGACCAATCAGAATCCAGTATTCCAAGTAGCTTTGCAATAAGTATTTTATTTGTCGATCTGATGATCTGACACAGATTCTGTCTCACTGTTTAATTGACAGGTTTATAGAGCTAACCTAAATGCCAAAGCTTAAACATCCAGCAGACGTGGCTGTTCATATGAATATGAATATCTGGTCTAACCAGTTGTGTTATTGGTTCTTTTGAGTGTGTGCCCAGATTCATCTTTCATAAAAGTATTTCTAGTATAGACTTCGTCCAAAAAGGAGGGATCCTACCAAATTGCAAAATGGGACAACAACAGAATTATTTTAGGGAAAACATTTTGAATCGGATAATTTTAATATAGCTACAGCCCGAAATGTTACTTAAACTGCATCCAGAAAATATTGGAAATGCCTTGGGAATATTGTCTGCTCTCTTTTGTGTTTCAGTCAACCACAGAGAAACAATCCAGACGAAGGAGGGATGCGGAGAAGACGGTTGAACAGGTGAAACATTTTTGTTTATTTTCTGTTCTATATTTTTTACCCTCACACTGAAAATTAAGTCTGTCAACATTTACTCACCCTTCAAACCTGTGACTTTTTTTCTCTTATAAAACACAAAAATAAATGTTAATCAGAATGCCTGAGCTGCTCGCTGCTATACATACATACTGAATAGAGACTTTCAGGCTCCAAAAATAGCAACATAGAAAAATAATAAAAGTAATGGACTTGTTCACTATATTCTGAATCACCTAAGCCATGTGATTTGAGTCATTTTTCACAAATTTCTTTGCAATTTACTTTGATTGTATGGAATAGAGCAACTTTACACATTCATGTGAGCAACATGAGAGTAAATAATGACAGAATTTAGATAAATGATGTTCCAACATAGTTAAGACTTGAATGCAGATTTATAAATGTACACTTTTCCCAATGTTTGCTTGATCAGGCTGCTGCAACAAATCAATCGAGTCCTCCGAAAAGCAAAAACTCTGTGAGTATCATAGCACAGAATTACTATTCAAAAAAAAAATTCTTTAATGTGGCTCTTTCTTTACATGCGTTTTGTTGTTATAGCAAAAACTATTTAAATCTCACACCGCGGTGGTACAAACCTGGGAAGACAGTCCTTACATGTTCATCATCCAAATTGAAGCGTTTCCACCTACCAAAGACACAGAATGGAGCATACAGCGTAAGATTATAATAAGGCTTACCTTTATGGTAATATTGTGGTTTATGTAGTAATAAACTTCTTATGGAACTCACAAAGCCAGATCTTTGATTATTAGCATAATGTCTTGTGAACAAGAACAGCGCAGTTTGACAGCAAGGGTCCAGTGTACAATTGCTAATTTTATAAATAAACACATTTTAATATACATTTAATATTAAGAATATGTTATTTTAGAAGAATATGTTTACATTTTAAGAATATGTTAATATATATATATACATTTTGTTTTCTTTTTTTTCTTCAAACTACAGTGGAGATCAGGATGCACGGCCACTATGATTACATCTCCGCATCAGAATGGCCTTTGATGATTGTGAGTGTCTTTTTTTATTATCTATTGTTGCAACATATCAATATTTTGTTAGATTCTGAAGAAGCTTCCACTTTCACTTTTTGCTTATTGTCCTCAGTTCTACATGGTGATGTGCATCATCTATGTAATTATGGGTGTGCTTTGGTTGGCTCTCTCGGCTTGTTACTGGAGAGACCTGCTGCGGATTCAGTTTTGGATTGGGGGAGTGATCTTTCTGGGCATGATTGAAAAGGCAGTCTACTATGCAGAGTTCCAAAGCATCCGTTATGATGGCCAATCGGGTAACACTTGCAAATAAAACTGATTATATATTTATTCATATCACATTTCAGCTGCAGACATACAGTGTGTACTCACTTCAAGCTGTTTGTAATATTTTATGTGTAGTAAAACATAAGTGCAAATTAGGTCAGATTTTAAATGGTCACTGTGAAGAGAAACTAAGGCTATTTAAAGCTGCAGCCTGTAACTTTTTTTGGTTAAAATTGTTGGGGTAACAGTCTAAGACCCAGGACCAGTAGTGAAAAATGAAGACCAAGAGTCTGGAGTTAGATTAATTAAAGAGAAATTTACTGACGAATAGTTTGCAGTTTCATCGGCAGAAGCCAGCTTCAAGTCTCACAAGGAGTTCGTTGGCCGCGCTCGCTCTACCAGGCTACCCGCCTCCGCCTATCATACATACAATTTCTGAACAGTTATACTGTTTTCAAGGTCTAACCACGTCATTACTGCTATGTGGATTATTCTGATTGGTAAATTTCCATACATTGTCAGTTAATCAGATTCACGTGCACTTGTTGACGCTTTCACCCCGGATTGAGACACGCGGTGACCTTCCAGATTCTGGAGCAGGAGCCAGCTTGCCCAAAACAACCCCTCCACTCATCTCTTAGGATGTCAGTAATCCACATCCAATACTGATCTTTAACACCGAATATAGCGCACATACACAGTCTCTTCAAGGTTGGAGTTGGTTGAGCTCTGGTCCAAACCAGAGAAAGTTTTCCAAAACATACTGATAACATGTGCTTTTCTCTCAGTGAGAGGTACAGACAATAGTACAATTGTATTCATACAATTCTTTAAGGTTTCAGTAAAAGGAAATATAAAATTAAATAAAATAAAGTTTAAGACAAACCCATATTTATTCTCTGGAAGCCGGGCTGAGCGAGCAAGCACTACTACTGCACTCCCGTCTTGTTAGAGGTGTGTGATACCTCAAATCCAAACACACGACTGAAATCAAGTGTTCTAGTGACTCATCACTAGGACAGACCGTCAGTCACCACTCAGAGACCAAATACAAACTTTAGAAAACATAAAGGAAGAAACAACCATTGGTCCTCTTGATTTAAGCAAAATCATAACTGGAAAGAATCATTAAAATCATAATTATATAGGAGTGAATATTGATTGAGGCTTTGATTATGAATTTAAGTAGGATATATATATTGAGATTGAAATCGACAAGTAACGCTAATACACATTAGATACACGTAGTCACGCAATGCTGATGTCGTTAACGTTAACAATTTGAGATCAAAGTATAACAATAATAATAATTTGATGTGATGTGACCTAAGCGATTGTTAGATTCAATCTGCGTTGGTTTCGCGATTATAATGCTTTTTTTTTCTCAGAAAAGTGGCAGACATGTTACTTACTTTGTTCAGATTACATTTTCCAGTGAAAATTCTTATTTTGGTCATACTTCCAAGTAGTGTTGTCAAAAGTACAGATCGCGATACCAAGTCGGTACTGACATTTTAACAATGTGATGCTTTGAGCGCTGTTGAGCTGGAATCGTAAACACCTCTGACTGGCCATTGTGCTCACACGCTCATCGGATGTGTCTGTGATTGGCCACGGGAGCGTTTGAAAGTGTTTTGAAAGTGGGAGCGGGAGTTTTTGAAACTACATGCAGGCGTCGACCAGCAGACTGATAGGCGCCTGCATTCAAACATTCCCGTGTATCGGTGTAAGTGCTCTGTGAAAAGCTTCATTGATATATATTTATAACATGTTTTTGAAGCGCTGGTCATTGTAGCCAATCACAGACATTTGATGAGCGTGTGAGCACAATGGGCAATCAGAGCTCTTTACGATTCCGCTCAACAGCGTTCAAAGCGTCACAATTTTTTAATTACAGTACCGGCTTGGTATCGCGGTCGGTACTTTTGACAACAACACTACTTCCAAGACAAATACAGTATCCACACTGGTGTGGTGTCTGACAGCCACACATACTCCTCAAAACATTACATTTATCTGCGCTGAGGAACCGTGCCGATGCACAGCTCGCGTACAGGTGATAGCGCCGCAAATAACTGCAATTGTAGGTTTCAAGAGGTTTCAACCGAGATGGCGACAAAGAGGCAAAACTTATGGACTGCAGCTTTATTATTTAGCTTGTAATGTTTTAATAAGTATTTATAATAATCTAGTACATTTAAAAATGAAGCTGATTTTTTATGTTAAACACAAAGGCAAGCTTTTTTTTTTTTTTTAAGCCCATTATATCAATAAATCCGTAGGCTTATTTTTGATGTGACTGATTCTGGAAATGTGCTGTAAAGCTTTGATAAGGTTACTATAGTGAATGTAGTCATCACGGTGCATTATTTTGTGTATGCAGTTCAAGGTGCAGTGGTGTTTGCAGAGATACTTTCGGCTGTGAAAAGAACCCTGGCTCGAGTGCTGGTCATTATTGCTAGCCTGGGATATGGCATAGTCAAGTAAGTCATTTTTAAGCAGTGATATATGGAGCCATAAGAGACTAGAGTCTGGTCTAATCTTTTATTCAGCAAGGATGCATAAAACTGATCAAAAGTAAAGTTTTTGTTACATACACAACAGAACAACTGTTTTCAACATTGATAATAATAAAACAAAATGTTTCTTATTCACCAAATCAGTAGCCTAGAAATCTAGACGCACCCTAGCGGCAGCAAATGTAATTTGCAGCCAGGGCAGACTAGCAACTCTCCATTGGCTTGCGGGCTGGAAAAACCAAACTTTGGTCAGGCCAATCACATAGTGTATAGAATCGGTGGGCGGGCTTAACATAATGACGGCAGAGTTGCGGCGGTTCCGCGTGCTACTCGTAAACAAAGAAGCTGGCAAACAGCGGCCTTTGGAATCGGCTTTGGCCGATTGGAGTTAAGCTTTTCTTTGAGAAAAGAACAAGGAACGGCACTGAAGTCATTCTTAAGAAAGGAAGATGTGTTCGGAGTTTTGCAGATCGGATACTAGGGCTGAACGATATATCGTTATCGTATCTATATCTAGATATGAACTTTCAAGATATTACTATCGAAAAAAGCAACGATTTAGATGATATAGATTTCCCCTCTCCGCGCTCGCCCTGCATACAACTCTGGCAGTCACAACAAACATCAGTTTTACGAGTGCCCTTGAATGCACCGCTAAAGCCAGCGCGCACACACTACCAGGGACGTGGGAACTATATTGTGAGAGGGGGGGGGGGGCGGCGTTTCCATGGTGACACGTCATTGCTTGTCACGTGACACACCGCAACAGCAACAGCGCTGAATGAATGATGATCTGCTTTTATGTAATTTTTTCCCTTTTTTATTCAGAATATTCACAAATGTGTTAGCTATGGCATGAAATATCTGATATTCCGATTGTCAAATACATGCAAGTGGAAGTATATTGTTGTTTAAACACCTTTTATAACGATCGCGTTAGTTGAGCTGTATTCGCGATGGGAGCCGCCGTGTTAGTTTGTGCCGCAGACGCAGTTCAGAGAATCGGATCTGTTGGATTTACAACCTCTATGTTTACAACACAAGAATTCATCCACTTCTCCCGAAATACTTAAAAGTAAGTGGCTGGTGAACTGGGAATAGAATAGAGTAAACATTGAAGTTACTTACACAATGTGTATCTGATATGAATAAAACGTGTCGAATTATAATGGAAAGGATTATTATTACCTCTTCCATAGACATCAGTGTGTATTTTACAAACTCTAAATGTATTGTTTTTTTTAGTACTTATGTGAATTTATATGTTTGAAACCTAAAATAAACTGTATGTGGTTGAAAACACTGAAAAGTTGTGATATATGACAGCTCTGAGCGCGCCTGTCTCTGGCTAAATTCAACATTTGAATTTAGCAGTTGATCATGTGATGCACTTGATCATACGCTCCAGGGACCAGCCTAGTCTGATTACACCTGTTTGATCGTACGAGCCAAAGGCTTAAAAACAATACATTTTCTGACACAAATTTTTGAAATGTAGGCTTAAATCAAACATTTTAATTCAGATTCTGGTTTTCACCGAACACGTAGTCATATCGTATTGTATCGATATCGAGATATCTGGCATGAAAATCGAGATATGAAATTTGTCCATATCGTTCAGCCCTACCGGATACGGCGAAAGTTTAATCTATCAACTAGCTCCGCTTCACCTTCTTCGTTGCTCTGGTTGGTTGTAGCACTATCCTATTGCGTGCAGAGGGAATTTGAAAGACAACCGTTTATCCCGCCCCTCGGATTGAGCCCTGCCAATGGTGAGTTCCCAGACCCAACATCTTGATGTGGTTCTGGCTTGTCAGGCTTCCAAAATCAGCATATTAGAAGGATTTCTGAAGGACTATGTGACACTGGAGTAATGGACTTATTTTAAACTGTAGTAATATTTCAACATTTTTACTGTATTTTCAATAAAGAAAATGCAGCCTTGGTGAGCATAAGAAACATGAAAACAATCTAACAGACCCCAAACTTTTGAATAGTTGGTTCAGGCTTGCCGTTAATTCTGGAAGGGGAGTTCACTTGCAGCGAAGCATTTACTATAAGAGTAATCTTCAGCATAGTTCTATACTTTTCCTTGTTTAATAACTCTACCTTTTTACTGCAGGCCACGACTAGGAGCATTGCTGCACAGGGTAGTGGGAGTAGGACTGCTCTACCTTATCTTCTCCATCATAGAGGGCGTCCTGAGAGTCAACACGGTAAGGAGAGTCTCACGGGCTGAAACCAAACACACTTTCACTGCCAATAATAAATTGCCAAAAATAAATAGTGACTAGTGACATCTCCCTGCCCCACCCCCTCCCCCTTTGTGGCTAACCTTCTAAATTAACATGATGATGTTGCACCAAATGTCATGTGGAGCTTAATGTTTCTCTCTCACAGGAGCACGGTGGTTCAAGCAGGCTGCTTTGTGACATTGTTATGGCCCTCATTGATTCTTGTGTTGTGTGGTGGATATCCTTTCATAAGTCAATTCTGTGTCATAATAGTGTTCATTTTGTGCTGTTATTACAATGACTTCTGCATGGTGTAGTTTAGAACAGATAAATGGAAATGACTGCAGATTCTACAGGGTTGAACTTATAAATGTTTTTTTCTGTTTCAGTGGCCTTGCATACAGTACTCTGTGCAATATTTGGGGGGTGTTATGTCCATGTTATGGAAATTTGAGTCTCTCATTGCTCTTAGATTCTTTGGCACTGGTGTTGGTGGTGGTGTAGAGTTGAGATAATGCCTTGTGAGATACCTTCTTTCCCCATTTTCAGTCTTGCTTCCAAGCTAGTAGCATGATGTAAACCTGCCTTTTGTTGGGCTGAATGATGGTTATGGATTGCGATGTGTGAGCATTTAGAACTAGGGCTGGGCGATTGTATTAAATATGAAGATCATTTTAATTCCAGTATAAAATTAAACAACATAGGAGTTTAACGCTGCTCGATTACTGAAATGCTATTTATTTCATAGGGATGTATGCATAGATGCCTCATTAGTGTCTCTTTCTATGGGCTGTTATATGTAAGCCACACACCATATTGGAGCGGTCAAATCTGGTCCATGACCACTTGAGAGCAAGTTTACTATTCCTCTCTATCTGTAATAAACATTAGCAGATGATTTTCACAGCATTTAGTTGATCAATTGCATGTTATACATAAAAGTAAAAAAACCATAAAACCAGCACATTCACCTCTCATCCCATTTCATCTGGAATTTATTGCTCTGTGGTTTTTACAGCCATAGGCTAAACAAAGCTGTGACATTTTTGATGAATTCATTGAATTGTTAGTGTGACTAATGAACGGCGTCATGTTAACCGTTCTCATTTGGCGGACACATCTACGTGTCTGGAGCGGTCGAATGTGGCATCTGCATATACATATCCTATGATTTATTTGGCCATAAAATTGCTGTTGCCAAACATGTGGTTACACTATATTTGGTAAGTTCAATTCAGGAATAGTTCACCCAAAAATGAAAATTCAAGTGTTGCCCAAAAACTTTTGGTTATAATCATTCTTCAAAATATCTTCTTTTGTTCAACTCTGCATTTAAGTAACAAATATAATTCAACAAATTTGCTCAAATTTTGCTTCAAGAATGTCCCTATGTGGCAAATATTAAAATGGTTTAGTAATAAACAATAATATTCATGCTGCTGTTCAAAGATTTATGGTAAATTTGTTTTGTTTTTTAATTCAAGGATTTCAATTAAATGCTGTTCTTTTGAAAATTTTATTCATTTTTTTTAACTGCTGAACATTCAGCTTTGCCATCACCGACATTAAATTATATTTTAAAACATTAAAATAGAAAAGTTATTTTGAATTATAATATTTCAGAATATAATTTTTTTTTTACTTTATTTTTTATAAAGTAAATGCAGCATTGGTGAGAATAAGAGAATTATGCTAAAAACATTCAAATTGTTCACAAACCGTTAGAAAGATATTATACTGTAGTTTCATGGAAATGATTAAATATCATGTTTTTTTTCATTACTGTATTTCTTGCATTAATCATTTTGGAAAGTATTTGGTTGAAATTACCGTTCCTTTAAAAAAAACAAAAAAAAAAACACTTTCAAGCCATCTCTCAGCTAATATATAAATATTGAGGTTCTGAATATCTTAAGGCAATCGTTCAGCCCTGTGTGTTCAGGACCCTCTTGATTGTGGTGAGTGTGACGGTGCTACTCTTCTCTCTCTCTTTCTCTGGCTCTCTCTGTCTTTCTCTCTCTCTCTCTTCCCCCTGTATTGTTCTGCCAGGCTGAAGATGACCTGGTGTTGCTGGCTGCCATCCCCTTGGCTGTTCTCGACTCTACCCTCTGCTGGTGGATATCCTACGTTTCTCCATTGCTGTTTGTGTGTGTCCCTCTTTCTCTCTTGCTGGGTTGTTTAACAGTGGCTTCTGTAGGTCGGATGTTAATCACCCTTTTTTGTCCTCCTTCCATATGCGATTCCCTAGATTTTCTCCATTCATAAAAGGACAAAATCAAGCACGTTTCTGTCAGTGGGTCAGAAAGACTCTCTACAGATCTATTTTTTTTAACTGCAGCTTAAGCTGTGTCTGCTTTAGATTGTGAACATTAGGACGTTGCTTAGCTCTAGTGATCATATATAGTCCTTGACACTCAGTCACATCTTCATTAGCCTGGCCCAGACGATGAAGCTCCTTCGGCTGAGGAGAAACTTGGTCAAGCTGTCCCTGTACCGACACTTCACCAACACACTCATATTCGCTATCATTGGTGAGCACACACTGCACACTACTACACTATTGTGTGAAGTGTTTTTGACATTAATCACTGGTATTTCAATACACTACTGAATGCAGTCCTTTTTACTGTAATCCTTTCAATGTAGTATTTGCATACTGAATTATGATTGGTCTGTCAAACATCTGGGTTACATGACTTATTAATGGAAAGTGAGCCGTAATTGGGGACATTCAATCTCTGTCTCTCTCTCTCTCGCTATATTTAGGTTGGCAACATTTTTTTAAACTGTAATTTTACTAAACTTTAACACTTGCAAGCACTGATTTTCCATGATGCACTACTGTTCAAAAGTTTGGGGTCAGCACTTTTTTTTTTGTTAGTTTGTTTGTTGCTACTTTTATTCAACAAGGATGCTCTCAATTTAACAAGTGTGACAGTATGCCGTGTGTACGATGTGTACACTGTGGTCATAAAGGGATGGACATGGTCAGTAACAATACTCAGGTACGCTGTGGTGTTTAAACAATGCTCAGTTGTTGCTAAGAGGTCCAAAGTGTGCCAAGAAAATATCCCCCACACAATTACACCACCACCAGTAGCCTGAACCATTGATGTTTACTCCAAATTCTGATCCTACCACCTGGATGGCGCAGCAGAAATTGAGACTCATCAGACCAGGCAACGTTTCAATCTTATAGGGTCCAATTTTGGGGAGCCTGTGTGAATTGTAGCCTCAGTTTCCTGTTTTAGTGGAACAATGTTTATAATTCTAAGCCAATCAAATACCTTAGGAAATTAACAGCATGGTAAATAATAAAAGGATTTATATTCAATTCAAATTTATTTGTATGGTGCTTTTCACGATACATATCATTTGTATACATATATATATATATATATATATATATATATATATATAATGTGTGTGTGAGTAAGAGAGAACGGTAAAATAGGACAATATGCGCTTGTAATTTCAAAGTGAAGGCTTAGAATAGACCCTATACTTAAAAGCGCTCCTTTTTGGACAACCAACCAATCACAGTCTTCAAAAGACTTTGTCATACGTAGCAACGGGGTCAGCCCCGCCTCTTCATTAAGATAAAAGTTTTTGTATTTTCCTTGCTCAGAGTTGCTCTCAGATCGGTCCCGAATAGCTCTTTAGCTAAGACTCCTACGTAAAAGTTTTTAAGCTAAATTAGGACTCATAGAATCTTTATGAATACGGGCCCTGTAGATCAGCAGTTTCTGAAATACTCAGACTAGCCCACCTGGCACCAACAACCATGCCACGTTCAAAGTCACTTAAATCACCTTTCTTCCCCCTTCTGATGCTCAGTTTGAATTTCAGCAGATCGTCTTGACCATGCCTACATGCCTAAATACATTGAGTTGCTGTCATGTGATTGGCTGATTAGATATTTTCATCAATGAGCAGTGGAACAGGTGTACCTAATAAAGTGGCTGGTGAGTCCTGAAAAGGAATAATCCTGAAAAAAATGTATCACTGTTTCCGCAACATTGATATTTGACATTGATAATAATACGAATTAAGAATAACAAAATCCCAGCATATTTTAATAATTTCTAATTGGGGTTAGGTAAATTTCCCAAAAATTCTGGATAGTTTATGGAAACTTTAATTCTTATATAATTTACTGTATTTTTGATCAATCAAATGAATGCAGCCTTCATGAGCATAAGAGACTTAAAAAAAACATTTTTAAAATCAAACTGACTCCAAACCAACTTTTGAATGTAAGTGAATGCAAACATTTGGCCACATGTTCTCATAATGAAATTCTGATTCTCTTTCAGCTTCTGTTATATTCATTGTGTGGACAACAAAGACCTTCAAGTTAACCAAGTGCCAATCTGTAAGCATTCTCTCGTTACATGTAATAAATATATATATATATATATTTTTTTTTAGTTAAACAATACTTAAATTGACACCTATGTGACATCAACTGCTCTTGTAGGACTGGAGAGAGCTGTGGATCGATGATGCCTTCTGGCGCTTCCTGTTCTCTAGTATCCTGCTCGTCATCATTTTCTTATGGAGGCCTTCAGCAAACAACCAGAGGTAAAGCACTTCACCTCAATCCATATGTCAAGGCCATTTGTAAACTCAGCAAATACAGTGGAGACAAGATCGTCAGTCTCTGTCCTTCTGAACCCTTCAGGTATGCCTTCAGTCCACTGGTGGATGAAGTTAGTGAGGAAGAGGAGGGGGAGCAGCTCATGAATGAAGCCTTCGGTAAGAGTCTTAATTAACAAATTAGAAGGTGAGAGACAGAAGTAGTGGCCTGTATTTAAAGATGACAGAGAAAAAATTCTTCACATGGGATCTTTGCAAGCTGCCTTTCACTATATTATTATGCATTTGATTTAAAGTCGTAATGAAGTAGCGACAGATTTTTTCTTTTGTATTGTGATGTACATCCGAGTGTAAAATGTAGGCTGGGACTTGAGAGCGTGTGCACGCTTCAGGAAGTAAGTGCGCAATACTTTCCCATGTCTTAAAATGCCAAAGTGCAGTGCCCTTAATGCACACTAAACCCACATTTTGGAACGGTATTTGAGGCGAAGTGTATCCCATCATGCATTATGCTTGGAAACTTGCGTGCCATGAAAGAAAGCATTCCACTGTACGTTTAATTAGATATTACATATAATTTGGTAGTAAACCTTAAAGCGTTGCACATTTTATTGGTGCAAAGATAAGTAGGTTTTGTGTATTTTGTACAATATTTGCAACTGCTTTTTATCACTTGATTAGAAACACCACCATTTTTAAATTGAGTCTTCTTTTAATTACATCGCGACTGCTGAACAAGTTTATTTTAAAAAGCAAAGTATTGAAAATTTAAAAAAAGCTCTGTTAACAGTTGCATTTTTTGCAACACTAAGGCCCAATCCCAAGGGGAAGGGGATAGCCCTTCAAACAGATTTTTCAGAACCACACTTCGAACGAAGGGATAAGATGAGTTTCCCTCCACCGACTACCGTGCTGCATAGAATGTGTGTATGTTGCCACTCGGGATCGATCACTTGCGTGTCGCCTGGCTGCCAGTTTCTCCATAGCTTGCTAAACGCACTATTTGAGTGATTTGAACACATATTAATAATAGTTTAAAAATGTATATCTGGTCATCCTTCATCACGCAGTCGATATTTACAATACGTAGCGTCTGTAAACTCTTGCATTACCAAGGTAACGACTGACTTGACGTATAACGTATGAACATTATCGCAGCACCACAGTAGAAACCGGCCGGCTCGGATCTGTACGAAATGGAACGGTTAATAAACAAAGAGAACAGTTTGGCCCGATGGAAAAGTGGCTTCACTAGTCTTATATGTTCTGTATCGTCTTAGGAAACTCTGGCTCATTTTGAACTGAAAACGAGAGCCATTTTATTAAGTCCAAATACAGCGCAAAACTTTGTTGGGAGTGAGTAATTTGTTAAACGTGCTCGCGCCTGATTTCTGTTAGATATAGCCTACGCACTTCATTGCTGTTCATACTGATTAAATGTCACAGGACACTAATAAAAGTAATGGGGTATGATGACGTGTAATGGTATAGTAGTGGTGTCCCATTTCTTAGGGGAATATTTTCACCCCTACACCTTGGCGCTCTGTTTCAAAGGGCAAGGGGAACGGGTAGGTGTAGGGGTAGGGGAAGGGGTATAAAATAGAATTGTGATTGGGCCTAAAAGTGTCTCATCAGGTAATCAAAAGTTCTATACACACTTGCAGTCTTCACGCCTACTTGAACAAATTAAAACAACTTGAATACTGTGCATCATGTCTGCAGATCTGGTTATCAGCCTTTGTTTGCTTGACTGTGTTTAGCCAGTTCTAACCAGTTATACTTGAATCTACAGAGGGTGTGAAAATGAGAGGGATGAAACCAGAGACCAACGGAAGTGCAAAACTCAGCAAAGTGGTAATGCACAATACCTAAAAAATTCAATATACACCGATCAGGCATAACATTATTAACAGGTGAAGTGAATAACACTGATTATCTCTTCATCACGGCACCTGTTAATGGGTGGGAAAATTTTAGGCAGCAAGTGAACATTTTGTCCTCAAAGTTGATGTGTTAGAAGCAGGAAAAATGGGCAAGCGTAAGGATTTGAGCGAGTTTGACAAGGGCCAAATTGTGATGGCTAGACGACTGGGTCAGAGCATCTCCAAAACTGCAGCTCTTGTGAGGTGTTTCCGGTCTGCAGTGGTCAGTATCTATCAAAAGTGGTCCAAGGAAGGAGCAGTGGTGAACCGACGACAGTCATGGGCGGCCAAGGCTCGTTTGTTGCGTATGTGGCTGCATAGCCGCAGACCAGTCAGGGTGCCCATGCAGACCCCTGTCCACTGCCGAAAGCGCCAACAGTGGACACGTGAGCATCAGAACTGGACCATGGAGCAATGGAAGAAGGCCTGGTCTGAGGGATCGCGTTTTCTTTTACATCACGTGGATGGCCGGGTGCATCGCTTACCTGAGGAACACACGGGACCAGGGAACTCACGGGACCAGCCGGCGAAGGCAATGTGATGCTTTGGGCAATGTCCTGGAGAACCTTGGGTCCTGCCATCCATGTGGATGTTCCTTTGACACGTACCACCTACCTAAGCGTTGTTGCAGACCTTTGGTATTCCCTGGTGGCTGTGGCCTCTTTCAGCAGGATAATGCGCCCTGCCACGAAGCAAAAATCGTTCAGGGATGGTTTGAGGAGCACAGCGAGTTTGATGTGTTGACTTGGCCTCCAAATTCCCCAGATCTCAATCCAATCGAGCATCTTTAGGATGTGCTGAACAAACAAGTCTGATCCATGGAGGCCCAAACTCACAACTTACAGGACTGAAAGGATCTTAAAACATCTTGGTGCCAGATACCACAGCACACCTTCAGGGGTCTAGTGGAGTCCATGCCTCGATGGGTCAGGGCTGTTTTGACAGCAAAAGGGGGACCAACACAATATAAGGAAGTTCTGAATAATGTTATGCCTGATCGGTGTATATGAAGGTAGATCTAAAACATGTTGTGAGGAAAAAAAATCATTGTGTATTCTCAGATATGCTGCATATTTTTTGTCATGTCAAGGCCTTCACCTCATGGTAAATTTGTTTTGTCGTCCCTACAGGATGAAGATCTCAAATGGGTTGAGGAGAACATTCCCTCATCAATGGCTGATGTGTAAGTCCAGGGATCATATAAAAGTCATGTTTACGGAAAATATGGTTAGAATGACAAATAAGCGGTTGTTTTCTAAAAGGAAAATCCCTTTTTATTTTGACTGTACACCCAAAGACACCATTAGTTTGCCTGTAAATCTACTAGCAATTACTGCCGTGTCATTGACGTGTCCTTTTCTTTGTTTTGCAGGGCACTGCCGCCTCTGCTAGACTCAGACGAGGTAAGTGTCTCATACTCTGATAGGCCAGCAGTGGGCGCTCTTTGAGCTTCCAAAGTAGAACACAGAGAGCGATCAGCCTGACACGTCACAGTGTTGACCCTCGCTCCCTCTCCGTCAGTTGTTTTCTTTCTGCTTGGAACAAAAGGAGCGCTCAGGCTTTGGAGGTTTTGTCTGACTATTAAGACCTCACTAAAGCTAACATTGGACGTGTTCATTTCGAACTGCAGCCAATACGGACAAATCTCGTAAAGAGGAGATAGGAGATTACATGCTACAATGCATGCAGGCTTTTATAGGTGTTTATGTAACCGTGTTGATCATTTAGGGGAATTGTATTGTATTACACCACCTTTTTTAAATGTCAATTTTTTATTATTAACTCTTTTTTTGTTGTTGTCTTTCTTCTCCCCCAGGAGATCATGACCACGAAATTTGAGATGTCCAAAATGGAGTAGATCTATGAAAATGTATGTATTGTGTGTGTGTATATAATGTGTATGACAATGCACAGTTGCTTTATCCTAAAATATGAGCTTTTCATAAGCAACGTCTGTAAATATGAGGGACGATGAGGGTAATGCACTAAAGGACGTTTTGTTTTATTTTTAATTGCCTGTTTGTATTTATATTTTCTCAGATAATATGGTGTGCAAGTTTCTTAACTTAACTGTAAATTGCCTTTGACTGTTGTTTACATATCTACTGTACAAACTGTGATTAAAACACATTAGTTTGTGCATTGTGCTCTTTTACTAAGAGGCTTTTGCACAACAATCCTCTTAATCACATAAAGATGGGAAAACATGTCAGATGAAAGCTCGCTTTTCTGCTTTTCTTTAATTCGTCAGTATGCTTTCATAGATTAAGTGTACCTCTCCGACCTGCTGGTATTTTCAGTAAAAGTGGCCATTAAGTGTCATCTTGCTGGCCTGTGGACCATTAAGCAGATTGCCTTTCAATGGATTTATCTAACGTCAGTTTTTAATGCTCTGTGTCATAGTTAATAAAAACTCATCTGCTTTTGGGTACAGTTGGGTAAATGAGGTTGCGAGATTTTTGTCTGTGAACAGTCTATAACAATTGATCAACTCGTATCTCTTTCTCTCTCTTTTTAAAAAAAAAATCTGGTTTCCCCCTAGAACAAGTTAAACTGCTGGCCACAGGATATCTAGCAGCATGTGCAGATGCTCATTGCAAATTAAAGTATTTTTACAGCAAAATCAGTAAAAAGTTATTGCCATTGACCCTTTTTGACTTGTAAGAAGAGACTTACTGCTTTGACAACATATGCTAAGTCTGTAAAGTCCGCCCGGGTTGGGTTGTCAATAGGTATTGATTTCCTCTCAAAGCCACATTCAAAAGTCTGTCATGCAGAGTGTCAGTTTCACCCGCTTGCAAATACAGTCTCAATATCTCTGTTCTGTTTTGTCCCTGTTAAGTCAACTCATTATTTGTTAATACTTCCACACGGTTCTTCATTAACCCTGACCCTGGCGGTGAGCTATAGGGAATGCTGCACCAAAACCTGTTGCTAGGCATTCTGTTAATCTGCAGTTAACGTGCTAATAGCATGATCTCTGCGAATTAGTGTAAATGGTGAAGTGTAAACATGACGGTGGTCAAGGTACAGTCATAATTGACATTTGCTATAATAGTGTTCATAGGGTTTTATATAATAGCATGTTCCCATTTCCAAGATGTGAATTATGCACTATTGTGAAGCAGAATTTTTGGAAGGAAACTACAGTATCTGTCAAAAGTTTGGAAACAACTTTTTTTTTAAATGTTTTTTAAAGAAATGTCTTCTGCTCACCAAGACTGCATTTTTCATCACAAATACAGTGAAAACGGTAATATTGTGAAATATTATTTCAAACTCAAAGAGCTGTTTTCTATTTTAATATATTTACAAATTGAATGTATTCCTGTTATTCAAAGCGGAATTTTCAGCAGCCGTTACTCCAGTCTCCAGTGTCACATGATCCTTGAGAAATCATTCTAATATGCTGATTTGGTGCTCAATGTTGAGAACAGTTGTGCTTCTTAACATTTCTGTGAAAATGCTGACACTTTTTTCAGTGTTCTTTGATGAATAGAAAGTTCGATTAACCATATTCAGAAATCTTTTGTAAAGTTATAAATGTCACTGTAACTTTTGATCAATTTAATGAATCTTTGATTAATAAAACTATACATTTCTCTTTTTTTCTTCTTTAAATCTTATGACAAATGATTGAATGGTATCATTGTTTCCACAAAAATTCAGCTTTGTCATCTCAGAAATGAATTACATTTTTAAATTATTTTAAATTGTAATACTTCACAATATTACTGTTTTTACTGTATTTTTAAACTTAAAGCTTCAGTCTGTAACTTTGTGCGCTCTTGCGGTTAATAAACAGATCTGCACGTGTTTTGCGGAAGAACATTGCAGCCGGAGCTACTTCTCTCTGTTTATGTCTATGGCGAGTCACGCAGGGACTGTGCTCCTCCGCAGCGGTTCCTACCAGACTGGTCTGAAATAGTCCCAATATAAACACTTATTATAAGTGTACCATAATGATTTAGGGTAAGACAAAAACACGGGCTGGAAAATGGATTTATGTTGTAAATTTTCATTATGTAATTTTTGTAAGTCTTTGACACACCAAAAAAAGTTACGGACAGCAGCTTTAAGAGACTTTTCAAAAACATTTTAAAAAAAGAACTTTTGACGGGCCGTAAAAAGAAATTATCTGCTGGTTTGCATGCCAATTAATCTGTTATCAGTCAGCATTTCTGTCAATGGCAAAGAATGTCATAACCTGCAAGAAAACCCAGAGAATGATTTAATGTTTAATGGTGGTTTATTCATGTACACAAGATAACAGTCTAAAAACAAAAACACAGAGATTAGAGCACATTCCGTATTGAATTCACAATTCGGGGGGCAGTCTGGCGGGCTGTTATTTTAAATGTGTCTGTATCACATATGTCTAGTCAAAGGAAAACTACAAACAGAATGGCAATTAATATAAAACTAACAGTCTTTATGACCACAGTACTTTGTGATCACTGAGATTAACATTTCAAAGGAATGTCTTTTATGACAATATAAAATCTCACTAGTAGACAGGCAAAACATTTACAATGATGGAATGATAGCAAGAACTGCACTGATTGATGATTCTGAATTATTGCTTTTCAAGATTTTTTTTTAAACTATGTGGATTGCATCTCTCACCATGGTGAATCGTGGCGTAAACATGTGATTACTCCATATTTTGGGGGGGAGGGGGGGCAAAGCTCCTCGCTGAACGAATCCCATGCAGATCTAATCCTCTTTGTGTGGCGTCACACGTTTCCCGCCTTTTTTTCTGGTAAATAATAACAGAAGAGATTTCAGAATATATTACAATATATTTCTACATTTCAAACTTTCAATATAATATGTAATTACTCACACATTTTTGTCACAGAGGAGAGGTAATTTAGGTTCGCCAAAAACACATTTTGTGAGTACAGAACAGCAAACACTAGACAACTGCATGTGAAAATCCTCAACAACACTTGCTTATCATTGGGTCCACATTAACATTGAGACGTGCTATAATGTTTCATTTGATAAATTATTATAGGTAGAGAATACTTCCTGAAAATACACAAATTGGTGCTTTGGGTAACTTCACAACAGCTCAGTTAAGGCGCCTGTATCTTCTATTGAATTCACTGACCCTAACATTGACAACTTTTTAAAGGGGTGATGGGATATAACAATAGCTTTTTGACACGTGTCCACAACACCAGGACATTTCCCCACAAACACAGATGCTGAGGATCAATACAGAGATCCCTGATTTAAAGTAACTTCTCTGTGACAGTAGCTGACATCAATATCTGTGTAACTACTATTATTTTCAGACTGGAAACATTTCAAACTACTGTCCGGAGGATCCTTCTCCTTGGCTAACTGTTCAGTGGCTGAGGATACAACTGCACGCACGATGGAAGCTGCAACCTCATAGAACATCCTCTTCAAGGCCTCCTCTTGTTCATCTGTATTGGTCTTCGCTGACCCAGAAAGGGACCCTCCACATTGAGGGGCCCCTTCCCCCCTGGTCTCTACCTCAACACTAGTACCTAGTCCTACTTTAGATTCAGCTTTGTCATTTCCATATTGCGGTAGATCTCTCGAGTCAATTGGGGCTTGACACTCACCGCTTTGGGCAACTGCATTGACCGTATCGCACTTCCCGTCTTGATTGAGAATCTTCCCATCCTTCGGACAAGTTTTGCCACTAGAGTCTATGGTCTCCTGGTTGGTCTCCTCATCCTTCACATCATTCTGGGTTGTTGCTTCATGATTGTGTGCTGCGGTGTCCTCTGATGTAGCATCCGAGCATCCATTCTCCCCATTGGCTTTTGGCTCAAGCTGGCCTCCACCCTCTGGTGCGGGATCCGCTGCGTGAGACTTGTCTGATGGCTGACCAGATGGTGCGCTAGTGTTGGACTTGTCCTCTCCATCAGAACTCTTGTGCTCGCCTGCCACCTGAGCTTCATTATTGCTCTCACTCTGAGCCGAAGTCTGCGGGACATCGGTTGCCCCAGCTGCATCATCAAGGCCATCCATGTCTTTAGTCTCACTCTCACCAGTATCATCGCCATCTTTCTGGGCTGTTGTACCCTCCCCCATGTCCATGCTGGTGCTCTTCCCCTTTCGCAGTATGAAGTTCTTTAGTGACACAGCACGGTTGAAGTGTGTCCTTTTTGCCTTGGCTGTCTTGCCTGAGTCTTTACCCGCCTGTGGTTCATCAGTCTGCTCTTGCTCACCCGCTGCTGCTGCCTCCTCCTCTACTCCACCAGTGTCAGTTGCCTTCTTTGATTTGGGAATAACTCGTTTTTTGAAAGAGGTCCAGATCTCATTTGCATGCTGGTCTACAGATTTTGCATGCTGCGCAGTAGCGGTTGCTCCTTTCTCCTCATCACCGTCAGCATTAGTCTTCTCCTGTGTTTCTACGTCACTGGCTACCTTGACATCTTCCGTGACCTGTTCTGCCTCTGGGGCGTTTTCATCTTTTACATCTGAAGAGTCTTTGTCCTTTGGTTTGTGGATTCCAACAACCGATGGATCTCTCTTCAGACCCTGGAATGTCCAAGATCTCTTCAGTTTCCACCGTTTCTGCCCAGATTGCTCCGACTTTGTTGTGGAGTCCAATGTCCCAGTGTCTCCTGCTCCGTCTGCACTTGTTCCCTCTGCCCCCTCAGCATCCTTGGACTCATCTGTGCTTTTCTTGTGACTTTTTTGAGCCATAAGTTTCTTAAAGGAGTGCCAGCGTTTCACACTTTTTGTTGTTTGAGGCTTGTCTGGCTCGTCTGTAGTCGGAGGCTCCTCTGTTTGGTCAGCCATAGTTGTGCTGGCGTCAGCATCCTCAAGTCTGTCTAGTGATTTCGAACGAACCATGCCATGTTTTTGGAGAGACCCTGTACCATCCTTTTTGTCTGTGCTTTTGTGTGAGAAAATTTTAGCGACAGGATTGCGGATGAAGTCTCTGACACTGGACTTCTCTCCTTGCTTTGGCTTGGCACCAGATGCCTTTTGCTCTTGGGAAGCCTCCTCGTTTTCTGGTGCTTTTTCAATAGTCTGCCCGTCAGCTGCAGCCTCGTTAGCTTCTGCTGGCTGACTAGATTCCTGGTCCTTAGGGCCTGCAGTGTCTCCTTGATCATTCTGAGCGGAGACCTTATCCTGCTCCTCGCCAGTAGTATCCTCAGCTCCTGTATGCTGCTCCTTCTTCTTCTTCCCTCCCATTACTTTCCCAAGCCCACTTTTATTCAAAAAAGAGTCCCATATTTTTTCAGAGGCTGGTTTGGATTTGCTATCAGCTGGTTGCTCTGTGCTTGGTGGTGCCTCGTTAGCAGGCTGTGTTTCCTCTGTTGAAGCTGGCGCTTCTTCTGTTGAAGCTGGGGCTTCTTCTGTTGAAGGTGGGTCTGGCTTTGTGGTTTCCACCTCAGCTTTGTTCTCGACAATGTCTGCTTGGACAGGCTCTGCAGTAGCCTCAGTAGCCGCCATTTCCGAAAACAAAAACTATCAGGTGTTTCTCGCTGAAAAATATGTATTTCCTTTTGTTCTTTATGGAACTGAGTTCATTGATGATCAGCCAACAGCTCTGAGAGTGTTCCTATCCAGCTTTTTTCCATAAGAATTAGGCAACTCTGCATCGTATTCCGTGTGGAGAAGATGGACCTCAAAGCTAGAAGGAGAAGAGACAACAATCAGTTTTAAATTGGCTGTACTTATCAGCATTTTTTTTTTTATGCTAGAACTAGCACTACACTTTATCTAATTGCGTAAATAAGCACATATGTGTATTCAGGCAAGGACATGAAAATGGCAAATGCAAAACCTCTAAACTCTTCACCCTGGGCCAACTCATGTCGCTTAACACTGGGGTTGTTTTTGTTTCTACACAGAGGATTTTTTTGTGATTAAAAATTATCTTATGTCAAGCTTCATTGATGCTTAAAGCAATGTAATGCTTCCTCTGAAATGACCCACTTGCGAATTTCAAATTATATTACATTGTCTATTTGGTCTAAGATGCTAGAGGTGAAACCACAAGTGATGTAGTTACGTAATTGATTTATTCAAGGAACCTTATGACGGTATGCACAGTAAACTGAGTACAGTAGCATAAAACACAGAAGCAATATTCTTTGCCTTGTGAAAAGCCTAATGGAAAGAACATGGCTTAATTGGATTTTGCCGTGACTGAGTCTGTTTACTGATGGGACACAAGACCCTGCTTGCCCATCCGACTGACACTGGGACAATTGAGGCTTGACGGTTTTGTCCCCTCTTTTCATGGACAAAAACCTTCCCCTTTGTTATGCAAACGCAAGAGAAGAGACTTGGAGAAGCTCCCTTGATAAAGCCCTAAGTGTGGGCTCAAACCTTGCTTTGCAGAAGTAGAACATAATTCTAATGAGAAACGAGGGAAAAGCCAATGCAAATGTTTGAGACAGCAGGTGCCAGTGCTCTTCAAAACCTCATTTGCATTGCTAATGCGTCCCTAACCATCTCCTCCATTTTGTAAAAATGCGTTGATATCAACATCACCCAAGTTATTTTAATTGACTGCGTTGCACGGCTAGTATGTTATTTGCCAAAAAATGCACCGAAAAGACTCGAGACATCCTACTTCTGTTGTGTCTGGAAAACATGCCTGATCAATACTCATTCATGACACTTCATTCGGTTCACCAATTTATAGGACCTCGCAGTAGTTTGTGAATAATTTAACATATTTATATTCAAGAAGCTTCCAGTAATCAGCAACATGTCTGTCACCGTGTAAATGTGTGATGTGGGAATTGTGAAATCATCATGCAGCGGGAAAACAACAACCCGCGCGCCACACACACACACGCGCGCGCTCGCGCGCATTCCGTGTCTATTGTGGTAAAGCCATGCTTCTTTTATTCTCGAAATCTCGTCGGTATCCAATTCAGCGACTGAAATGTTTTTGTTTTGTAAAAGGGCATTTACTTGATACATTCACCACAGACTGAGAGCAGTTGAGAGCAAATTCACACTTGAGTGCGTCTGATAATAATATGCGAGAGGACAGTCTGGCACGTTTGGCGAAGTTGATCGCCTGAATGAATGAACTCGTAACAGTTGCTTGAGCAAACACACAGTAGTGAAGCAGATGTCCTTGTTCGTACACGTAAACACAAAGCAAGACAAGCTGGAAACGGATTCGTTGAACCAAATGCTCAATTTCACTACGAATTCAAATCCAGGGCGCAGTCATTGCGCGCCTATTGTCCGTTCCATCTAAATCTCTGCACTTCCTTATAATGCCCGTTGTAAACGCATAGCCCCGGCGAAGCGTTTAAAACAATACGTTTGTATTTTGACACAATAAAGAAAGGTAATCAGATCTAGCATACAAAACGAAGTTGTGCTCAACATAAATACTCAAAACGATGAATGAAATAAATATTATAACTAAGAAAAGAGTCTGCAAACCTTGTTACGCGTGTGTAAATCCGTCCCGTGTGCTGGAGGAAAGGTAATAATCTGCTCCAGACTGGACAAGACACTGAAACTAAATCCCCGCTCGCATCCTCATGCCTTGACTGAAGAGAGATCAGTGTGCGTGTGAGAGAGTGTGTGTGTGGAGAATTGCGCGCGGGGACGTTGAGGGTCGAGCGCTGGTATTAACAGACGCGCAGCTGCGGCTCCATCTATCTCACCCTGTTGCCCTTAGCAACCAGGGAGACCACCCCCACCCTGCCGCCACCACACACACACACACCCGCCCCCAACACTAAGAGGGTTACAGTACGGGGTTGAGATGGTAACTTTAATTTCAGCCACTTCCCCTGATTTGCGTGAAATGTGGTGATGTTGCATCACGAGCCTTCAGATTTGCTGCGGCAGGTCCGCTGATTGTTTCTGTACCCCATGATGCAGGGCAACAGATCGAGCGTTCGGGGAGACTGGGGAGTGTTGGAACATTTAGTTTTAACGTCTGCAACACACTGCTTTTGCTATTTGTCTTACACAATATTTCATATTTGTCTGCTAAATTTAAGTAGTTTAGAAATCTACAACGACATATGTCAAAGGGTGGGATATAAAACCAATTAAAAAATGAAGTGCATAAAGTTACTTCAAACAGAAAGAATATTAAAATGAATAAAAATGGAGACAGCTGTTTCTGCTGTCATCTGATGAGGCTGGTGGAAGATAGTGATGTCACCCATTGCTAATTTCTAATTGGTTAAACTGATGGTGTTACATCTCACCCTGTGTTACACACTCCCCTACAACTCTGTTCAAATGAACAGGCTCCTCAAATAGAAATGTGAACAAACTGACCTCATTATCTGAAGATAATTGTTGGGGAATCAGAACAAAGGCCCGTGTGCACATTGGGTTGATGCAACTGGACAGAAAGAAAGATAAATGCAAGTGTCTGCATCCCAGAGACCATAAAGCACAGAGCTGAGGGATGCAATGGAATATTTAGGACTGTGCCAAGGCCAAAACGGTGTTTTGTTGTGTCCCTGTTCAAAATATCGGACGCAATTTGCCCCAAGGCCAGAATAATATGTGCGTTCCACTGGAAATGCTTTGCTCTGTGATGAATATTTCATACGATTGAGCATCTGCAAGAGAATTCCGCTCTCCTTCATTGAGCTTTAATTTCCTCATGGAGGATGCCACATCTGTCTGGAGGCATCATCGAGTCAGACATTCAGTCTTGGTCGGGTTCACGGCGCTACTGAACGACTCTGGAGGATTATCATCCTGCCAAAGAATCATAGTAAAATCATCCTCATTCAAGCGAAGGGGAGGAGCATAAGGGATTGGTCAGTTTGAAGGAGCGACCTATAAATAGCAGGATAACAGGGGATTATTTTTACAGGACATAAAGTAACTCTGTTATGATTGTGGAGATGTGTGCGATGCTTAGGTGTAGGGAGGTCTAAAATGTTTAAAAGACCATGTTTGTCTGACCTTCACTGCACTTCAGAGTTGGTAAATCACTTGGCAGTTGTAGGCTAAATGGTCTGGATATGTGTATAAATATGTGTTTGACTGAGTAGCTTAATGTGTTACACTATTTGCGCTATATTATTTATAATGCTACTTTTTACTTTTATTTATTTTAACCCATTACATTTTTTTAAATTTTTTTTAAATATTTTTTTAATCGTTTAAAATTGATTAGTGTAACTATTTTTATATTTTTATCATGGCTATGCATTAACACGTGTATGAAATAAATACTTTTAAGGCAAAGTCTTGCCACTGTGTATGAAATGTAATAAATAAATAAATAAAGTTTTTAACACAATGCAAAGTCTTGCCACTGTGTATGAAATGTGATAAATAAATAAATAAAGTTTTTAACACAATGCAAAGTCTTGCCACTGTGTATGAAATGTGACGAATAAATAAATATATAAATAAATAAAGTTTTTAACACAATGTTTTGCCACTGTGTATGAAATGTTTCAAATAATTTGTGATAAAAAAGTGACAGATAAACAAACAAATAAATAAATAAAGTTTTTAACACAATGCAATGTCTTGCCACTGTGTATGAAATGTTTTAAATAATGTGTGATAAAAAAGTGGCAGATAAACAAACAAACAAATAAATAAATAACGTTTTTAACACAATGCAAAGTCTTTCCACTGTGCATGAAATGTGCTAAATAAATAAATAAAGTTTTTAACACAATGCAGTCTTGCCACTGTGCATGAAATGTGACGAATAAATAAATATATAAATAAATAAATAAATAAAGTTTTTAACCCAATGAAGTCTTGCCACTGTGCATGAAATGTGAGGAATAAATAAATATATAAATAAATAAATAAAGTTTTTAACACAATGCAAAGTCTTGCCACTGTGTATGAAATGTGATAAATAAATAAATAAAGTTTTTAACACAATGCAAAGTCTTGCCACTGTGTATGAAATGTGATAAATAAATATATAAATAAACAAGTTTTTAACACAATGCAGTCTTGCCACTGTGTATTAAATGTGACGAATAAATAAATATATAAATAAATAAAGTTTTAACACAATGTTTTGCCACTGTGTGAAATGTGACGAACAGGGGCGCCACTAAGGGGGGAAAAGTTAGGTCGATTCTAAGGGCCCACACACTTTTGGGGGCCCCAGAGATTGATTTTATTAGTAGTAATGTATAAATGTAGACCAAAGAGTTGCAAATAAAAAATAAAAAAGTATGGCTTATTTCTGCGTTGAGGGCAAAATCCACTCATGAACTGCTCGGGCTGACCTTTGCTCAAATCCCGATCCGAAATTGCTCTGTACTTTAGGCTACTATCCTTGTTGTAGCCATTAAAAAAAAGGTATTTAGTTTCATATTTATGTTTAAATATGATGTTATTTTTTAATTTAATATATGTTGATTATGAAAAGTGAACAGCATGAGTAAGATGGGACACGTCATAAGATGTGCAATGTCGGAAGACCTGGAGTGGGTCAGAAATGGTTTGACCACTTAATTTTCACTTCATCAAGTTTTGTTTTGTGGAAAGCCTTTCTTTAAACTGAATTTCATTTGGTATAAATTGTATCTTAATTTTAATCAATGTTACATCAACCAATTGCCTGGATTTAATAAATAATAAGCAAATATGGCAGACAATATATGGAGGCGCCGGTGCTGCCTGTGAACTGGAGCGCGTCTCATAAATGAACCGAAACTCAGCATAGGCTACTTGCCTCACAGACATGAGAAATATTACTTTTACCGGCGTTTTGTGGCAAGCTTTATGCGTGCGGAATAGGCTCATTTATTACTTAAACGCTCATTAGGCTATGGTCTTAGAATTCTAATAAATATATATTTATGTAATGAAATTAATTGTAATTAAAGGGTTAGTTCACCCAAAAGTGAAAATTCTGTCATTAATTACTTACCCTCATGTCGTTTGACACCGGTAAGACCTCCGTTCATCTTCGGAACAGAAATGAAGATATTTTAGTTGAAATCTGATGGCTCTGAAGCTTCGAAGCGTTATGAATCAGCGAGCCGATTCATGATTCGGATCGCATGTCAAACCGCCAAACTGCTGAAATTTGGCGATTCAAACCGCTGAATCGACTCGCTGATTCATAACGCTTCGAAGCTTCATGATGCCTTGTTTTGAAATCGTCATCACTATGTAAGTCATTATTTAGGGTTTTTTGCGCACAAAAACTATTATCGCAGATTCATAAAGTTATTTTAGAACCACTGTAGTGAGATGGACTTTGTAACGACGTCTTTAGTACCTTTTAAGGGTCTTGAGAGTGAACCGTGCCATTGTGTCAATGGAGGCCTTTCAGAGCCATCAGATTTCAACTAAAATATCTTCATTTCTGTTCCGAAGATGAACGGAGGTCTTACGGGTGTCGAACGACATGAGGGTAAGTAATTAATGACAGAATTTTCATTTTTGGGTGAACTAACCCTTTAAAAAAGTGCTTAGTTGACTAATGGCTTAAATGAACAACTACTAGTCTTGTAGATAAAAACTTAAGTCGGGGCAGCCTTACTTATTTTGCATAATAGGTCAAGATTATTAAATTGCAGACAGTTGGCAATAGTTTTGGATAGTTGGCTTGTATATTTGTTGCGGAGTGGGTGCGGTAGGGGGTCTAACCTCATATTCTTTCATAGGGCCCAAAATTGCTAGCGGCGCCCCTGGTGACGAAAAAAAATAAAGTTTTTAACACAATGCAATGTCTTGCCACTGTGTATGAAATGTGAGGAATAAATAAATAAATAAAGTTTTTAACACAATGCAATGTCTTGCCACTGTGCATTAAATGTGATGAATAAATATATAAATAAATAAATACAGTTTTTAACACAATGCAATGTTTTGCCACTGTGCATTAAATGTGATGAATAAATATATAAGTAAATAAAGTTAACACAATGCAATGTCTTGCCACTGTGTATGAAATGTTTTAAGTAATTTGTGATAAAAAAAAGTGGCAGATAAACAAACAAATAAATAAATCATTTGTGATAAATAAACAATGAGTGAATTCATAGAGTTTTTTCCTTTCTTTCTGGCCAGTAGCTTAATGTCGGAAACACAGCAATAAGAGAGACAGATGACAGGGAAAAAAAGGAATTCCGCGAAAAATTCCCACAATTATGGCATGTTTCGGTTACAGATGTGTCATGCAGAAGCTTCTTCTCTCAACAGCCCATAAAAACCTGCCACTAAGCATTTAAATGCACATCTGATGTAACAAGCGTGGGGATGGGAAGATGTTGCACCGCAGTTGTGAAATGCCCAGTCTTCAGGTGGGGTGGAAAGAGCAAGTGTGTGTATTTGCCTTGAGACAGCGTGTGCTTGTGTGTGAGCAGAGGGGTGAAGCTGGGGGTGGGGTGCTTCTGCTCTGACAGATTCAACCTCACGGCTCTGACTGTCAACTCCATTTCCCGCTCTGTCATCTGCCACAACCGAGGTCTTATTTTAAGAAGCTGGTGTCGTGGCGGGATGACCAGCACGTGCTTCCACACGCAGCTGCAAACACCGGGATCAGAAGTGAGCCGATCAATTTCTGTTAGTCCCGCAATGCTGGGTCCCTAATGGTTGACCTGAGAAGTAAAAGCAGTTTAATCAGTCCAGGCTTTGCACACTAAACAGGTGAGATGTGCAGGGGAACGAAATCAGTATTAAGTGATAAGTTTAGCCTTTTGCTCTGCTACTGGCAGCCCTGGTTAAATATTTCACGTCGGAGAAGGCGGGGTGGGGACTTATCCAGGCTTACTGTCATTGTCAAGCGAAGTGCCTGCAGAGGGGGAATTAAAGGCTGCACAAAATCTTACTCCAGCAGCAGACTGGAGAAAGTCAGGACGTACATATTCAAATCTAGATTTCAAGGATCCATTAGCATTTAAACCGCATATTTGGGCTGAAGCAAAGTCTCCTCCTTTTTTAGGAGGCTATTTAGGTAATGGCACCTTCCATGGGACATTAATCTGTGTAATTAGGTTTCAGCTGCGCCGTGTGAAATAGATTGCTTTGGCATACTTCACTCCCCTGCAACCTGTACCTATAGGAGAACTTTGGAGGAATGGGCATTTTTGGGCTGTCCACCTCCCAATTTATTTCCTCACCAGCCCAAAACATCCATCAGCTCCTGTAAGGGAACAGTACATCAGGCCCGATCAGATCCAAAACAAGACCTGGCCTTTCTGTTCGGGTGATGTTGAAGTAATATCATAGCATGCACTGAAAGGTGCTTCATGAGATGTCTGAAATGAAAACTCACCCATGTCTACATATTAGATCTTATTTTGAGCAATTCGTCCGTGCATATGTTTCATTTCCTTCATGTTGTAACCGGATCTTCCTGTGAAACTTCTCTCTGGTGACGAATGCTGGACTTCTTCAATCATGTTAACCTAAACCCGCCCCTGCAATCCTCAGCTATCAGGGAACATTCTGACAAGGTTCTCTTGAAGTCAAGAACAACCTTCCGACAACGTTAATAGAACGTGTGCTCAAAGTTATCTGGTCTTTAATAATGCTCTCAATCTCAAAATGCTAGCACAAAAACATGCATCATTCATTGGAAGTTCATCGCACTTACATTAAAGTAGTAACATTTCCATCATTTTTGCCAAACGATAAAATGGAAAGTTCGATCAACGTTCGCATAACCAAGAAAAACATCCTTAAAACTTTTTTGAATGCTCAGAGAACATTCAGAAATAACGTGTTCATAACTTAATGGGAACATTAGCGAAACGTTCTAAGAACATTTTTGTTAGCTTGTTCTCAACATCCAATTAACAACTGTTGCAGAAAACCCCGGCTGCATCCAAAATCACAAACTTCCCTACTATATAGTAGGCTAGGTGAAAAACAGTTTTTGACAAAAGAAGTATGTCCGAATTCACAGTACTCATGAAAGAGTAGGCAGAAAGTAGCCCAATGACGTTTACTTCTTCTGGAGAGATTCTGAAGTGTGCATATACGATGGGCACTTTACTATCCCATGAGGCCACGGGAGAGGATTTATGAATGGTGGTGATGTGACTGAAGCTGGTAGGTCACGTGATAAGGGCAACATGGAAAATGTAGATTACATTCATACTATACAGGACATACTTTTTTAGCGTTGTGAACAAGCGGCAACCTCCTGCAGTTTCTCCTGAAGCCAATACGGAAGTGACATATACTGCAATTCATCGACTGGCCACTAGGGACAGGCTCCAGAAGGGAGCAGAATCTCATTGAGCCCCATGTTAAAATGCCCAACTTTACAGCAGAATAAAACATGTTTACAGCCTTGGACAAATTGTGGTTTTGGTCTATATGGCTAATTTTGCCCTTCAAGATAACTCTGAGGGGGTGAATTTTTTATAACTCATTCGTTTACATTATATAAAGCATTAAAGTTCAGCATAATTAAGGGTGTGGCCACTTGGAGTGACAGGTGGATAGCCATTTTTTCTGCTGTCTGTTAGTCATTGCGTCACTTCAGCTCCACCCACGTCCCGCCTCTTTGCCCGTTTTCTGTTATCCGGGAGTGACGTGCGATGACGCGCTGCCAAGATGGCAACAGCCAGCTCGACCCTAATTTACGCTTCAAAACCAAGGGGGTAATCCAGCACCCGGAAAGCGTACCTTCCATAGGGGCAGCCGTTGCTAACCAAGCCATCACCTGCTGTTAGCATCCCATTGACTCCCATTCATTTTGGCGTCACTTTGACAGCGAATAACTTTACATCTGAGGCGTTTAAAGACTCCATTTGTCCATTGTTTATTTCTAAAGAAACACGACAATGTATTAAAGGCTCCATTACCTTGTATCTTACACTATCGCCCGGTAGAAGCCGTTTTTGTAAAAAATAGGCTAATGATTGCTTCATAACCACGCGACTCTCTGTCGCACAGTAGAGAAATTACCGTATAGACAGGAGGAGAAGATCACAGGCAATATTTTACTGTCTATGAGGCAATCGGGGGGACGTGGAGACATAAAGTCCAATAAAATCAAGGGAGAAGCATGGGGAGAAGCCCATAGAGAGCTGAAAGCAACGGGACAAAATATTTTAACAACATGATTCAGATTTCACTTTGCACAACTACTACAAGACTTACAACTGTCCGACAGGTTGCTCACGTCACATCTACGTCGTCAAGCTCAGTCTGAGGCTGCGCAGTACGCAGTGCTTCTAACGGACTTCACTTTTCCCCGTCGAAGCCTATGGGGTTGCTCTGTCCGTTTCTTTTACTGTCTATGTTCAAAACTGCTCATCAGAATCCTATGGGTGACGTCACGGACACTACGTCCATATTTTTTTACAGTCGGTTGTGAAGTATTCAAAATAAGTACCTACTCAAGAGGGTATGCTATTTCGGACGTAGTCCCTAAGTCCCTGTCCAACAATTTTTTTATTTTCGATAATCCGTTACGTTCAGATGCATGTCCCAATACAGAAAAAAAGAGCTGATGCTATAATTCCATTTCAATGCAGCTATAAAGGGTAGGGCTGGGTATCGATTCAGATGTTCCGATTCGATTCGATTTCGATTCACAAGCTCTCAAATCGATTCAATTCTCGATTCAATTTCGATTAAACTCAATGAATATAGATTTAATTAAAATAGCCTACTATATTTATAAAAAAGAACAGTGAACATGAGTTTACAAGTGGGTAATTAAAAAGAAATTAAGAGCCACAAACCTGTATATTAAACTCTTTTTATTTTAGGTACACTTGGGTAGGCCTACATTAAAACAGAACCCATCTCTATATTTCAAATGCATACGATTATGTTAAATACAATACAATTTTGTTTTTATGGATATTTTGATACACTTATTCTAAAACATAAAAAGGATATTGGATGATTTTCAGCAATTTTCAGTAAAGGACAAGCATTTCTTGCGATTTAGCCGACCGTCATTCAGACTCGGTCCGTTTTTATGGAGCCTTTTTCCTCCAGGGGCGTCTGAGCTTTGATTCGTGCCCCGGATGATGTATTATATTTCGTCACTATCTCTGTTATTTGCGTGCCTTCCTTAGATACGATTGCCATTAGATTTTATCTTAACGACAAGTATATATGCAATACCGGGCAGGATCGACTGGAAACCCCCGGGGGGAAAAAATCAATTCTTGGCCTTGAGAATCGATTTTGAATCGACCACATTTTAAAAAACGATTAATCGAAAAATCGATTTTTTTTTTGTTGCCCAGCCCTAATAAAGGGACAGATCACCCCAAAATCAAATTGACATAATTTGCTCACCCTCACATCGTTCCAGACCTGTACAAGTGGACAAAAATATATAGGCTATCTTTTTTTGCCACACATAGTAATTCATACAAGTTTGAAACAACATGAGAGTGAGGACTGAACTATCTCTTTAAATTGCAATTATTTGAGAGTAAGGTCCAATGCAAACTTCACAAGCAATTTTTGTGCCTGACAGCTATAAATTTGAGAGGCATTTGTCTATTAAGCAAGTTTAAATCTTTCATCCCACTGCCCCGGTGGACAGCACAGACCAGCTGCACTATTCAGTGACCTTTTCTAGTATAGTGCTGATTGGTTAATGTGTCCCTTACGGCCTAAACGTAACGTTAACTTCACGCATGGACAACCTTTGAGGTGCAGCTGTTCTAGATATCCAAACGAGCGCTGTCGTGAAGTGTTGGCTTCGGAGGGATTTCCGTGTAATCTCTTTATTAGCGCACAGCCTGTCAATCTCAATCACTGGTGTTGTTGTGACCGAGCCCTGCTGTGTGGGAGGGGGGTGGTGGGAGCCAAGGTCCCAGCCAATGGTGCCCTATCCTGTCGATTAGCTCTACGCTATCTCATTAAGTTACTTGAGTACCTTTGCCCACTTGTGTTGGCAGGACACAGAAATGGTATCTGAAAACAACAGATAATAATTGTGAAATGCTTCTTTTAGTATTGATCGAAGAGGCTTTGGTGCAACCTGAAACTGCTGTCCATCAAGCAGAGCATGAAATGTGTGGCAGACACAGTTCTGAAGTCTGAATCGCACATCGGGCATAACCAACGAGTCATGCAATGAACAAATGAGCCACACAGATGTTTTCTGTATTCATTTCTGTACTGATTATTAGTTTATTAAACTGGACTATTTAAATGGAAGCAAAAACCTGGCAGTGACATTTCTCAATATATACAGTAAGAAACTGCATTAGATAACTATTTATTAAGGGTGACTAGTGGTCAAAATATAATATTGAAAAAAGTATTATAAATATATAAATTAAATTTATTAAAAAGCTGACTTTTAAGAAAGTAAATTTAAATATATATATATATATATAATATATATATATATAAATTTATATATATACCGATATAGTATATATATTTATATATAAATATATATACGATATAGTATATAAATGTATATATATACCGATTAGAAATAATATTATGACCACTGACAGGTGAATTGAATAACACTGATTATCTCTTCATCACATTGTTGCAGACCATGTACACACTTTCATGGAAACGGTATTCCCTGGTGTCTGTGTCTCTTTCAGCAGATAATGCGCCTTGCCAGCAAAAATCATTCAGGAATGGTTTGAGGAGCACAACAACGAGTTTGAGGTGTTGACTTGGCCTCCAAATTCCCCAGATCTCAATCCAATCGAGCATCTGTGGGATGTGCTGAACAAACACGTCCGATCCATGGAGGCCCCACCTCGCAACTTACAGGACTTAAAGGATCTGCTGTTAACATCTTGGTGCCAGACACCACAGCACACCTTCAGGGGTCTAATGGAGTCCATGCCTCAATGGGTCCGGGCTGTTTTGGCAGCAAAAGGGGGACATATGACCTGATCGGTGTATGTTAATATTTATAATTTATAATCAGCATTTTCTGAAGGATCATGTGACACTAAAGACTGGAGTAATGATGCGGAATATTCAGCTTGGGCCTCGCAGGAATAAATTACATTTGTAAATATATTCAAATAGCAGTTCTTTTTTATTTGTTATACTATTTCACAATATTACTGTTTTTACTTAAAAGTCCCTCTGTAGTCAATAACTTTATCCCTTAAAACTCATTTTTGATCACCAAAATTACATATTTAAAGGGGTGGTTGATTATGATTGAACTTTAACTTTAGTTAGTGTGTAATGTTGCTGTTTTAGCATACACAGTATCTGCAAAGTTACGATGCTCAAAGTTCAAAGCAAAGGGAGATGTTTTCTTTTAAAGAAATCGCTTTTTAAGGAGTACAACAAACAGCTGGTAGGGACTACAATGAGCTCTTTCCCAGGTTAGTGACATCACTAACGATAACATTTACATAAACCCTGCCCCCGGAAACATGCAACAAAGGAGGTGAGGCCATGTTACCCCTAAACCTAACCTTAACCCGTGTAGTTACCTTACATTACCCAGTACTTTCTTAGGTAAGTACACATACTGTAAAATAAAGTGCAACCAAAAAATTGTAATGCATCCAAACTTTTGTCAGGTACTGTATGTTATGGTGTTTACAGTGTTAGAATGGCTAACGTTGTTGTTGCTAATATTCTGAAATACACAGGAATGCAAATTGCTGGACCTTCAGGATTAGTTTGGCCACATTTCAGCTGAATGGTGCAAAAACAAAATGCTCTTTCTGTTCTCAAGCGTGGCAATTCCCCTGACATAGGCAAGGCCTGTTGTGGTCAGTGGCATCATATTAATTCCCAGTAACCGTCGCAAAACTGAGTTAGCAACGCTGCCTAATCAGAGTCAGGTTGTCCCAACTCACATTTTTTGAATTTTCTGATACACATCTGCCCTGTCAACTAGTAATGCCGCATAACAGATGCCAACCGCAAGAGTGAGTTAGGAGCCAAAATTAAAATGCATTTACATTCATTAAAAAATAAAGTCACTTTTAATTTAAGATCATGCAAGTTGTGCAGCCTCATATATGCATGTTTTATTAACAAGCCATCTCCTCCGCCATCTTAGGAACTACTACCGTAGAATCCCTTTTCCACTCAATACAAATGCTCTTTACATCAGCAATTACCAATATTGTAACAGCAGCACTGACCTTCAATACTTCAGCAGAGTTCAGAAAAGGCCATTTCCTCTAAAGGTTTTATTACTAGAGAAACCCTCCCTGTTTGTTCATATGCTCCTCAGGTGGATACTAGAATTTATTTGCTTGGGGTTTATGGCTCCGGGCTTGCAGAGGTATATGGTTCGATTTGAGACTCCGCTTTCGCTCTTGCCAAGTAAATAAACTCAAAATCAAACAAAAGACAGGCTTGCTTACCCATGCACAGAACACTTCATTTTCTGCAGTGTTGACTACAGAACTCCCGAGAGCTCTGAATGGATAGAGATGAGGTTGAAAGGCCATCTGCAGACGTTTCCAGCGAAGATCATTTGTGTGCTAATTGAATTTGAAACATTCTTTCATAATCTTTTTGAGTGTTCTTCTCTGGCAGCAGCACAAAACCTTCTTTCAGCAAGTCCACCAAGCCAGATACACAGAGAAAGGCACTGACTGCTTCCCCCCAATGAGAATCACACGGCGTGTCACTCCACACTCATTCCAATGTAACCATCCACAGCCAACCACTTGTTTTCGCTCATCTCTTTTATTTTTCAAGTCATAAAAAAAAAATGGACAACAGTGCAAAAACTGATCCTTGATGTGCACAAGGGTTTGCTTTAAAGCTTGGTTGTGTCTTCTTCATTGGACCGATGCAATTGCAATATATTTAATACAGTGCAGAACACCCATTTAAAAAATGTTACAGTGATTACAGCATACAATATAGTGGTTCTTGTGACACGGTATGAAAAATGTTCTTCGTTTTATTCTCTCGCTGTACAAAACTGTCTTCAACTACAACATTTTCAGCAATATTTTTTAAACAAAAATCCTTCACGCAAATGCTTGCACGCACGCCTTTCAATCATAATCTGCTTTTTAAAATATATATTTTTTTAATTCGCCTCTAACAAGCCAACAAATGCTTAATCTGCCAGTCAGAAAAAAGCAGTTTTAAATAGTGATGCTTCCAGAGCTGTCAAATCATTTCAGTTTTATACTATTCACTTTGACATTGTGAGAAAATGAGTGTCAGAGCAGAATTAAGTGCACTTGTTACATGGGTTTGCACTCACAGGCTTCTATGGCCTCGAGTTCAACCATATTTAAAGCATGTGGACAGTGCCTAAAGATACTCTTGTATAATCAATGACCAATGTGACGCTGGCCATGCAGCCAAACAGATATAGCACACCTTCGAGACCCATTCCATTTTCAGGTGCTTTCATAGAAATTTAAGGAAAACCCTGAAAACAATCCCATATGTGCTTTTTAAACTCTTTGTTGTTACTGTAAGGACCGCAGCTTGTGTCCTCAGGTGGGAGGGGGTCCTTTGTAATGTAGGGCCAGGTGAAATGAGCGGGCCAGGGAATTGGACCGATGACATGAGGTATCGTGGACTGAGATGAGGGGCCAGATCATCACAGCAAGCAGGAGGGCAAATAGGATGACAAGCAGTGGTGCTGAGGCCTTCCGCATGGCAAAAAACCTCAGGGGCCCCGACAGCCAGAGGCTTCTGTTCCATAGGCTGCTAGTAGAGTCATTTGGTCTTACCGGGCCACTGGAAACACAGAAAAACATCATGGTAAAAAGCAGTTTTTCAGCCTTAACAGAAGTAACAGACTGTGATAGTTGGTATAAATCAGCTGTGCCCAAACCTGCTCATGGAGGGACAATTTCCCAAGAGTTTAGCTCCAACCTGCCCCAATACTTGTGCCTGGAAGTTTCTAGCAATTCAAAAGACTTTGATAAGCTGGTTCAGGTGTGTTTAATTAGGACTGGAGCAAGATAATGACCCACCATGAGCATAAATCAAATTTAATTTAAGCTCAATTCCAGTTAGGTATGCATTACTGAGGTAAAACTGCTTTAATAGGTCCAAATACTGAGTTTCTTTAAGGACAGCCTTCATTGAACCATTGAAACGTTTCGGAATTGTTAATGTAAAAATGACTTTAACCAAGATTTAACAGTCGAAACTAATATCTGTGTCCTTGCTTCATGTTTAAATGCATTTAAATAGATTTCTCTGACAAAATTGGCCTCACTGGTCAGGGAAGCCTATGACTTCACTTTGTCAAATTATTCTCATTGCCTTTTTGCAGACCAATAGACCTTAAACTCAAGGGTAACGAAGAATCTTGGGTAAAACTTTAAATGTATTGTACAAAACATTGGACCGCCCTGCCTTTCATATTAAGTCCTGGTTTAGAAAGGCACAAGTGAGTAAATTATGGCAGTTTTCATTTGAGTGATCTCAAAAGTTTTTTTTTTCCAATGTTTTTGAAATAATCTCTTCTGGTCACCAAGGTTGCATTTATTTAAATAAAAAAATACAGTAAAACACTAATATTGTGAAATATTGACATTTTTGAAAAACTATTATTTTTGGATGTTTAAAAAAAAAAATCCTGTGATGGAAAAGCTTAATTTCATCATTCTAATATGCTGATTCGGTGCTCAAGAAACATTTATTTTTTAATATCAATGTTGTAAATAGTTGTGCTTATAATATTTTTGTGGAAACCATGACCCATTTTGTTTTCATGATTCTTTGAGTATAAAGTTTAGCCCAGAAATCTAGACGCACCCTAGCAGCAGCAAATGTAATTTGCAGCCAGTGTAGTCTAGCAACTCTTCGTTGGCTTGCGAGCTGGAAAAACCAAACTCTGGTCAGGCCAATCACATCGTGTATAAATAGTCGGTGGGCGGGTTTAACATAATGACGACAGAGTTGCGGCGGTTCCGCGTGCTACTCGTAAACAAAGAAGCTGGCAAATAGCAGTCTTTCGAATTGGCTTTGGCCGCGACTCTGGAAGACTTGGAGTTAAGCTTTTCTTTGAGAAAAGAAAAGAACGGCACTGAAGTCATTCTTAAGAAAGGAAGATGTGTTCAGAGTTTTGCCGAACGGATACTGCGAACGTTTAATCTATCAACTAGCTCCGCTTCACATTCTTCGTTGCTCTGGTTGGTTGTAGCGCTATCCTATTGCGTGCAGAGGGAATTTGAAAGACGACTGTTTATCCCGCCCCTCGGATTGAGCCCTGCCAATGGTGAGTTCCCAGACCCAACATCTTGATGTGGGTCTGGCTTGTCAGGCTATATAAAAGTTCTCAAAATATAAAATATAAATTTTTTATAAAAACATTATAAAATGTCTTTACTGTTGCTTTTGAGTAAAACAATGCATCCTTGTTGAATACAATTATTTAAAAACTTTTGAATGGCAGCGTATTTCTAAAGCCTATTCTATATCAAGTTGCAGCTTATCACAACAAAAAACATAATCAATGCTAAACATAACAAATCAAACAGTTTCTCACCAACTCGACTTTGTACAGGTGTTGTCCTCCAATGAATCAGGGAAAGAAAGTCTCTCCTGCTGCCTCTAGTGACAAAAAGAGACAAGGCGATAATAGCTTGAGATTAACGAAACCCTGCAGGGACTCCATTGTTTACCAGCTCTTTGGCACTGCCGCACATTACAAGTGCAATTATGTGCGGGGTGTGTCGAGAGGTGTAAAAATCACATCATAAAAATCATGCAAGGCGCCACATTCGCTACAAATTAACAGGCCTGGCTTTAATTCACAAACCCCAGGTGACCATAAAAGCAGTTATGTGGTTTGTAGCACATTAGAAGCTACTGTGTGAGGGTGTTTGGGGCGTGCGTGTCAGCACGAGTGAGATATACCTGTGGGTCTTCGTGACGTGGGTAATAGTGATGCTGGAGGTCACATGACGGGGACGGGCGGGGGTTGTAGCACGTGTGCAGAGTTTGCTGTGGGTGGGGGTGTCTCTGGGGGAGCACGTTCTCCTGATACTCAACTCCCCCCTCCTCCTTTCCGGAAGGCAGAGATGAAAAACTGGAGCGAGGCTATAAAGATTCACAGAAGCAACAAACACTTTTGATTGCCAAAGAGCAGACAGCACAGTTCTCACTACATGTGACAGCTTCGCTATGCTACAAAAGGCGCTTGTAAATCGAAAGAGACGGGCTCCATTAACTAATAATGTTCAAGGCGGCTCTGTCTTTTTGTGCCCTCCTGTTTTTCTCATTTGCTTTCATTCTTTGAGTCCTTTAATGGGACCAACAGATACGCTGCCTCATCCACCTTTTCGCGTGACACATTACACAGGCACTCTTGGCCCTTTGGCAGTGCCAGTTCCCCACTATGTTTGTGCCCACAATTACGGCAGCCATTAAAGAGCCGGTTAGAGCAGCGGGTCTTTTTCGCTTTCCTGTAAAGCTGCCAATTAGCCATGAGCGCTGAGAAATTACAAGAGGCTCTTTGAAATGGAAATGGTCTCTCACTCTCGTCGAGGTTTTTCCAAGGCTTCGGCAGGCAAATCGGCCTCTGTATCAGTGCAAAGTATTCTTTCCCAGAAACCAACCCCCCCCCCACACACCCCACCCCTCTCTAAAGGAAGCGTTGAGCTTTTTGAGTCAAGATGGTACAGATTCATTTGAGATGGGTTAATTAGCAGCACTGCAGAATATGTGCCTCATATTCATTTATTTTTATGATGCTCTTAAAATAAGATTTTTCCCCACAGAAACATTGATAATTATTATGGATTTATGAATAAAGATATACACAAGGGCTGCACGATATTTGAAAACAACTAACATTGCGATATTTTGTTTTTCTGCGATATATAGTGTGATATAAAAACAATTTCACTGGTTGACTTGAATAGCTCTATTTGGAAAGAATTAATCATTCTAGAATGATAGGGGTGATTTTTAAGGGGAGTGAATCTGAACAAATGACAAGCATAGACAAATACAATAGAACAAAGATACAAATGAAAAACTTTTCAGGTACAGAAATGGAATAAATCAAATGCATTTTAACAATGCAGTCTTCGCTGTATAAATTAAATATGTAACATTAATAACAGACAGCAGCAGGAATATTAGGCTGCTGTCACTTTAAGACAAATGCATGGAACCAAGTTAATGATACGCATCGGTTTTCACTCTCAATTGTTTATGTTCACGTTAGCCATAAGCGTATAAGTTTACGAGGATACTCGCAGAGATGGGGATTATGACAATTTCTCGTTTGTGTGTCCGTTCAAACACAAATAGATGTGCACAGAAAACAGTGCACAAGTTCCGAATCGAGTTCTCTCACGTCTTCTTGCTCTAGCATGGTTTAAAATCACTTGACTGTTTAAACCGACAGGACCTTAAAGGGATAGTTCACCCAAATATGAAAATTATCCCATGATTTACTCACCCTCAAGCCACCCCAGGGGTCTCATTTATCAACAGTGCGTAGTGAGTGTGTAAGAACAGTTTCACGCAAAGTGTGGGATTTACCAACTTGTACTTATGTAGAAATGTGTGCAAATATAAGCACACCTCCGAGCATGCTTACGCAGAGAATCTAGTGGTAGAATAGCGATACTACAAATAAAAAGCATTTAAGAGTGTCACAGTATGCATTAAGCAATCTACATATATAAAAAGACAGCTGTGACAAATGTTGGATGCAATTATTTCCTTGGACCAAGGAGATAGCCAAACAAAAATGCTTTCATGCTATCGCCAGATTCCCAAACATAATTGGAGCCATAGACTGCACCCACATCGCCAGAAAAGCACCATCAAATTTAATGATGTAAATAGAAAAGGGTTTCATTCTGTTTATGTGCAAATCATTTGTGATGCAAATGTGTTGTTAAACGTCGTTGTGCGACTCATTCTGTGTTTGTGAAGTTCCTCTTTTTTGTCAAAATAGTGGTGAGGAAAAAACACAAATCACATGATTTTTAAAGGGATGTGTTGTCACCATATATGGTTCATTGGAGGCGTTTCCGAATGCTAATGACTGTCAACGAGCATGGTACTTGCGCACATGTGGGATTTATCAACAATGATTGCTTACTCATTTGCCTAAGAACTGTGCGCGCACGTTTGATAAAAATTTCAGTCGTAGGATGAAATACAGAACCTTTTCTACGCACTGTTGATAAATAAGGGCCCTGGTGTATGACTTTGTTTCACCCAAACACAATAGGAGTTATAATAAAAAAATATCCTGGCTTTTCCAAGCTTTATAATGGGAGTGAATGGTAAAAAACATTTACGCCCAAAAAAAGCACATCCATCCATCATAAAAGTATTCCATACCGCTCCAAGTGGTTAATAAAGGCCTTCTGAAGTGAAACTGTTTTTGTAAGAAAAATATCCATAATTATAACTTTATGCACTGCAATTAATAGCTTCCGACGCACGTTCGTGAAAGACTCGAGTTCCGGCGTATGACGAAGCTTAGGTGAGAGTAGACCCCTTTTGCGGTTCAGACAAATAGGACTGGGCAACAAACTTAAGCTCCTCCGACAGTTCTCTTTAAAAATTCTAATTTTAGACTTCAATTCGTGACCAATGTTTTGTTTTGCTCTATCCTCTGCGCTTCCGCATCCGTTAATATGTCATGCGTCGGGACACAGGTCACTCTTCGGCCAGAACTCGACTTGCGCAAGGCTGTTACCGGAAACCAGTGACTGATTATAGTTATAAAGTTATAATTATAGATATTTTTCGAACAAAAACGCATTGCATCGTAAATTATGGGATCATTTAAATTTTGGGGTGAACCAAACCTTTAAAAACATGCAAATTTTTAACTTTTTCTGTATGATGGTTAAACTTTACAATTAATCAGAGAAGTATGTGCATTTTGAACCGTGGTGTCTGCTCTGTACAGATCAACTAGGATCCCTATACTTGACAGCGCACATCCAGCGATGTGACTATCGCAGATCCCCATCAATAATATGGTGCAGCCCTAATATGAACAGCACATTGAGGCAGTAAACAGGTCTTCAGCAAGTCAATGTGACATCTATTAATGGAGGTGAAAAAGCAGCATGATGACCATAACCGAGTCGAGACTCTTATGATGCGCACAGCCTGTGACTGCTGCATCTTGTCTTAATGAGATTTGGCAAAAATTCCTCCATGCACAATAGCACCGAGCATCCATTCTGCATTTATGACTGCTCTAGGCCTACTAATTATGTCAAATGATAAAGCAGAAATCAAATCCAGAAGAAAATCAGCAAGTTATGAATACTGAACAATGCAGTGTAGGATGAACATATAGTGGGGTCTCAGAAGTCCACAAGTGCAATTTTGTGATTTAATATAATTTATTTGATTAGTTTTACTTATTAAAAATACATTTGATCAGTTAAGTTTATTTCCAAGTTTTCTAAATTGCAGTCTCAGACTTTTGGATACTTAAATAGATACAACACACAATTAACTTAACAAATTAACAAACAATAAAACCTAAGCCACCTAACCCACCAACCCACGGTTTTATTTAGTTTTTTCTTTAAAATATTAAATATAAAATATTAAAATATTGACGAGCGCTGAGCATGTCTGCCTCTGGTTCGGCGCCAGCCAAAGTGCGAAAGCACATTTGAATTTAAGTGGCACCGAAATAAGGCACCGAAATCTGCATTGTGATTCAGTCCGGTTACATTCCGGTTATATGGTACCGGTGCCAATGTTTCGGTACCCAACCCTACTCACAGAGCAGTTTAAACTTATGACTACCGTTCAAAAGATATTTTAATGTTTTTGAAAGGCAGCTGCATTTATTTGATCAAGAATACAGTAAAAACGGTGAAGATAAAGGCGAATTTCCAGAAGTCATTACTCAAGTCTTCAGTGTCACATGATCCTTCAGAAATCATTCTAATATGCTGATTTGGTGCTCAAGAAACATTTATTTTTAATATCAATGTTGTAAACAGTTGTGCTGCTTAATGTTTTTATGGAAACCGTGATACAGTTCATTCAGGATTACTTGATGAATATATTCCCAGCCAAGCGTACCTGTGAATCATGCTCTGTCTGGACAGCTTTAGAACAAAGTTGATGCGCCTGGCCAAGCCAAGCACTGATGCGGTCAGGGTCAAAGGTCAAAGGCTCAGGAGACCTAGTTTCAGGTGTGGAAGTTTTAAATGGTCTGGTGTACTGAGGCTTCCCAGGTCTGAAAACTATTAAAAACAGACACATACAAAACAGATATTAGCAAAGCAAAAACAAATCAGGACTAGGATGTAAAAAGAATTCCAGAGATGACTGCGGATTACACAAGACAATTTTATCATAAAAATCCTGGACATAAAAACAAAAAATAACATTTGAAAACTAGTTGCTGCTTTGTATTGTGATTTTGGCTCATTGTATCATATTCAAAGGTTCAAAAGTTTAGATCTTTGCCCATCATGAACCTCATAAATGAGGTTTTAGGTTGCTATTGGCTATTTTTCAAGGATATTAGAAAACAAGCCAAATTGAGAGCAGCTCTTCCATGATTATTGAGTGATTAAGCGGTGAGAGGGACACTGCCTTCAGTGGATGGCACCAGATACACTGACCAATCAGGAGCCACGGATTTACCTGGCACTGGCATCTGGGGTGGGGCCACACACTCTAAGCTCTTCTCAACGCCCTGAAAACACAGCAAACACATCAGTATTCACCTTCATTACAGATATATACACATGCTTGCTATTCACAGTAATTTTTGCCATCAAGGTTGGTATCTATACATTAAGATGCATTTATTTTTTAAGTAGTGTACTTCAGTGCACTTTAATAATAGGGCTGGCTTAATGTGTTCTAATGCCAGCTCAATAAATAAAAACATACCAACTAAATTAGACCTGTAACCACTGATTTGCATGTTACATACCCCTGCATTCTACAACGTGCAGGCACATTTTTGCTTCTGCCTATGCATGCAAACAAAGACACAGATCACTGTGCTCATTTCAGTTGGAGGCCATGCAAAAAAAAAAAAAAAAAAAATATTCCCCTCATTTTAAATACGGAAAGACGGAAAATGTATGCAAGACGGAAAATGTATGCAAATACACAATGGACCACACAATGGACCAGCAGTCCATGTTTAAATGTATAGCATAACGTAAATAAGTATAGAACGAAGGTGGAGCTGTCAGATGGACTTACTGGCTGCTTGACGCTGACAGATGCACTGTCTGGATGCGAGTCCACAGGACTCATGTAGACTCTCCTCCTCAGAGGATATTTGGTTGGTTCATGTGTGCAAGACATACCTGAGAGGATGGAAGAAAATGTTGATGCTCAAAGTTAAAGTGTTTTAAAGTAAAGCTACTTGAAATGTGTAGCATTCACAAAGAATAAAGGGCTATGGAAAGCATTAAACCCTCCATTCCTCATTTGGGGTCATAATTATTACATAACTGCCGGATTGTAATTCACGTGAAGCATAAATGTCTCTGGAGCACCTGCGGTGGTTTACGCCACATGCACGCCGAACTATAAACAAGGTGTTAATGTGCATTGTAAACACAAAGTGCTCCAGTTTCACTTTATTTTAACATGCAATTAGAAATGTTGTGTGGAATGTGATTAATTTAGGACAGAAATATTTTACTATTGCATAGTTTTCCGTTTTCCAGGACGCGTCAAGCTAGCAGACCTCTAGATCGCCATGGCCTTATTTGCAGGGAATGGATATGAAGATTAGATTGTATTACAGGGTCAATCCCTACCTGCAGCTGCACTGAAGGAGGATGAGTCGGTGTCATCACGGGAGATTGAACCACCAATGTCCACCGAAGGGTCCCACTCCAGAACCAGGTGATCTTGACTGGACTGAGGAAGGCAGGCCTGAGACTGAGGCGCCATGGTGCGCTCTACAAAACACTCATCCTCCAGCATACTCTCAGAGGGACAGCCAGAGTCAGGGGCACACAGAGCCCAGTCCTCTTCAAAAACCTGCAATAGGACAATTAAATATCTTAAAACAACTTCCATTTTCAGAATTACATTCCAGTTTAAAAGGTATTTGTAGACAGAAGATGTTTTTTTTAATGTCACTTGCATTTAATTGATCAAAAGTACAGTATTTGTTCCTTTTAATTACAAAATGAAATATTACAAATGAAAAATAACAGTTCCAAAAGCAAAATTCAGTCTTGTCACATGATTGTGACAACAGTTGTGCTGCTTAATATTTTTGTGGAAACATGACTTTTTTCCAGGATTCTTTGATGAATAGAAAGTTTAAAAGAACAGCATTTGTTTAAAATATTTTTGTGTGTCAATGTAAATCTTTACTGTCACTTTTCAATCGTCAACTGAATGCATCCTTTCTGAATTAAAGTGTTGTATATTCAATAAAACTTGTATATTCAATATTTCTGCATCTAATTATATTAAAACTATCACACAATTATTTATGCAATACAATTCATTCATTTTTAAGGGCGACAACAACATTCTGAAAGTTCTGAGAAAATACTGAACCGGGGCTACACGTTATAGACAAAAAATGGCTACACATTATAGACATTGTGTGTTTTTTTCTGAGCTATGGAAAATATGCTGAGGCAATTCATTATGAGATGTCTGGTGTGGGATTCTAGAAACATCCTATATCTAACAGCATAAAGAACATAAGAACATTTTTAGCATGGCTTTACGTGATCCACTTGGACCTAAAGAGACAAAGGCTCACACAAGGAACTTGTTCAAATGGACAGTACATGTATTGTACAGTGGCTGCTTGGCTACAAGACAACAATTCAGGCTATTCAGGGGGTGTATTCATGACTCTTCTGCCAGAACGTATGAAGTTGGATGTTTGAATAGCTTTCCCTTGGGATAATTTTCTGAAATATGCAACAGCCTTGCTCTGAGCAAAAGTGAACTTGAGATGGCACAAATTAAATTATCAAATAAAAAAAAAGCTATCAGGGGAATATTAGGGGAGAGAAGGGACTCTTTAAAGTTTCATAGTCAATTGTGCATATGGTGTGTGATAATACTGATCTATGGAGGATTGACCATGAACATTTGCTACTGTAGATATACAACCAGTAAGCTGCTTGGTTGGCCAATATTCTGGGTGGCAAATGAGTTATACGCACCTTGATTTAATTCCAATATATATGGAGCAATTGAATTAGATACAAGTCCAGAAGGGACTGAGTAGCCTTTCAGGCTTTAAACTTTCTTCAAACCTGGAATGAACTAAGAAGATAATCTCATTTGTGCACATGCATGGATATATACCAGTCTCATGCTGAGCAGGCGTGTGTGCAGGCGGCCTAGGCCCTGAAAGACTTGAGTACAGTGGAGCAGGAGTTCCTGCAGCTGGCTCTCGATGGCCTGGGCGTCTGCCGGCTCGCTCTTTTGGATCAGCTCTTCTCCATGCTGGAGCAAATCGTTCAGTCTACCTGCACTTTCACCAACAGCCTCTTGAAACCCCTGAGAGATAAAATACAAACACATTTAATAATCATAACCTTACAACATCCTTCTTTGAAAGTACTTCTACAGATAAACCCCAAAATAGAAATAATAAAAAATAAGAACCCATTTTGATGTTTATGATTATTAAAATCATAAAAACCAAAATTCTCATCAAAAAGCACATTTACATCCAATTTTTATAACAGCAATGCTATTTTCTCAATAATGATGAGGGATATGTATAAAAAATAAATTATTATTATTATCATCATCATCATCATCATGATGGTTAATTTTTATTTATTGATTTCTTTAAAAACATAAGTAAAATGTCTGGACACATAATGAAAATAATAGCACAATGCAGAGAAACATTAATTGGCCTAAAAATATCCTACATTTTCTTTATTAAATACATTTATTAATTTTGATTTTGGGGTGACATTGACCCCATTTTTTATTCATTCAACACGAGGTTGTGTGTCATACTTATTTGTCATTCTTTTAGTGACCTACTATGTGATTGATGCCTTTTTAGGGATCTGATGGCAGAAAACAAACGTACGAACAAACAAACAAACAGGTAATTCAGAGTTCTCTCTGCATGGACCAATCTATCGATCCATGTTTCCTGAGAGTACCTGAAGCTGGTGCATCTTCGAGCGGGTGTCTTTGCCTGAGAAGTGCTCCACTTCAGTCAGCCTGAGGTCCATATCAGCCAGCGACACTGCCATCTCTTCCCTCTGCCTCTCAAAATCCTCCCGTTGGCAGACGAAATGCTGTTGCGCACACACACAGACAGATAGAGCATGATTCTGTCTGACCGTCTACACCCTGATGCTGTTTTTAGCAGAGACCGAGACTGACAGGGAGACACATCAAAATTACAAGGACGTCAAAGCGGCAGACAGGGAGCGGAAATGGTATAAAAAAAACACCGACATTGAAGCCCACAGTAAGGGGGGCATATGCAGATCGGCCAAGCATAGACCTACAGTGCGAAGGGGTCACTGCGGCTGGAAGGACAGAATTATGTAAGCTGAATGCAGGCAGAGCAGAGGGCTGTATGGATAAATAGTTAATGGGAATAAAAAAGGGGCAAGAGAGACTTACACAAGTAGAAAGTAGCAACTAAGACGTCTTTCAAAATCATGTGCTTTTTATGATTTCAACCCCAAAAACTGAAACTGCTATGGTAAAAAAAAAACCTATTGATTGTTTAATGGTTAGTTTCATTACTATACACAGTGAAAAACTGTCAAATCTAAAAGGACATTTCATGTATTTTTTACAGTAAAATGCTGTTAAATTGACAGTTTTTGGAAATTAAAGACCAAATCATTGATCATTTACAGAATTCCCTACACATTTTATGGTTTTTCACTGAAATTACAGTTTGTTAACATGGTGTTTTGAATGTGTATGCATGACACTGCACACCTTACAGTATATATATTCATATTTACATCAGCTTGTGGAAAAGCGACATTTTATGAGCTTTCATTCTTCGTGCGGCTTTTTCATTCTCACCCGTGTTTTTGATGGTTGTCAGTGTATTATAAGTCTGGGACACACCAAGCCGACAGACAGCCTCCGGCCAACGTCGGGCCATTTTTGACCGCTGGCCAACTTCGTTTTTTCAGTGTGTTCCGCACAGTTGGCTCTAGACGGACCCCGTTGGTTTTTTTTGGGCCAATTCTACAAGTAGAATCAGCGTTGGGCCGTCGGTGAGAGAAAGAACTCTGAATGGTTGTTCAGCTTAGCAAATGAGTCAATGCACGAGAACAATAGCAAAACAGCGAGTCAAAACGGTACAGATAGAAGACTATTCTAATTTAAACTTCATCTTACCGAGTGTTCCTGAGCGAAAAAATTTAAATATTAACATGAGCGGAGTGGAATAAAGAATGTGATCAGCAGGATTGATATTCAAAAGGTAAGCGCATCCTAATTTGTGTATCTGCAGCCTGGAGTGCTGGTTTCCCTTTTGAATGACGAATATACACTCACCTAAAGGATTATTAGGAACACCAAACTAATACTGTGTTTGACCCCCTTTCGCCTTCAGAACTGCCTTAATTCTACGTGCCATTAATTCAACAAGGTGCTGAAAGCATTCTTTAGAAATGTTGGCCCATATTGATAGGATAGCATCTTGCAGTTGATGGAGATTTGTGGGATGCACATCCAGGGCACGAAGTTCCCGTTCCACCACATCCCAAAGATGCTCTATTGGGTTGAGATCTGGTGACTGTGGGGGCCATTTTAGTACAGTGAACTCATTGTCATGTTCAAGAAACGAATTTGAAATTATTCAAGCTTTGTGACATGGTGCATTATCCTGCTGGAAGTAGCCATCAGAGGATGGGTACATGGTGGTCATTAAGGGATGGACATGGTCAGAAACAATGCTCAGGCATTTAAACGATGCCCAATTGGCACTAAAGGGCCTATAGTGTGCCAAGAAAACATCCCCCACACCATTACACCACCACCACCAGCCTGCACAGTGGTAACAAGGCATGACGGATCCATGTTCTCATTCTGTTTACGCCAAATTCTGACTCTACCATCTGAATAGCTCAACAGAAATCGAGACTCATCAGACCAGGCAACATTTTTCCAGTCTTCAACTGTCAAATTTTGGTGAGCTCGTGCAAATTGTAGCCTCTTTTTCCTATTTGTAGTGGAGATTAGTGGTACCCGGTGGGGTCTTCTGCTCTTGTAGCCCATCCGCCTCAAGGTTGTGCGTGTTGTGGCTTCACAAATGCTTTGCTGCATACCTTGGTTGTAACGAGTGGTTATTTCAGTCAAAGTTGCTCTTCAATCAGTTGGCCCATTCTCCTCTTACCTCTAGCATCAACAAGGCATTTTCGCCCACAGGACTGCCGCATACTGGATGTTTTTCCCTTTTCACAACATTCTTTGTAAACCCTAAAAATGGTTGTGCGTGAAAATCCCAGTAACTGAGCAGATTGTGAAATACTCAGACCGGCCCGTCTGGCACCAACAACCATGACACGCTCAAAATTGCTTAAATCACCTTTCTTTCCCATTCTGACATTCAGTTTGGAGTTCAGGAGATTGTCTTGACCAGGACCACACCCCTAAATGCATTGAAGCAACTGCCATGTGATTGGTCGATTAGATAATTGCATTAATGAGAAATTGAACAGGTGTTCCTAATAATCCTTTAGGTGAGTGTATCTGCAGAAATAGACAGATGTCTCATTTACACGCATACTAGCTGACAATCGGCTGTAGTTCTCTCGGTGTGTTCAAGAGCAGCTTTTTTGCCCAAATGTGGCCGTCGAGAGGTGACAACACTGTTGGCAGGGTTGGTGTCCCGGCCTTAAAGGTACAAAACAGATTTGAGTACTTCAGTAAGTTGTATCAGACATATCAGTTAATGAAATGTGCAGGTTTGTAACCAAGTTTAAGTTCAATCAGTAACACCCAAAATGTTGCTACCCTTTTTTTGCTGTAAAGTTCTGGCAACCACAGCTGCCATTTTATTTACCGTAAACTTCACCAATTATTTTTTACAGTGTGCTTGCTTTAAAAGATGTCACCCTTGAGCAGTTTTGTGGGTATATACCTTTAACCTGCGGCACACTGTCTCCACTGTGTTACTAAGCTGATCCCAGCGCTGTCCGCAGTCCTTTGTCACTTCTACGAGTCGTGCGCCCATAGTGCCTCTAAACAGGCCAACCAGAGTTCGACTCTTCTGGGTCAGGCCATCCAGCTGGGTTAAACGTATCCTGGCTTCAGCACGCAGGTTCTGGAAAGAGATACAAAAACAGCCAGTCAAATGATGACATCATGTGATTAACTAGGAGGTAACCCCCTCTAAACTCTAAAATTAACCACCGGAAGGTAAAAAATAAATCCCACCGGTTCTCTGATTAACTAAAGCAGGTTATTTTAAGAAATTTGTGCGAGGGTTTAAGACGGAGGGAGGCGCAATGGTGCTTAGGAGGAGAGCCAAGGAGTTTGATGACCATTTGGTGTCATTTATCTTCACTGGCACAAGTCCCGGGCTTCTAGACAGTCTGAGTAAATGTGCTGTCTGCGCGCGTGTTAGTGTGTCTGTGCCGTTGATTACACTTTCATTGTAGAAAGCATCAAAATGCTGGCCAGTATCCACTCAGCAACAGACACCTGTAATGACTAATCGGAGATGGTATTGCACTCATCTTAAATAATAACACAGCAGCTAGAGTTTAGGGGTAATTTGTTTTTGGTAGCTCCATTTAAGAGTTTTTATCCTCAGATTTAAACTAGAAAATGGTCAGACTTGTGGCTTTAGCTCTACTGTGTTTCTAGGCCTCACCATTTTTTTTTTTTTGGAAAAACATTTTTGCTGATAAATATAAAAATGTATATCTCATTTATAAAAAAATATATTATATTTAATATTTTATAAATTGCAACAACAAAAAAATCTACTTTCAAAAGAAACCACAAATATGACTTTGGTCAAAAGACATTTCTTGAGTGTGCTTCATAAAAGTAAAAAAAAAAAAAAAAGGGGAGGGTGGTAGCTAGAGTTCAATAATACCACACTATTTTTTGTCTGCATCTATTAAAATTATATATAAAAAATATACACATGAGCATGTTATTAATTTATATAATAAAATTTAACAATTAATTTAATTTGATATTTTATCTCACAAACCAAATATCCAGGTGATATGACTGTCCTGACATCTTAATAGAAATAAAAAAATTACACACTCATATACACATTATATATACATACACATTTATGTATATAAAATTATATTGGAAAAATATATGAAAAGATGATATGGAGTAAAGAGTAGATGTTTATGGAGTAAAGACCTTAAGATCCTACCGTCTGATTGGAAAAAAATTATATTTTGATGATTTGGATCCTTGGGAGCTAACATCAATTTAAAGTTTGTTCATCGATTATACTGTAACCCTCGAAAACGTTTTCAGATGAAGAGGTCTTCTTCAACAAACAGTTAATTGTGTTCTCACCAGTCAATTGGCACTTTTCTATACATATGATTTAGTCTTGTGAAAGGGTTTATACCTTTTGGGAATCCATTTCAAAGGCTGTGTCTGGGTTATTAAATATACATTTTCTGAGTAAACCGGGGGCCTATACCATTTAGCCGGTTTAGCAGGCTAGCCAGATATGTTTAAGCTTAGTTTGTGCTAATCTTGGCTTATAGGTACCATTAAAGTGGTTTGGCTTTTAGCAGTGTTCCTCTCCATAGTAACTTATGTTCCATGGCTAACCTGCTCCAGGGCAGGGGGAAGACATCTCAAACTGAAATTGGACCAATCAGCTGTGAGCAAAGTGACACACCTCTGATGCAATAAAGTCACTCCCCCAGTTTCTACTCCAATTTAAAAGGAACACTCCACTTTTTTTTGCAAAAGCCTCATTTTCCAACGGTCTAATCAGATTCAATGATCAATGCTAAGCAATGCTAAAAGTGCTACTGCCAGACGCGGAGATCGGCTGAATGGATTCGAAAACAGTAAAACTCAACTGTTTAACTCTAGGGGAGTTGGAAAATGTGGAGTGTTCCTTTAAAGGTCACTACATAGCAAATGTTTTTTTTAAAGACTGAAGCGTCTGGCTTATTTATAATAATTTTGAATGATTTAGGCAAGGCAAGTTTATTTGTATAGCACATTTCATACACAGTGGCAATTCAAAGTGCTTTACACAGAAATGAAGTTAAAATAGTTATAAGTGAATAAAATAAAAATATATATAGTATAATAGTTATAATAGGAATTAAAAGGAAAGGAAATAAAAATAAAGATGAAATCCCCTATCTGGGGTGGAAGAAAATGGAGAGTCAGGTTTACTTTAAAAATATTTGTCAGGTAACTCCCCCGTCTCTCAACCTCTTCCACCCAGACAGCCTTAACAAAATAAAAAATAATTAAAAATAAAAGTATAATTAAAAACTAAAAATAAAACAGGGTTAAAATGAAACATAATTAAAGTGCAAGCAGTTCGGACAAAGCACAGAGCTCATTGAGTAAATGCATAAGATAAGGTGCAATCAGTCGGACGTACAGTGGCATAGCTCATTCAGTAAATGCACAGCTGAACAGATGTGTTTTGAGTCTGGATTTGAAAGTGGCTACTGTTGGAGCACATCTGATCTGTTCAGGAAGCTGGTTCCAGCTACGGCTGGCATAATAGCTAAACGTAGACTCTCCTTGCTTTGAGTGAACCCTTGGTATTTCTAATTGACTTGATCCTGATGATCTGAGTGATCTGTTGGGTTTGTATTTAATCAGCATATCTGCAATGTATTGAGGTCCTAGGTCATTTAGTGATTTATATACAAGTAATAGTACTTTAAAATAATCGATCCTAAATGTAACTGGAAGCCAGTGTAAAGACCTGAGGACTGGTGTGATATGGTCATATTTTCTGGTTCTGGTCAGGATCCTGGCAGCAGCGTTCTGTATGAGCTGTAGCTTTCTAATGGTCTTTTTGGGAAGGCCAGTGAGAAGACCATTACAATAATCCACCCTGCTGGTGATAAAAGCATGAACGAGTTTCTCTAAGTCTTGCCTGGAAATAAAGCTTCTAATTCTTGCAATATTTTTCAGATGATAGTAAGCTGATTTAGTTATTGCTTTGACATGACTACTGAAACTCAGGTCTGACTCCAAAATCACACCAAGATTCCTGACTTGATTTTTTGATTTTAGACCTTTAGCCTCAAGATATGCGTTCACCTTGAGAATTTCATCTTTGTTTCCTAATGTAGTGATTTCAGTTTTGTCTTTGTTTAACTGAAGAAAGTTTTGGCACATCCAACTGTTAACTTCATCAATGCATTTACACAGAGAGTCAATGGGGCTGTAGTCATTAGGTGATAGGGCTAAGTAGATCTGGGTGTCGTCAGCATAGCTGTGGTAAGCCATTTTGTTATTTTTCATTATTGGGCTGAGTGGCAGCATATACAGGTTGAATAGGAGTGGTGCAAGAATTGACCCTTGTGGGACTCCGCATGTCATGGATGTCCACTCAGACTTATGGTCACCTATACTCACATAATAACCTCTCCCTTCTAAGTATGACCTGAACCATTTGAGGACCATTCCAGAAAGCCCAACCCAATTTTCTAGCCTGTCAAGAAGTATGTTGTGGTCAACAGTGTCGAATGCGGCAGTGAGGTCCAGTAGTACCAGAATCGATGTTTTACCTGTATCTGTATTTAGGCGAATATCATTTATAATCTTTATGAGCGCTGTCTCTGTGCTGTGATGCGGTCGGAAACCAGATTGAAAATTGTCAAAGTATCCGTTTGAGTTCAAGAATTTGTTCAGCTGACTGAAAACAACTTTTTCAATGATCTTGCCTATGAAGGGGAGATTTGAGATTGGTCTGTAGTTGCTCAATATGGAGTTATCCAGATTTCTCTTTTTAAGGAGAGGCTTTACTACTGCAGTTTTAAGGGAGTTTGGAAAAGTCCCAGAAAGAAGTGAGGAGTTTACCACTTCTAGGAGATCTGCTTCTAAACAGTTAAACACACTTTTGAAAAAAGAAGTGGGGAGTGTGTCAAGGGCGCAGGTTGATGTTTTAAGGTGCTGTACCGTTTCTTCTAAAATTTTACCATCAATTGCTTCAAAATCAGTCATAATAATTTTCTGAGGTTGTGGTCTGATCTGACTCACCTCAGAGCAACTCAAGGATGTGCTGATCGCATTTCTGATATTAATGATTTTCTCGGAGAAGAAGGAAGCAAACTCACTGCATTTGCTGTCTGAGAGCATTTCACTGGGAATGTGACTCGGGGGGGTTAGTTAGTCTCTCAACAGTAGCAAAAAGAGTGCGTGTGTTGTTTATGTTTCTATTTATAATATTTGAAAAGAAGGTCTGTCTAGCTTTGCCTAGTTCCACAATGAAAGCACGAAGACTGTTTTTATAAATGTTGTAATGGACAACAAGTTTTGTCTTTCGCCACATGCGTTCAGATTTCCTGCATTGTCTTTTCATTAATTGCACTGCTGTTGAGTTTCTCCAAGGTGCTTTTTGTTTGCCACTCTTTTTTCTGACTTTCACAGGAGCAATATCATCAATTACACTCTTAACTTTTGAGTTAAAAGAGTCAAAGAGAAAATCAACAGAGTCTGCAGATATGCTTGGTGTTAGAGATATAGCCTTCATAAACAGCACACTAGTGTTCTCATTTAAGCATCTCTTTTTGACAGAGACAGATCTAGTTTCAATGGCAGGAGAGATTGATATATCAAAGAAAATACAGAAATGATCAGACAGTGCCACATCCTTAATAACTATCGATGAAATGTTTAGCCCCTTACTGATAAGTAAATCTAGAGTGTGTCCATGATCATGTGTGGGTCCGTGTACATGTTGTGTCAAATCAAAAGTGTTAAGAACAGTCATGAGATCTTTTGTTGTACTGGATTCAGCATTGTCAATGTGAATGTTAAAATCCCCAGCAATAGCAAAACAGTCATACTCAGATGAGATTGCTGATAACAGCTCTGTAAAGTCATCAATAAAGGCCGGAGAATATTTTGGAGGCCTGTAAATAATGATAAGCAGGATGCGTGGTGCACCTTTTAGCACAATGCCCAGATATTCTAGAGACAAATAATCACCAAATGATACTTGCTTACATTGATAAACATCTTTAAATAGAGCAGCGACCCCCCCACCCCTTCTGACTGTTCTGCAGACACTCATAAAAGTAAAGTTAGGAGGGGCTGTTTCATTGAGGACTGTTGCACTGCAGCGGTCTTCTAGCCACGTTTCATTTAGAAGCAAAAAATCTAGGTTGTTTGTGGATATTAAGTCGTTGACTAGAAGTGATTTGTTTTTAAGTGAACGGATGTTTAAAAGTGCTAACTTAACAGTATTAATTTTATTTTTTTCCCCCACAGTAATCTTAGTTTGATAAGTAACAGGCAGCAGATTAGATGGGTTTGCCATACGGCCTGAGAAAGCCTTGGACTTTCTATCACGTAACAGAACAGAAATAGAGAAAGAAGCAGGCACACTGGATTCACGCATGTTTTGTAAACATTTGATAAGATTGCTGTTGACGTTGCGTGGACCCAGGGCACGTCACTGAGAGCTGGTATCAGTTGTTTTTGGTGCAGATGGAGGAGGGTGTGTGCCATGGCGTTGTGACCGAAGAAATCTCACAGGAGGAGGGGCAGAGCGAGCTGGGCCCACAGTCTTTGGTGGTTGTGGGGCTTGACGCCTTTTGGTTGATATCTGTGGGCTCGCAGTGATCGAGTGTGATTGTCTGTTTCCAGTATAAACAAAATCCATTTTCTCTGTGAAGCTCAGAAGCGGGGATGCTGTAGAGCGGGATAACATGTCTGGTGAGGGGGGCTGTTTCTCTGGTGTTACCGGAAGCTGCAATATGTTATCGTCCGGTTCAAGGAGTGACATTTCTTCCAGCTTATTGCTTATATCACATATAAGTTGTAAAAGTTCACCAGTCTCACCCCTGAAGGTCCCCATTTTTACCAGTGCCTCCACAGACTCCACAGTATGGGCTGAGATGTTACCGTCACAGTGTGTCTGTGGTGAGCTCTGAGGGCGGGGCGCAGCTTGGAGTATGTCCATGAGAAGTGGTTGTTGTGGCTGCGTGGTGTTATCATTGTCCTTGTGGGGTGTATCAACCGCATGTCCATTCAGATGCTGAAATGAAGTCCTGTGATCGTACTTTACTGGTGTGTGTGTGCCATCCAGGTTGAGTGGGTTAGCATACACAGCTGAAGGATGATGAAGGGAAAAATAAATATTGTCCTTTAGCACTCTTGCACCGAGTTTGTTTGGGTGGAGGCCATTTGATGTAAACAGTTGTCTCTGACTCCAGAAGAGATTAAAATTGTCGATAAAGTTCACTCCCTTCATGTTGCAGGTTTTTTGCAGCCATGTATTAAGCCCAAGTAGCCGTGAGAACCTATTTGTTCCTTTTGCTGGAAGTGGTCAACTGATGAATGGCTGAACTTTCAGTTTTCTAAGTGTTTCAAAAAGTTCATTGAAATCCCTCTTTAGGAGTTCTGACTCCTCTCTCTGAATATCGTTCTTTCCCACATGAATGATAAGTCGATTTGCAGTCTTGTGTTTCATCAGAATGTTCTTAAGTTCCCTGTTTACATCAGAAACTGTTGCTTGTGGAAGGCAGCATGTAGTTGTATCCCTGCTGCTAATGTTTCTGATTGTTGAGTCGCCCACTATCAGAGTCCTGGGCTCGGCTGCGCTCTGAGCTGAGGGCCGCTGTCTGCTTGACCTTGAGCGCCTGTTAGCATTAGTGTTAGCTGCGGGCTTATTCAATCTGTGTTCGGTCACATTTATCACGTTTGGGGATTCCTCACCCACATTCATTAGCACTTCAAATCTGTTTTCAAGATGTATATTTGGTGGTAGAAAACTAGTGTTTGCAATCCTTGTGTCTGGGGTAGAGCATGCTACTGCGGCAATATGTGATGCTCGTGACAATCTGATGTCTCGAGTGCCTTTTGGTCTTGCTCCCTGTTTGTGCCATCGATTAGTGTGTTGATCAGTTACTTGTTTCTCTACATGTTGAGTAGCACTAAAGTTATGGGACTCACCGGCAGTGTGCAGAGGGCGTTCATGATGAAGCTCTGCTGTGTGATTCGTCTGGTTGGATGGTTCCGCAAATAACTTTGTTTCAAGAACTGCAATCCTTTGTAAAAGTCTGTGGCAGTTTGTGCAGCAAGTAGATTCTAGAAGAGGCATTTTCTTATCCTTTTGAATGTAGGCAGCTGTGTTTTCCCTTCTCCGGAATGTAAGCTGGAGGCAGTGGGAGGCTGGTCGGATGAAATATTCCGCTTTTTGTTTAGGAATTCAGTCACCAGAGTTTCTAATTTTATCATTAGAGTCAAGCTTTGTCGTTTGAGCACTTTGCTGATTTGATGAAGTTGTAAAATATAGAAGCGATAGAGCAAAGCGCGGAGCAGTAGGCAAGAGCGTCCGAACAGTAGCGAAGCAGGAAGTTAGATATAATTTACGTAATTAATTATTATACCCTTAATTACACATGCATCATTTTAGTTAATCAATCATTAATAGGCACTTGGTTAAAATTCATATAAATAGCCTATTTAAAAAGGTCATACAAATAAGCTTTAAAATCAATAAATAAAAATGACTACATGTGAGCTTAAATGTTCAATTCTCTCTATATATACACATCAACAGAACTAACTTCATAACTTTTACTTGCATTGACGTAGTAAGATTTTTCTTTAAGTTTCCTCTTTCATAGACAGCTCTTCTTCTTACTGTGCAAATTTGTTTACATTCTAAATATTTTTTTAATCATGTAATATTCTGCAGAAGAGAGAAATTAATCACACTGCTTCTCTCCCAAGAAGTGAATCCGTTTCACTGATCCACAGCATGTGATTGGCTGTTCACTATTGATGTCACAGCTAAACTCCTAAACTCAGGATCAAAGCCTGAGATGACAGAGAAAGCTGATGAGCAGCATCATGGGCCCAACAAAGCCTGAATAGATTGGTTTGGTTTTGTCAACTCGAAACTAATCCTGTAACCCTGAGTTTGTTAAACCATCATCATGGTACAGGCCCCGCCAGCGCAACCTTGAATTTTAAAGCTGGGAGCGATGGAAGAATGCACAGGACTTATCTTTAAAACAGTGGTCTATGGAGATTTTGGACATTGCATATATGGAATTATCAGTGGCTCGAGGTCATGGTGCAAAAGAAGAACATGTCAATATGTGGTCATGTGGTCAGTATGTTTCTTTGAAGGTTTAATATTATACTCTTTCGTGTAGGTGTTTCTTTGTTTAGTTTTATTGAAAATGCTAGTAACACTTCTTGAATCCACCCAATACAAAAGGTATATTTTTAAGAACTTGGCATGCATGTTAAAACTAGATTTGGCCTTTTCTTTACTGTCTTCTTTACACACTCTTACTCGTCATTGACCCTAAAACAGCTTTGAAATTAGACCCAACGTCTTACCTCATACTTTTGTAACTCCTCTTTTGCTGTAACATAAAGCACATGGCTGGAGTTCGGGGACGCTGCCATTTTCTCAGCTGATCGAAGCCAGTCGTCCAAGCAGGATAGTTCTTTCTTGAATTCATACCACAGCATCCACCTCCTTTCCAGCCTGATGGACCAATGAGAAACAATTAGGTAGGACAGCAGATCAGTTATACAGACAGGTTGCCAATACACATGGATGCCTACTCACTTGACGCAGCCCTCGAGGGAGAAGGAAACATCTGGGCTCAAGTCTCCAATGGACGACCACTCATTAGAGAACTCATTCAAATCATCATGTAGTTGAAAGCTTCTCATGGGAAAGCAGGTCTCAGAGGACTGTAGGTAGAGACCACTTTGGTGGTTCATATCAACACATGTTTGCATCTCTCCTCTGTTTTCATCACTTCCTCTGGGGCCTACTCTGGTGTTTCCATGGTGACTGGCATTGAGTGACATCTCTTCTAACTTCCTGGCATCACCAAGTGCCGCCTGTTTTGAAGAACACAAAGGGAGGCCAGTTCATTAGGGTCAAACACAGCATGATGCGCAGACATATTGTGACCCTGTTGTCAAAACTGAGCTTTTTCAGTTACAGTAGACTTCCTTATGAGGATGTACAGTGGCATGAAAAAGTATGTGAACCACTTGCAGAATCTGTGAAAAGGTTCACCCCCAGCTCTTAATGCATTGTGTTTCCTTCTGGAGCATCAGTGAATGTTTGAACCTTTTTTAATAGTTGTGTTTGAGTCCCTCAATCATCATCAGTGTGAAGAGATGGATCTCAAAATCATACAGTCCCTGCTGGAGAGGGTTCAAATGTGCAAAAGATGCTGGGAAACTGAAGAATGTGCAGGACCTGGAGGATTTTCTGAAGAACATTGGTCAGTTTAACTGCTCAGGACAAACAAGAGACTCGTGAACAACCATCACAAAACAAACACACAGCCGTGGATCATCCAGGGAACGACACACATTATTGAGAATCAATGGTTCATAAACTTTTGAACGGGGTTATTTTAATAAATTCTGCTATTTTTTTGTCTAGTGGACTATATGTAAAAAAATGTTATGTAAAATATCTTATTCAGGACAGTACTAAATAAAAAAAATAACATGCATTTTGAATGATCGCTTTTATTTGATTAAAATTATTCACATTTTCACAGATTCTGCAAGTGGTTTACATACTTTTTCATGTCACTGTAAATGCATTGTGGGATAAATTAATTTCTACGCATTAAAACAGTGGAGTGGAAATTTCATGTACGGGTAATTGACATTAAAGGGGTGATTAATTGAGAAATCAACTTTCCCTTGAGCCTTTGATATATAAAAGTTCTTTATGATATAAGAATATCCAGTAAGTTTCAGAGCTGAAAACGTCCTTGACGTCATCATATGCTGAAACGCCGCCTCAACAGATAAATATGTATGCCTGCTCCTGTAGCCCCGCCCACCGACTCCTACCGAGCACTAAACATGCCGCAGAGAGTAATATATTGCGCTGTACCTGGTTGTGGAAGAACACAGTCGCTGCATAAGCTTCCTTCAGATTCTAATTTTGGGAATGTGTGGTTGAACTTTATTTTTAATGAAGTTCCAGCACACGTGCGCAAGACATTGGAGACTGGATTTGCAGACATAGAGATTAAAACACAATGCTGTGCCTTCTATATTGGATCCGACAGGAATGGTGCAACACACTTATGGGAGTAAAACATGTTTTTTATATGTGATAGTATTGATTAGGTGTACGTGTCTAACTGAACATCCCTTAGCACGCTGTCAAAGGCTGAAGAATCCTTCATTTGTGGTGTTGTTGGTTAATTGCGATTCGTGATCAGAAAGCCCAACGTCCCGGGGCTGTGTGTTTTTCAGACGGGCTAACAAAAGTCCAGCCTGCTGACTAGCTATCTTACATAGTGAAATAACATTCCTTTCTTAATGTGCGTTGTTCACTCTCTTGACTTGATATTTGAAGGGCGCACGTGTGTGTGTATGGTTTGCGGTTATATTCACCGATCGGTTGGGCCAAGTAATAAAAAAAACAAATAACATTCCAATCAATCGCGGGTGGATGAGAAATAAATCATTGTGTTTGTTTGATAAAGACATTTTGCGAGCCCTGTGAGCGAATCATTACGGGTGCCGTTTCCCCACACGCTTTCAAAACAATTCCCACATGTAATGACAGGGGAGCAGAAGCTCATTAAATATGCAAATCTTATCCATTCCTAGCCGTAGGCCTTTACTTCCAAGTCTTCAATGCGGCACACCCATAAAAACCGAGCATTTCTTGAGTGAGCCTCAAAACCAGGGCAGAAAATAGCCTATTACTTATTCATTATGATGTTTTTGAATGTAAAAAAAAAAAAATCACGCGCACGTCATAAGTTGACCTCAGACAACAGTTTTAAAAAAATAAAAAAAAGCTAATTCATGGCTCCTTTTGGGAAGTATTTTAGGAAGCATTAAATTCTGGAAGGAGATAAAAAAAAAATATTTTAATTCTATGCACACTGCTTTTATAAGCAGATATTAATTGAGACATAAATAAAATAATAATAGTAAAAAAAATCCATTTGTCAGTTAAAAATAAACTAGTAATGCCAAAAGAGGGATTAAAAATCCTGGACACCACTGATGTAAGTTAAGATATTTTTTAAATGAATAAAATATTGTGAATAATAATAATAATAATAATAATAATAAACAAAAACAAATTTAACCAAATCAAACTGTCATAAGTAGCAAATAACAAAACTCTCATGTAATAAATACATGAATAAATAAAATTTAAAAAATGTAATCATAAATAAATATATTTTGCTTAAGCCTATAAAAATCATAGTTGACAAATAAAAATGAAAATTCCTATGCCAAGTGTCCACCGTTGCACATTTTTCTCATTAAAATCTAATCTAAAAAGAATTTCACGTTCACTGATCACAGTGCATAGAAACCCACATTTTCAGTATCTGGTTAGAAAAGCAGTGGTTTCTCTGCATGACAAACGAATTAAAACTTTCAGACACCTCAGACATGGAGAAAAGGCTCCTATGCTCTGGGCTATAACTTCAGCCATCAAAAACCATAAATCAGTTTTATGCCCATTACCCAAAGGAGTTACGGTGCTGCCGCCACAGCCCTGGCAGAAAAGAAGCCAAATAGATTTTCCTCACTCTAATACCTGCATAATGTGGCTGGCAGAGCAAGGTCAGCTGTGCCAGGCCATGGCTGCTGTCAATCAAGAGCAATGGTCCCAAAATGTGCCTTAGGCTGACCTCATGAAAAACTCTTTTTTTTTTTATTAAATGTTCAAAAGGTAGCTTAAGAGCCTACGTCAGTCTCGAAAGTGGCCTGCATCCGTATTTATGAAGGACTTGCCTTGCGAAATCACTTGGGGAGAAGTTATTTCAAAACTTCAAGCCCAACAAACTAATAACTCAAAGTTAGATGGGCATAATTTACCTGCAACCTTGCCGTCCACCTCGTCCGCCTCCACCGTAGGTACACTTCAGGCTCAGCTGAAATAACGGTCCTTTCTCAGGGTCTGCTGTGAGCTTGCCCCAGTGGAGGGCATTAAGGCACTGGACTGAGTCACAAGGCAGTCAGGTTGAAAATCGAAGTCACCGTTATTGCTTCTCAACCTGCAGAGAATGTTGCTCTCGCCTGAGGAGTAATGGAGTGCAAACACGACTGCAATCCATACTCTGTTCCTAACCTTTTCAGAAGGGAACAAACTTATAGTAGGCTGCAGGCCATATCCCATCTCATTGGTGAGCTTGTGTAGTGAGAAACAGGTGTGTTCGTGCGACACCCAACAGGCGTGTACTGGCACAATGACTGTAAATGGGACGTTAAGAATCTGATTTCATGCTGATTTTCCCCATGTAGGCCTACAGTACACTCCAGCCCAGCTTAAGTTACATATAATGTTCCAACACAAAAACCAAACCATGGAGATGGTCATACAAGCCTAACACATAGTACAGAAGTTCTCACAGGTGTAAATGAAAAATAAGTGACCGTTTTGATATCCAATCCAGTCACGGACAGCTTGACCATAGCAATCATACGCATGTAATCCCGCAAGAAGGATCATGGCAAATTAATATAGACATCAGGATCAGAAAGCAGCATGAGACACTCGGGCGGGATTACAGATGCTTAGTCATCCCATTCAGCTAGTGTCAGTGGTTTGGCTAGAAACAGACGAGGCAGGTGCATCTGGGGACCTTTCCAAAACACAGACCGCATTTGAATGAGCTGGAGTTGAATAAACACGCAAATTGCTGTCTGCGAGTATGATGGAGGACAAAAAGCCTTTAGATTTAGGCGAAAGGTGATGCAGGATGAGTCTGCACGTGGAAGCAACTGAAAAGTAATGATGCATTAAATACATCAATGACGTTCAAAATCCCTCCATGGCTTCTTATTCAGGTTTTATAGTCAATTTTTCCAGATCACATGACACCTCTGTACAGGCACAAAACACCCTCACAGAAAATGAATGTCGCTCTAGGGAAAACATCATTTTTCTTTCTTAATGGCGGATAAAGCAGAGCTTGTCTCCTTGCTGCTGAATAAACCTCATGGCAAACGGAGGTAATGTTACCCTTTCGGTGGCCTATGACAATTACTTTGCTCGGTTTATTATAAGCCTGGGAAAGGTCATAACACTCTAAAAGCTCAGACTGTTGCTGTTTTCATCCGAAGCAGTAAACACCCAATCTCTTGCCAAGCTCAGGGCTCGGACTGAATCCCATCCCACACGCTGCCAAGCAAAAAGTATAACTGACAATTTCTGCCCACATTCTATTGATTAATTTGAGGTGGAGGACAAAAATGGGTTTAACAGCATGTCTAATGACTCTAATCAATTGCATCACTGAAAAGCTCTACAGTAAATGCTAATCAGACTCATGGACCAACAATCTAGACGTAAACTAACCATCCTACAATAACAAACTATGAACTAAGATTACAACATACAGTAAGGATATAAAGAATAACGCTGTTCAATCGAATTCATATCAGTAGTTCTAAAATGGTGACCCAAAAAAGCTAAAAGCTAATTAAACGCAACAAAAATCACTAAATATCCATCTATTTAAATGCATAGCTATAAAACTAAAATAGAGAAATAATAAAAAAAAATACTTTAAAGACCCTTGGTGAAATGTTTTTTTCTTTTTGTCCATGTGGTGTTTTAAGACGTGCAAATTCATCAGTTAACACCATTGCTGAGTATTTTCTCTTTAAAAGAAGAACAGTGTAAATGGGTACAAATAGCGAGGGAATTATGTATAATACGATGTTATGATGAATTATATGCCTTTCTCCACTGACAGAAGTTTCTAAGAATGCTGATTTTTAGAAGGCAGATTGAGGTGGCGAATGGGAACATGGTTTGTGTAACATTAGCAACACATTAGCTGTTTGATAACGTAGTCAAGCCAAAGGCGAATCATATCAATTAACATTATGTGCTCAATGTTGTAGAGAGTGATACTTAAAATGCATTACCATTCTGATACATTGACTTGTAGACGACCCTATAATTTGCTATTCCTCTTCTTCTGAATCAGTTTCTGGTTCAAACATATAGACTATTGCTGAATTAAACAAATATATCCATTCACTATTGTATAACGCTTACTTCAGTTGACCAAGTGGATCAGGTAGTCCAAGCTGGTGATTGATTGAGTGGAGGTGGGGTCTAATTTGCATAGTCATGGTTCCACATATAAGTAAATGAAGCAAGGGTGTAGAGTTACATTCAAGCCATTTTAAGACATGAAGAAATGTAAACTTTTTTTTTCCTGTTGAAAATATGTCATTTTGATTATCAAAGATGAGTTTTAAGAGATAAAACTGCAGGAAGATTTCAAATTAATAAAGCAAGTAAAAAAAAACAACAACATTTATAAAAGTAGTGAAATAAATGATAATACAAAAAATTTAAAAGAAAAGAAATCCTATTTAACTTTTGTCAGATTAATAATTTTGCATATTGAGTGCTGGCCAAATTAATACGTTAACGCGGGCGATTAAATTTTCAGTTTAACGCATAAAAAATATTTAACGCAATTAACGCAGCGTCCGTTTTTATATCCATTTTTGATCAGCATTACATTATATGATCATGCTCTTATTAATGTAAATGCTTTTAAACAATCTAAATGCAATAAGACAAAAGAGAATGTGCTGTACACTCACCTAAAGGATTATTAGGAACACCATACTAATACTGTGTTTGACCCCCTTTCGCCTTCAGAACTGCCTTAATTCTACGTGACATTGATGGCATAGGATAGCATCTGGCAGTTGAAGGAGATTTGTGGGATGCACATCCAGGGCACGAAGCTCCCGTTCCACGACATCCCAAATATGCTCTATTGGGTTGAGATCTGGTGACTGTGGGGGCCATTTTAGTACAGTGAACTCATTGTCATGTTCAAGAAACCAATTTGAAATTATTCAAGCTTTGTGACATGGTGCATTATCCTGCTGGAAGTAGCCATCAGAGGATGGGTACATGGTGGTCATAAAGGGATGGACATGGTCAGAAACAATGCTCAGGTAGGCCGTGGCATTTAAACGATGCCCAATTGGCACTAAGGGGCCTAAAGTGTGCCAAGAAAACATCCCCCACACCATTACACCACCACCACCAGCCTGCACAGTGGTAACAAGGCATGACGGATCCATGTTCTTATTCCGTTTACGCCAAATTCTGACTCTACCATCTGAATGTCTCAACAGAAATCGAGACTCATCAGACCAGGCAACATTTTTCCAGTCTTCAACTGTCCAATTTTGGTGAGCTCGTGCAAATTGTAGCCTCTTTTTCCTATTTGTAGTGGAGATGAGTGGTACCCGGTGGGGTCTTCTGCTGTTGTAGCCCATCCGCCTCAAGGTTGTGTGTGTTGTGGCTTCACAAATGCTTTGCTGCATACCTCGGTTGTAACGAGTGGTTATTTCAGTCAAAGTTGCTCTTCTATCAGCTTGAATCAGTCGGCCCATTCTCCTCTGACCTCTAGCATCAACAAGGCATTTTCGCCCACAGGACTGTCGCATACTGGATGTTTTTCCCTTTTCACACCATTCTTTGTAAACCCTAGAAATGGTTGTGCGTGAAAATCCCAGTAACTGAGCAGATTGTGAAATTCTCAGACCGGCCCGTCTGGCACCAACAACCATGACACGCTCAAAATTGCTTAAAATCACCTTTCTTTCCCATTCTGACATTCAGTTTGGAGTTCAGGAGATTGTCTTAACCAGGACCACACCCCTAAATGCATTGAAGCAACTGCCATGTGATTGTTTGATTAGATAATTGCATTAATGAGAAATTGAACAGGTGTTCCTAATAATCCTTTAGGTGAGTGTATGTCAATGTCCTGTCTGTGTGGCTGCGTCTCAATGAGATCCCTAGTTCAGTAGTCAGGGCACTGATCAGGGAGTCGGCCACATTCATGTACACGATATACTGATTCAACACCTAGGAAGCTAGGGAGCTAATCGAGGGACACCCTGACACACACACACACACGCACGAGCCAGTGTTGTGCACACATCGAGTTCTATTTCGCTCTTTAACAAAAAATAACAGATTTTTGCCAAAATGCCAGTTTTGTCGAGTATACTTATATTAGGAGTCTTTTATTACTACATATTAGTACTTGTGAGAAAATGAGATGTGCGTGACAGCGTGTCAGATCCGCGTCATGTTCGGCAGCGGCCGATCTTAAAGTGCCTGCAGCACTGATGATGTCTTTCATTAATGTTCATCAAAGAACAACGGGAACAGAAAAAAATTGTAGCTTTAATTATGATTATTCTATATTATTTCATTTATTATTTATGCAGTTAAGAAAGGTGTTGATAACTTTATTAAATTTATGTGTAGACTATGTCTAACAGGGAAGGCCATGGGTAAATATAACATTTATTATAATGGGTTTGTGTAAAGATTGTTTTAAGTTCAATTGATTAAAAGTTGTTATTTTTTAAAGCCTAATAAATGTTGAAATTGGTAGCTTTCAGTTATACTGTAATATAAAGTCATTAATGTTTCATAGAGACATCAGTGATACTGGCCTTCATTCATAAAAAGATGCCATTACAACAAATATTTAAAATATGCTGTCTTTAAATTGTTTCTTCATTAGTTTGGAGAGTAACTGAAATTACTACAATATAAAAATATTTAAAACTCAAATGTTTTTTAAATTGTGATTAATCATGACTAATTACAGAAATAAAGTGATTAATTAGTTATTTTTTTGTATCTATTCACAGCACTAATATTGAGCTTCTACAAGTGCATGCTAAAGTTTTTAGGTTTTAAAAGACATCTGGAAACATGTTGGGCCACTATTTGATGTCCAAAGTAAAATCGTCAAGCAAAACCAGTGGTTTACATGAACACTTCAACTCTGCACAATATTAACACCATTTGCTCAGTGGGAGTCACAAAATTATGACAATCTAAAATAGTTCAGCTTGATTGAGCCAACCTGTTCAGAAAATGTATTTTTAATCGAAAACGTGTGCACACACTTCCAGTGAGGTGACAGCGTTCCTCCCACTCCCGTCTGTGCCGTCCCATGGAGGCGGTCTGAGGGACATCTGTGTTCCCAATAATGGGTGCTCATGAAGACGGAGGAGATAAGGACCCTGGTGCTCTGCACCCCCTGAGCTCGAACCCTCTGTTCTCCCTCCCCGTCCTCACGGAGACTGCAGAGACTGCACTCATTGTCTCTTTGGTGCCACAGGCCCAAATCGCAAACAAACAGGCCTTTCTCAGCACCCGGATAGGGAGAAGAGGCCAGTGCCAAGACACCTGATCTGATCCACTACACACACACAAAGCAAGAGATGAACCAGGCCCCCCTCCTCTCCTCGGGCCCCTCAGAGACCAAGCTGTGCAGAGGGCAAAAGAACAACGGTCCAGCAAACTCGCTCCGAGTCCTGTGAATTACACTTCATTACATCCAATTTGCCATTAAACAGAAAATGTGTCTCAATTCATGTCTGACCGTGCCCTTAATTCTCTTAATAGGAGCTGAATGCTCTCTGAGAAATTGTTAGTATGTGATTCAAGTAGCTAGATCAGCCTTCAAATCCAATCCAGGCTTCTTCTAATCCCATTTACAGCACTCGCAATCTGGTGAGAGTTCTCAAACCGCATCCTCTTGGAATTGCCTCCATTTCCCATGCTTAAGACAACATGATTCCAAAAACAACAGATGACACAGAAGATCTTCTGCTTTGTGGCAATATCAAAGGTATAACGAGGACATCATCCATTAATTGCAGCATGTAGCCAAAGGCAAACTACTCCAAAAAGCACTCTTTTTAAGAAGACAAATTTTGCTGCTCCACATGAATGCATCATTGCTGGAAATGATTGTTCTCTCAGCTGTGACTCCCCAGCTAGCAGACGTCTGACAGGTGTTGTGTTCAGGGAGAATAACACAGACTCATTTACCTGACGACTGAGGATTCATTCAAGGACAGACAGCGAGTTTTACACAGCAGAATGTCTGTTTGCCACATCACTGTTGTAGCCTGAAGCAAGGTCATTCTCTCAAGAGAAAGATGAAGAAATACAATTTACCTCTCTAATAAATTTAAAGGGAAGAGAGAAAAAAAAAAGAAGAATAGTGTGCGTGTGAGTGTAAAGTTTGGTGGAGGGCGGTATTATGGTGTTGGGTTGTTTTTCAGGGGTTGGGCTTGAATTCCAGTGCAAGGAACTCTTAAGGCTTCAGCATACCAAGACATTTTGGACAATTTCATGCTCCCAACTTTGTGGGAACAGTTTGGGGATGGCCCTTTCCTGTTCCAAAATTACTGCGCACCAGTGCACAAAGCAAGGTCCATAAAGACATGGATGAGCGAGTTTGGTGTGGAGGAACTTGACTGGCCTGCACAGAGTTCTGACCTCAACCCGACAGAACACCTTTGGGATGAATTAGAGCGGAGACTGCGAGCCGGGCCTTGTTGTCCAACATCAGTGCCTGACCTCACAAATGCGCTTCTAGAAAATGGTCCCAAAAAAATCCCATAAACTCACTCCTAAACCTTGTGGAAAGCAACTCACTATCATACACAAACCTAAACTATATTATACATTACACACTGAAAATAATATGTATATATACAAAACCAAAGCTATAAAGCATGTATAAAGTCAAAGCTGGACTAAATCACAGATCACCTTCTTCCCTCTCTGTGCATGCCAGAATACAAAACTGTCATTCATCCCTTACAAGTGTTGGTGAAATCTGATTCCTGGTTTTCAAACAAAGCTCTGCTCAGGGGGCATCTGCAGTTTCAGCAACGAAACTGGCCAGTAGCAACAGTGAGGAGAAAGAAAAAAAAATCTAACAATGAAAACCAGGAGCAGCATTAGACTGAATGGCCAATTACTACCGATGCATGACGCCATTCATCATTAAACTCAGCATGGTGTCATTCTAGCAAGAAAGTGTGTTTTGTTGAATGCATCTATACCCTGGCTTGAAACATAATGGGTCTAGGAGGGGATATTTAGAAAGAAAAGACAAAGCAGGAAGCTCTTTTTTGCCATTTTAAACCAACATACATTTCTTACAACCAACACTCTTCAAATAAAAACCACTTCTGGGGTCTATCTAAAGCAGGAAGCCAGAGCAGTAACCAAAGAACAGGACATGTATAAGCAGGAGAACTTTATTCTCTGCGCTCACAGCACTTTTTCCTGACACTGAAGTCCTGGTTTGTTGGGCCTCATAATCAAATCATTGGGTTTAGGAGGTCTACATTTGAAAAATAAACTACAGTAATCGTAAACATCAAATTAGAGGGTATTGACTGCAAATCAGATAATTGTTTGTAAAGGGCTCACTGGAAGGCCCCTGGAAGATTGAGATAAGAGTAAGATGTCTAGAAGAATAAAACACTAATTCAAGATCTTCAAGTCATGCAGTCTTGAAATCCACTCAGATGGATGAAAAGGCATTATGCAATTGTTCGTTTTACAATCAGCCGTCTGAACATGAATTATTCAACATTTTTCATGTCAATCGCATCATGATGTCATGAGTAGGCAGTGTGAAGTTTTTCCAACCACAGAGGACACTGAAAAACATTATGCTAATGATGCAACCACAACTGACAGATCCATGATGTTAATGATGGAAACATAAGCTAAAGGAGATGACGCCTGAAGATTACGAATTATAATACAATCTACCCCTAATTTTAGTTTTATTTAATTAAAATTAAATGTTATTATATTACATTATATTTATTATATTCTAAGTATAAAATACATAAGAAAATGGCAAAAATTATCTACTAGTAAAAAGGAACTATAGTCACGAGTTTGGATCTCATGTTAAAAACATTTTGATATAAAGGTTTATGCTTAAATGTGAGAAGTTTTGCAGACAAATATAAATGACCTGCATAATGCATTTTATTTTTTTACAAAACATATTGTCCAGATAGAAACAACAGCCAAAAAGAGCCCTGTATACATTGAAATTCTTTATTCAATTGTGCATAATAAATCATCCCAAAAGCACCATAAGCCTAAATTGATTGTAGAACAATTGCCACCAATGGTTTCTACGATCAATTTAGGCTTACGATGCTTTTTGGTAAATGTAGCCCAGAGTGGTAAGAAAAAGCAGAGCTGTAATGTAGACACGGCAGCTACTAAAAATTGATTCCTGTAAAATTCCCATACTTCCATTTGAGATATATTATATAGTTTTACTGTCTTGCTAACCACTATTATTCTAAAAAGTGGAAATAATACAGAATGAGTAGATGTGTCAAATATTTTGACTAATAGTGGGCCTATGTCTTAAAGCAGGTTGCAGAGGCTCTATGGCTGATTATGGTTGAAAATGTTATTTAAACCAAAATAATTAATTAATTAGATAAACAACAAAAGATCTCTGCCCCAGAATACAGGCCCAGTTTAAACTACAAAAGGCATCAGATGTCAATTTGGGGAATAATCAATGGGCACTGAGTATCACCTTCAGCAGTAGTCTTGTAACCTGATGGCCTGGTGTTGTCACCCAACTGATGAGTCATGCATACCATTCCACAACAACAGAACATTGAAATACTTTGAAAACAATGGCTTGCATAGAGGCAAAACACTTAAGCACACCCTTGGCCAACTGTCACGTGCGTAATTACCATCTGGTACATCTCCCACAAAGTTTGTCACCGTGTTTACATCCTAGTACAAGTAATATTAAAGATAATTCCTTTTAATAAGTGATAAATAGCCTGTGATTTTCGTAGATAACGTACCCAGAATGTATTATTATACACTATGCCGATTAATGCACGTGCTAAACGCACAAACGCGGTGAAAGCACGTGAACAATGTTTGTAAACGATTAAAAAATTAAGCTGAAAATTAAGTTTGTGTAATTAATTCCTCTTAACACTTACGTGCAAACCTGTCCTAACTCCAGCTTCCAGCTTTTTCCTTCGGGGAATTCCTCGGGGTTTCAGGAATCATACATGAGCAAAAGTTTATCCTCAGGGAGAAAATTCTGATCAGCTTTGAAATGCCAGGTATGCTTTGCTAACACACATCAAACTAGGAACAACGAAAAGTTATGTTATGCGATAAAGAGAAACTCTGTTGTACCCAGTCACTAGTCTTTTGAGTTGTAAGCAAATTGAACTGTCACCTGACACAGGTGAGGGAAGCCACGCCCCCAAACAGTTCACCCGCTCCTCCTACTCACCTTTACAACTCGAGTACGAATTTTTACGGAAATAAGATGACATATTTTTTTTTTTTTGTAAGAATGAAAAAAGTAAAAGAGAGAGAAAACTATTAGGAATTAAAATACACAAGAAAAAAATGCTAAATAAAGTAGGCCTACATTAAAAATTATTTTGTTCATACATATTAAAGATATATGTGCTATTGTGATATCATCTTTCAAAAATAGCTGCCATGTCATTCAGGAACATTTCATTAATTTCTTATACTTTCCATAACACATA
>JARQWZ010002153.1:152500-257237 GCA_033150135.1 Gobio occitaniae | reverse complement strand
CCTACAGCTTGCTTTGGTTCCTCTGATTTATCTCGCTGGAGGACATGGAGGATGCTGGGGTGTTTAAAGCCACACACCTTACATGTAATCCGCTTCTTACAATCTCTGCTAATGTGGCCTATACCTAAACAGCCAAAACAGATTCCTTTCTTCTTCAGAAAGTCAATTTTTTCTTTATGGGGTTTTTTGGTAAGCATGGTACAGGAATTCAAGAAATGTTCTTCGCCGCAATAAAGACAAGACAAACCTTTGTTCGTTTTCCTAGTGTCTTCCAATCCTGCTACAGAGACCGTGGTAGCGAAACTACTTCCCTTAGGCTTAGAACGGATCAAGCTTCGACCTCCACCAGGAGGAGCCTCAACAATATTTCCAAACACAGGATCAGTAGCAATTTTGACTTGCTTTTCTACGAAATTCACAATGTCTTTAAATGTTGCTTGTTTGTTACGGCTTTCCTGCAAATCACACGCCACAGCTCTCCATTTGTCTCTTAGCTTAAATGGCAACTTGGAAAGAATAATTTGCATGTTAGTAACCAAGTTTAACTCTTTCATGTAACGAACATCCTCCATGGCATTACAGCAAGCTCTAAGACAAAGATAATAATCTTGTAAGGCCTTTGTATCCTCAGGTCTTATGAACTTCCAAGAGAGCACTTTATCCATATATGCCGAAGATATTTTAACTTCATTTCCAAAGTGTTCTTTAAGTAAGGCTTTGGCCTTCAAATAACCCTGTGTAGAAGCCATATGTTGACAGCTTCTTACAAGTTCTCTTGGTTGACCTCGGGTATACTGCTCCAGAAAATAGAAACAGTCACCACAATTATTTACCCTTCTTTCCACAATCTCCTCAAACGATCGTATGAAGCTTTGGTATTGCAAAGGATCTCCATCAAAGGATACAACATCTCGGTGAGGAAGTAATGAAATATTGCGTTGTTGAACCAACATGGCAGTGATGTCATTTTGTTTTTCCATAAGACGCAATATACTTTGTTGTTCTCCATCAATTGATATTGGTCTTGAAGCAGATGCATCATTACTATGGTTACAGGGTAACTGCCCATTCATCGCTGTAGCTGACTGTACTGGTGTTATGTAACTTGGTTGTAACACATGAGGCTGAAAGCTGCTTTGAGACACATGAGGCTGAGAGCTGCTTTGGGACACATGAGGCTGAGAGCTGCTTTGGGACACATGAGGCTGAGAGCTGCTTTGGGACACATGAGGCTGAGAGCTGCTTTGGGACACATGAGGCTGAGAGCTGCTTTGGGACACATGAGGCTGAGAGCTGCTTTGGGACACATGAGGCTGAGAGCTGCTTTGGGACACATGAGGCTGAGAGCTGCTTTGGGACACATGAGGCTGAGAGCTGCTTTGGGACACATGAGGCTGAGAGCTGCTTTGGGACACATGAGGCTGAGAGCTGCTTTGGGACACATGAGGCTGAGAGCTGCTTTGCTTATTTCTTGCACCTCTTGTCAAATTGTTAACGGGCAGAGACTGTGATTCAACATGTGTGTCAACTTGAACTGATGCAACTGCCATCGAAATTGAAGAAATAATTTCATAGTTTTCCTTTCTTTCTTTTCTTGCTCCCAAATTAATACTTCGTTCTGATGCAGCAGACCTGTACACATTAACTTTAGCCATAGACACAGCTATTTTTGTCTGAAGGTCAATATTTTCCTTCTTTTTCCTTAAACGCTCTTCTTCCTCTTCCACAGCATGCTTCTGTTGCAGCATTTGCTGACTGGCTAATAAAGCCGCCACTTCAGCTTCAGCTTGAAGACGAGCAGATGATGCAGATGATCTACTGGATCGTGAACCAGAAGAGGAGCTCCCTTTACGTGATTTTTGCTGTATACATTCGAGATGCTATCAGTTGGATTGATCTCATCCATGAAATGCTCACAGGTCAATGCATTACATTCCTCACATTGATTCAAAGCGTTTGAATTTGCATTAGAGGTTGCAACAGACAATGGATCATTTAAAGCAGTTTGCACTTGAGCAGCCATGGTCATTGACTGTATTCCGTCTATTGCAGAATGAGATGACAGAGGACATTCATTACTCTGTTCGGACACCACTGCTGTAGTTTGAGTCAATGATGTTGTCTTACTTTCAAGATCACACAGCCATTGCTCCACATCTTCTATAAACCCTTTGTTGAACCGTACAATTGAACCATACCATTCATTTTGCTTCATTTGTTCCTCAACAGGAAGTAAGGGAATCACATTCTCATGCAACACATTGACATCATCTCTTAAAAGTTTCAGGGTTTCCAGTAGAGGACGCACCGTAGATGAATTTTCATCATTTTGCATAAGCTTTTTTGTTGAAGCAATCACATCTTTTATTTTGTTCATTTTGGATTTACGGTCCCTCTGTAGCGATTCGATCTTTAACTCCCAAGCCTTTGCGGTGAGCTTACGCTCCCTTTTGCTCTCCATAACCGCGTCACCAACATCCTCATCCATTTCCCTTCATCAAGGAACTCAACGGCACATACCACCTCCAAAGCAATCCGTTCAATCACACGCGAGAATGCGCAAATCCCAACGCTGTATGTCATGCAAGACATAAACTACGCGCTTGACTCCACCGTAGTTTATCCAAACAACAACAGACGCTCCACGTCAAGCACAACCAGCTATAACTCCTCCAACCGACCGGCATCAACAGCTTAATAATAAACTGATTCACATACCGGTTCAAGTGCGTGCATCTCGTGTCCGTTCCACTCGCAATCCACAACTGCTTCCCTGTACAGCGCGTGAATGGAATCTCTTTGAAACGAAGCGCCGTTTTCTGTTGACTAATATTAGCGGCATCCAGTAGCCACATAGAGGTTAGGTAGCGGGCTCGTGACTCGTTCGCACTCGGTCCTCTACTCATGTTTATATGTGTCAAAATTAAAACTACAAAAGGCAAACTAAATCGTCTTCCTTTAATATGAAGAGGACCGAGTGCGAACGAGTCACGAGCCCGCTACCTAACCTCTATGTGGCTACTGGATGCCGCTAATATTATGGCTCCCCGTCGGGGAATCGAACCCCGGTCTTCCGCGTGACAGGCGGAGATACTGTCCACTATACATCTATAATGTGTTTATTAATTGTATTTTCATTTGCGTGTCTTAAGGGCAAAAATTGTCCAGATACGGTTTTACAGGTCCATTTACAACCCTAGAAATAGTCTCTAGGATGAAATGTCTGTCATGCCTTATTTGGCAATAATATCAAAGTTGATTTATTTAGCCAACCAAAGTATAGAAGCCACTCAATATAGTCAGTGTCATGTTTACTAGTCACCTGCTGTAGTGTGATTATGTGGTGGTTGAGGAGATTCCCCCTTTCATATGTGCTCTATATAAATGTAACAAATTATTATTATTATGACTTTGCCTATTAGTAACACAAACTTACCTCAAGGTCTATAAATATCTTTTTTACAGGTGTACTTGTGGAAATTGTGTGGCCCTCGAGAGAGAAAATATATGTCGCAGGGAAATACCACAGGTATTTTACAACTACACTTGATATAATTTTTTTAAATCTATTTGTGTGCTTTCTGCTACTTCAAAAGTATGAAAAGTCCTTGTAAATAACAGTACCATTATGTTTTTTTCTTTTTCTTCTGCAGGTCACAAGAAGAATGAGCCTAGTTCCTAATGAGATATCATGCATGATAGACCATCCCGGCCTTGAACCTGTGCGCTATATATATATTCTTGGTTAAATGTTTATAGAGTTGACCTTGGGCATGTTAGGCTCAGAGGGATGGAAAGGTTACGCCAATATCACACACTTGTTACATGGTGTACATGGTGATATAACCTGACTCTGTTTCATCCATATTACATTATGAGTTTAGTGCATTGCACAGTCATGAGTATGATCTATGTTAGAAATCATGAAACATGCAATAATGACAGAAACTTACTGATGTGACACTTTTATCATGTCTCAGCATCATACAAACATGACCCCTGACCTGTGGACAAAATAAACACTAAAACAACAATATGTGCTTCTCTCTCCCTGGAGGCAGCGGACCCAGAGCTTGGTATGCTTCATTCATCTGACCTAATGATAAAAATAAATCTCTGCTCTCCTTATTTGAGGAATTGATGGCAAACATCTTCTTCCATGAAGGTCAGACACAGCCACCTGCTGTATGGCATCCAGATATAGAAGGGGAATCACGGACAACCTCTTCAAAAACAGTATTTATATTCAGTTGATGACATAGCTTGTGAAGTATGAGAAGTTCTTTTTATTTATTTGAACATTTACTTTGATTATTTGCACATTTGTAAGTATTGTTTAAAATAAATATTTCTTTGGAAAAGCTTACAAAACGTCGGCTCTGTCTTTACCGGTTTGATGGTATGTCCTCCCTTTTTTGGCCTTTGGAAAGAGAAGCTTGTACACAAGTTTCCCTTTAGATATTGTCATTTGAGGCCGGACAGCATTCTCATTAAAGTGCATCGATGCAAGGTACAACCTAAAGGACAGGACAAACAAACAAACACAATTGTTCATATTGCTGTTGTGAATAAGTCAACGTTTTTATTTAAAGGGATAGTTCACCCAAAAATGAAAATTCTTACTCACCCTCAAGTTGTTCCAAACCTGTATGAGTTTGTTTGTTCTGCTGAACACAAAAGAAGACATTTAGAAGAATGTTTGTAACCAAGCAGATAGAGCAACCATTGACTACCATAGTAGGGAAAAACTGCTTGGTATATATACTTGAGGGTGAGTAAATGATGACAGAATTTTCATTTTTGGATGAACTATCCGTTTAACATTAAAATTATGAAAATATTCAAAATACTTTTTCAAAATACAGTACAGCTATACCATTCTGTAAACTCTAACTGAAAGGCACCACTTCAGGCCTTTGCATTTTGGTTGCCAAAACCAGTTCGCCTAGACAGAAAACATTAGTATGCCCCGTTTATATGTAAACATAACGGTTTATGTGTTGAGTTCTGACCTATGTTGTGAGGGAGAAGGCATTCCTGCATTGAATATTCCGATGAAGGGGAAGACATCATTTTTGGATGCAAAGTGCAAGATGACTTTGTGAAATGATGTCTGGGCTCATCTGTGTGTGAATGTCTTGAATGTGGTTCATGATAGAGGTCCTCCATTTGGCTACCTTCTCTAGTCCTGACAGACCAGTACAGCTGGTTGGTGATGCTCTTATGCCACTTCTTCACCAAACTACAGTCTGTCACATTTCACCAGTGTGAGTGCCCATGATCACCACCAGAGGGCATTCCAACCCGGACTGTCATTCCATCAAAGACTACATTACCCATAATCCTTTGCCCGGACTCATCATCACTCATTGTTTGCACCTGTTTCTCATTACCTCATTACCAGCCTATTTAACCCTCTGGTGCTCTTTGTTCAAATTTTCTGTTTTGAAATGTTAAAAATCACAGCTTCATCAGAATGATATGAAACTTGGTGACTTTTCTAGCATTAGGTATGTAAACACAAAAAAAATTGAGGGCATGATTCGAGCATGCTAAGTGGTCATAAAATATACTCTCAAATACTCCCACTTGTGCTCTTTGATAAAAAATGACACCATAGGAAATGAATGGGAAATCTGCAAAAACACAAATTCACAGAAAAAAATCTATATTTCTAACAAAAAAAATATATATAAAACTTTATAATAAATAGTTTTTGAGATTTTTTAGATATATATTCAAATCCATCAACAACAAAAAAAATCATTAAATATGTTCAAAACAGAACTAGTGAATTCTCAAGCCTCTCCACAGAGACCTCTAGTGGTTACACACATGGTTACAGGATTTTTTAAATAATTCCTTCAAAAAAAGGCCTAGTCTCTATTTTAACCTGAAATACTGCAATAATTAAAACATTTTTTTTAAATACAAAAAAAAATATTTTTTGTATAATTTTCAATGGCAAAAATAGACCATAATTATTGCATAAATATTAAAAAATACCATAAAATAATCTCAAAATTAAAAATAAAAAATATTATTGAAGAAAAATAAATTGCATTGGTTTTACTGGGGTGGAGGAAGTTTAATTTTTAGGTGTCCGGTCACTTATGAGCGGGAAGATGACCAATGCAACCCCTAAACCAAGAGCACCAGAGGGTTAAAGCATGTTTACTCTGTCATTCACTGCGAAGTCTTGTGTTGTGTAACACTGCATTTCTGAGCGTTTTCCCCGGTTTCTTGCCTCTTGGTCTTGGATTACTCGCCTGTTCTGTGGATCACCCTTTTGCCTGTCTCTCCTGCCTTGTTTGCCTGTTTGGACTGCTTGCCTGTGTATGACCTTTTGCCTGTTTTTGATTACGATTGTGGATTACCCTTAAAATAAAGCTGCATTTGGATCCTCAACCTCGGAGCAGTTCGTAACACAGTCCTTCTCTCTGGAAATTTTCTCCACCTTCTTTGACAATCCTGATGAAGTAAAATTTACAGGCAAAACATATCACAGATTTTTTTATTTGATGCAATAAGCTTTTTATGAAATATGGATAGCTATTCAACCATGAATATTTTTAATTAATATTTGAAAAGCATTACCTTTCGCCATGTGCCAGACATCATAATAGATGTTAATTTTACGATCCTTTAGAAACTTTTGTGTAACACTTTTACAATATGTGTGCACTAATAAGCATTAATTCATGCTTAACTAATGAACACCTTAAAATAAAAAAATATAAATAGTTGTCCTGTCTAGCTTTGACTTATTTGGTGTGTACAAAGGAAACAATACCGTTTGCATCTTCAGAAAGGACGTTCCACTGAAATAGATGACAGCAGACAACTGAAGGTTAACAGTCTGACTCATCACTAAAGAATTCACAGACAAGGGAAATAGTTGGCCAATGGTCAACTGAAGGTTTACAGTCTGACTCATGCACTATCTAAAGAACTCACAGTGAGGGCACAGTTGTACAGCTGTAACAGACAGAGCAGGATCATATGTGGAATCTTGTGGATCAGTCCCTGCAAAGGAAATATTCCCCATTTGCTTATCCTCCACCAACACAGGGTCTTTTGGCTGGCCTTGAAGCCTTCACTGGTGTTGATGTAAATTGATGTATTGCAGAGCTGCCAACTTTTCAAAAAAACTTAGAGTGAGATTTGGTGGGGCCTACCAAAATTTTGCCGCAAACAAAGCAAAAATTGCAACAAAAAATAAAATAAATAATAATATTATAATAATATTAGGGCTGTCACGATATCAGATTTTTCACACCACGGTTATTGTGGCCAAAAAAAATCTAAATATCTATAGACCCTTGGGGGAGAAAGTTAAATGAATTGGTAACACTTTACAATAAGGTTGTATTAGTTGACATTAGTTAATGAACTAACCATGAACAACAGCTGTTCAGCATTAGTAAATCTTTGTTAATGGTAGTTAATATAGAGTTGTTCATGGTTTGTTCATGTTAGTTCACAGTGTATTCTAGCAAGATTGTAATAATGCATTAGTAAATGTAAATTAAACATTAACAAAGATTAATAAGTGCAGTTCATTATTAGTTCATGTTAACTAATGTAACTAATGTTAATTAAGGAACCTTATTGTAAAGTGTTACCAATTCATTTTTACTTTGTTTATTTAGTTTTATTTTTTACCCAACAAACATAATTGGATAATGATAAACACAGGGTAATACTCTGTTACTGATAAATTGTCTTTGAAGCTCCCTATGAAATAACAAGAGAGAAAATACTGTCAAGTTCAACAGTATGATGATGAATAAATATTAACATAAATGTTATTGGCCATGACTAGATTGCAAATACAAATACAAGAATAGACATTATTCATTCATTAAAATAAACTATGAGACCGCGAGCGTCGACTGGCTCTGACTGGTGTTTAGAGTCCGTTCCTTCAGCGCAGCTGCAAGAGTTATGGCCTTTTTACACCTGCTCACTTCATTCGGTTTCTCTGATCATATATCTATCGTGAAAAGGTCAGGAGTAAATGTCTTCCGAAATTCTTTCGAGGCGGATTTAAATCCGATCACTCAGCAGGGTTTTTCCTGGGTCAAAAATGGTCTTCGGTGGTGGCTGACAGACATGGTCACACACACACACACACACACACACACACACACACACACAGTAAAAAAGTCCCCTACCCACGTGATCTGCAAGTGCAATACTGACAATACATTTTAAATAAATTCAAAGAAAGTTTGTAACTTTTGCTTATCTTATTTTGATCCCACATGAAAAAATACTGTAGTATATTATAGTAAAATGACTCTAGTAAATACTATAGTGTTTTTGAACCGTAGCCTACTATAGTAAATATACTACAGTAAATTAACAAAGTGTAGTAAATACTATAATATACTACAATTTACTGTAGTATCTACTATAGTATGGTTCAAAAACACTATAATAATTTTACTATAATATACTATAGTATTTTTTCATGTGGGATACCATGATGTTTGTTTTTGTGTGATGATTCAGAGACGGATACAATTGCAAGTAAAAGATTATTTAATGATACTGACAATGAACACAGGTCGGAGACACAAACACTCAGATGGTCGATGACGCAGGGACTTCAGTGGGCAACCCGGTGAATGGTGCGTGGTGCTCGGCGTGCTCAGGAACCAGGAAACAATAAACAATCCAGACGGCGGTGAAAGACAACAGAAGCGGGTCCACGGAGAACGAGATCCGACACACGAGGAGATGAGAGTAGACACGGGAACCAGGACACGACACGACACCAGGAAAACCACAACGATCTGACAACATGAGATGGGAATTACTGGACATATAAAGGAAGCGGGGATTGAACACAGCTGGCGACAATCACGAACACAATGAGTAACCACACCCACACACAGACACACACACAGACACATAACAGAAATGAGACAGCTGATTCATGAACCGTGACATTTTGTTCCTCATTTTTACACTATTTACTGATAATTGTTTTGGTATATAATCATATCAATATTAAAAAAAATGAACAGATAGCCTAACCCAGCGGGCAATTGATGTCAAAACGACGTCAAATTGACATCAAACATTGACGTCAAAAAACAGGTCAAAAATGCAAATCAAATTGATGTCAAAAACTTGATGTCAATTTGACATCCACACATTGATGTCTTCTTGACCACCAAAATAATGACCCAAAAGTAATAATGCAAGAACAATTTATTAATCAGGCTTATATGTAAAAAATACTAATGCATTTTGGTACACACAATACAGGATTTTGTATCAAGAGACAATGTAAAGCAAATTAAAATAGCATGGAAAAGATGATTGATGTAGATAAATGTACACCAAATCTGAATACAGATCAATCGCTGCCCCTTCCCCCATATCTGTTAGGAGCACATATAGTTCTCCATATGATTTTGTTTATATCAGCCTCTGAAGATGCTGGGCTTGACTGCTGTACAGCACCTGAATGAAGATGGAGCAAATATTGTATTACGTGTTTCACAGCATTTAAAGCATAAATACTATTTTCAGCAACCATCACTTGTTCATCATTTATTCACAAAGTCATTTAAACTCTCTAAAGCTAGTGTTATACTTTCTGTGTTGTGCTGCCATTCTAATAATACATGACTAGTTATCTACAGTAGGCTACTGTAGCACCTGCTGCACTATTTCAGTCACTAAAAACAGCAGGACGTTTTTAAAACGCTTAACGTGAAACACACTATAGGGTGAGTTGCACCAATAAGGATTCAATTAAATGGTTAGTTCACCCAAAAATGTAAATTCTGTCATTAATTACTTACCCTCATGTTGTTCGACACCCGTTAGACCTTGGTTCATCTTCAGACACATTAAAATATTTTAGTTGAAATCCGATGGCTGAGAAAGGCCTCCATTGGCAGCGATGACATTTCCTCTCTCAAGACCCATAAAAGGTACTTAAGACGTTAAAAAGTCATTCTCACTGCAGTGGTTCTACAATAATTTAATGAAGCGACGAGAATAGTTTTTGTGCGCAAAAGAAAAATCAAAATAACGACTTTATTCAAAAGTTCTTGTGTTCCGTCTGGGCCTCTGACGTGAACTCGTGAAGCACCACGACGCATGCGCGAGAATATGACGTAGAGCCGAAAGCGAGGAGCTTTGTTTACAAGCAGAGGAAGACGCGCCATATCGAAGCTGCTGAATTCTACATTGATTGTGCTTTAGGTCTTGGCTTAGAGTGCTCAAATGGTGCTAAAGCGTGCATTTCCTGGATGCCCGAACGACGGCTCTACGTCATATTCTCGTCCATGCATCATTGTGCCTCGTGAATGGAGGCCTTTCTGAGCCATCGGATTTAAAAAAAATATCTTAATTTGTGTTCCGAAGATGAACAAAGGTCTTAGTGGACTAATGTAATATCAGATTTCTATTTTGAATAAATGTTGTTGAATAAAAAATCTATATTAAGCAGCACATCTGTTTCCATTATTAATAATAACTGAGCAGCAAATCATTCTTATGATTTCTGAAGGATCATGTGACACTGACAACTGGAGTAATGATGCTGAAAATACAGCTTTGATCACAGGAATAAATTACACTTTAAAATATATTCAAATTAGAAAACAGCTGTTTTAATATTCTTTCACAATGTTATTGTCTTTACTGTACTTTTAATCAAATAAATGCAGTCTTGGTGGGCATTAGAGACTTTTTTAAAAGATATACAACACCAACACCAAACTTTTGAACGTGTATGTTTGAGGTTTCACTTACTAGTCACATGGTTCATAGCGCCTTAAGAGATGTCCAATAGGAGATCCACTCCAACTCTGCTACGGTGCAGGGCTTCAACCTGGAAAGCATCAACATAAACAATTTATCACAGAGCAAACAATATTTAGTATACAATGCCAGGTGTATTAAAAGGATAGAAGCTACAGCAGAGGTGAAATGTGAGAAAGAAAGGTAAAAAAAAAGATCTTTCTCAGAAAAGAGAAAGTTTAATACAGAACATATTTCTGTTATTCTTAGGGTATCAGAATTTATGTTTTTAGTTACTTATTCATTTAATAGTGTTCATACAGCGTCACTTATATTTGGATGTCAAAGCCTTCTAAAATGAATTAAATAAATAAAACATTTAATATGAGAAAATAAAGAGAAGATAGATGTATGTGATAGGTGAAAAATATTGTTCAAATGGATATGAGATTAATTAACTTCTTCAGTTCACCTGTGTTTCCTACTTCTCTGTCAGCTGCTTCCTTCAGACATGTTGGGATCTTGAGAGCTTCCCCTCTGTTGTAGAGGGGTTATTTTGTCCTTCCTGAAATCACAGAACATTTTTATCAATATTTTAACCAGTTTCAGACAATTTTCGCGATCGCATTTTTTTCTGTGTAAGTTAAGTGATGTCATCGATTAACATTTAACGTTACTGTAAATTAATTAGCCAACTTCTAATGACCCATTCAATTGGCAGCAAAACCTTAACAAAAACTATCAAAACCTGTCATCTACCATAAATATTTGATTAAAAGTCCAAACTTTTATAAACAAGAGCTTACGTTAACGTTAACTTACCTGGGGGGTATTGCACAAAAGCAAGATAAGGGATTAAGCTGGGATTTTCCAGTTATCCTGGCTGAATTTATCCCTGACTCGGTTGCATGAAGGGAGGCTAAATTAATCTACATTAAGTTACTATGGAGATTTACACTTTGCAGCTAGCCTGCTACGGAGCAGGCTAACAACCAGGCTAAGATTAATCCTAGTGATTTATCGGCTAGTTCATCCCTAAATCGTACTAGATATTAATGTGTTTTAGTCATTTCATGGTCCTGCATTAAAAAATTATGATTATTTTAAAAAAGTCATTCATCTAATTATGCGTACTGTTATTTTGGTTATTATTGAAAACTGCTGTTCATTTCACTGTCAGAGGTTTGATGAATATATATATTATTCGAGATTTAAAGCGTTTATTGTCATACACCCAGTGAGGAAAGCAGATTTTCCTGAGCAATTATTACTTTGCTGTCCACAATGAATGCCAACACAGTGTAAAAGAACTATACTATAAAATATTAGAAATAGAATATAGAGTATGTATATCTATATATGGAAGTATAGAGTAGAAATGTACTGTTGAATGATAAAAAATATCAATATATTATATTTTATTGCAGTTGATGAGATAAGAAATGGCTCATGAAGTTGCAAATGTGGTTTCAATTAAGTCCGTAACGAGGTCAATATGTAGTATATATAGACTAAAGATTTGTGTGTTTACTATTCACAATGGCTTGCCCTTTGTTGAATGATGTAGTTGATGAGGAAGTTTTAATACTCAGACGAGCGTTCAGGCATGAAAGAGTCTTTGGCCTTTTCAGACGAATATCTGACTGAGAGGTACAGATTCTCAAGTGATGGCATCAGATATTTGTGTAGGCTGCTGGGTCCAAACATAGAGCACAGGACGGAGCCATGCTCTCACTGTCCCACAGATGGTCTGCGTAGCACTGCGATTCTTTGCAAGTGGCATGTTTCTGTATTCTGTCGGTGATGCAGAAAACCTCAATAAAAGCCACTATTTGCCGCACAATAAGAAATGTAAGTCTGGCATTGAAATCTCTTGTGCACATATTTATCACCTTCCCTGGCCACAGAAGATTCATCCACATCAAGGAGGAGTTCTACAAGATTGCAGGTAACACGAATAACAGATTACTACAAAATGTTACATTAGCACAGTCACAGTATGACACTCATTATTTTGTGTTACAGCTTTTCCTAATGTAATTGGTACAGTGGATTGCACCCATATTCGTATCCAACGCCCCTCAGGGGCACATGAGGGAGATTATGTGAACAGGAAATCCTTCCACAGTGTCAATGTTCAGGTAAGAATGAGTTATGGTTACTGTCAGCTACATAATTATTCTGTGCATTAAGTAAGGAATAATTGACGACGGGCCGTTCAATTATTAGAACAATAATGCACACCCGAGGTGGTGATGCGGTCACGACGCGAAGCGGAGTGGCCGTTACACCTCGGGTGTGCATTATTATTCTAATAATTGAACGCCCCGGAGTCAATTATTCCGCTCATACTACAGTTACCACACCTCAAGACATCGATCCGAAGATATATTTAAAGGGATTCGTCCGGTTTTTGTACTTAAATCGCTATTGTGAGTAGGACTATTTCTTCCGCGTCTCATCCAACGGCTCTTTTGCTAGTTCCAAAACGTCATTTTAAAGCTGTTAACGAAGGCTTGAGCCGTTGATAGCATTCTACTGCAGTTATTAATAAAGAATGAGAGAATGAGAGATTAGAATTAGAATGAGAGAGAGAATGAATGAGAGAGAGAGAGAATGAGAGAGCGAGCTTGTGTGAATTAGGCTACCTCTGTGCGTCTCTAAACAGCGCTGTTATTACCTCGCTAGTGAAAAAATGTCACGTGTAGCCTTTAAGTTGCTCCACTATATAGGCGAACTGATCAAATCGTCAGGGCAGCGCTGACAGCTTTCTGTGCAAACTGTAGTGCGTGTGCGAGCATGTGTGATTTCAGTAATGAGACAGAAAAGCTTGCCTTTGGTGTCCGCTTCCGTCTGTTGGTTTTCATCTGGACTGTCTAATACTGCTGCCGCCCAGTTGTTGAACGTTTTATACTCACCGTAAATATTAAGATTTACTTTAGGAAAATCGTCTGTCATATTGTTGTTTTTTAGTCCGTTATTACAGTTAACTATGCGAAGTGATATGGAACTGTAATGTGGTCAAGAGCTGCCTGGAACTACGTTCGCTGTGCATCTCCCAGAAAATAATAGCACACCTCAGAACGTTCATCAGCCAATCAGATTCAAGCATTCAACGGCCCCGTAGTATAAATGACCTTAATAGGCTATATATTTTTACAGATGATCTGTGATGCTGACTGCCTTATCACAAATTTAGAGGCAAAGTGGCCTGGCTCAGTCCATGACTCCAGAATCTTTCGGGCCAGTAGAATTTACCAGAGACTCTCTCTAGGTAAGCCACCCCATTTTTTAAGCACCTTGAACATCAAGAGTACAGTACTTGTAAGAATGATGTTTTGTATTCACAGGTGAGTTCTCTGGTGTGCTGCTGGGGGACAAAGGTTATGCCTGTGAGACATTTCTGATGACTCCCCTTACAGACAGCACAGCAAGTTTACAACCATGCCCATGCCAAAACCAGGGCTCGAATTGAAATGACCTTTGGCCTCCTGAAATCACGATTTCAGTGCCTGCACCACCTGAGGGTCTCCCCAGACAGAGCATGCGACGTGACTGTTGCCTGCACAGCGCTGCACAATATTGCCAGCCTAAGAAAAGAAAGGGCTCCCAGAGTTGCTTTGGATGTTGATTAGGACAATGCTGCCATATTCCCAGATAACAGAAATGGTAGACTTGTTAGAGAACAATACATTGCAAATTATTTCAGTTAATTTAGTTTTGATTTAGCCCATCCCTTAATAAAGGATAATGTAGGCTATATAACTTTTTCATGTGTACATGCATTTTATTTGGCATCAGTAGCACACACACTGTGGTTATCTTCCCAAATTCTAGTTCCACTTCACTGGATCAATAACTATAAAGTGTACTTGACTTTTATTATTTTGCTGTTATCACTTGTCAGCTTGGAGCTTTGGAGAAAAGAAATTATGATGATTAATACATTGTGTTACAGTCATGGTTACAGTATGAACTGAAGTCACTTACTTCTCTTTCTAGTTTCTGGATTTCCAGTTCTAGTTTCCTCAGTGTCTTGCGTTTAATTTGCATCTCAAGGTCCATGTCCTGCAGCTTTCTTTTATTCACATCAATCTTGACTTCTGTCAGCTCGATCTGTCTCTTAAGATGTGTTGTGTAGAGATATCTGACCGTTTGTGAATTCTGTGAACACCTTTTAGTTAGCATAGCAGAATTTTTGCATAATGTAAATTTACTTTAGGCAATACTCACTATGTTACCAGGCTGCTTATCAGGCTGCCCAATGTCAGGATCCTTTAACAAATGATATTTTCTATTAGTACCACTTCCCTGACTTCTTATCTATTATAAACTTAAAAAATGTGTCTATTTCCACAAAATTAACATGATACCTCGAGCTTTCTGGAGTCCGGCGACACGGTCTCATCATCGGCAGAAGTGCACTCCACTGCTGTAGATGTGGCTTCCCTCTGCCATATTCATTACTGGTATTGATATTTTTGACAGAACATGCAAAGCCTATGATTTAATAAAGAATACTCACCGGCGAATCATAGTCTGGTGGCTCCAAAAGTGTAAGGGTGTTACCAGCCACTGCAAGGTAAGGCAAATTCACACAGTCCACATAACAAAATATAAATGGATTTCAATATTTTCCATGTGCAGGAGTATGGCAATAATGTACATTGTATGAAGAGGCCAGTATGAGTCAGTGGCTGTCCCTCCCTGGATCCCTTCAATCACTGGCTTCCCTTTATTTAAGTCCAGGGCCAGCTCCTCTGCTGGGGTGAAGTTTTGGGTTGGAGGGCCACCCCCCGTACCAGTAATATGACTTTTTTTTTTTATTGCTAAAATCAGCACAGATAATAAAATGTCAGCAAACATGTCACCTATGTTCTCAGCAAACAAGTCACTTACCAGCCTGCAAAATATTCTTGTATTTAATCTTGACTTGCTGCCAAGTCCTTTTTTGGCCAGACATGTTTGTTCTTTAAGAGGAATAGATAGATACAAATGATAAAATAGATTAGATGGATAAAAATAGAGCAAATGATCTGATTATAGATTACACCAAATCAATTAGAAACAAAACCTACATACAAATAGATAGTAAATAGTAATAGTAAAAAGATTAAACAGATTAGAGACATAAAAGAAACTAAATATATCAAATATATGTACATAGTGGGTAAGTGTTTGCAATTATTCTTCATGTTAAATGCATGTCCACTGGACACATTTAAGGCAAAGTATACAATTATTTTTGAAAATGACAAGTAACTGAAAAAGAATTGTAAATACAAGTAAAATTAATTGTAATTATGAGGGTTTCAGTGGAGCACTGGTTATTTGGACTACTTACGCATTCAATCGGTCCGCTATTGTTTGCCAAGCATTCTCTCTTTGCTTTATTACAGCAGCTGTATTGCCTTTTTTACAAATTATATGTTTCACTTCTTCATACGTTTCCATAAGAAGCTGTTGCTCATTAGGCGAAAAGTGTGCCGCACGGGTTTTGTCCATTTTTGCATCGGTGATTCTGTGATCGATTTCGTGATCTTTTTAAGAATGCCGTGAACGCGCATTTATCCAAACTATATACACCTGGCTTGACATATCCGCGCGTTCTCATCCTGGCTCAGCAAACGTGCAACGGATTAAGCCAGGATGCACTGATTAAACTAGGTCAAGCCGCGACTGTTCTGTTATCCTGGCTTTCTTAATTCTACTTTTGTGCAATACCCCTCCGTTCTGAGGCGACTGAGATGCTAATGAACTTCGAAGACGCTAAAGTTACTTTTCTATAAAGTAAATATTCAACAGAAGCGTCAATTACACGTAAGAAAGGGGTCAGGAACAGTTGTGTGTATTATTTGTGTAACTTTACAGACTAAACTCACCTGAAAGCAGTGAAAACAAAAGCGACAGAGGGAGCTTTGCGGCTTGTCGGTTGGTTGTCAGCTGTTGCTTGCTGCGCCGTTTCCATGGCAACTCTGCGCGCTCCAGTGTTTGAAATCGAGTTGAATGTTCAACGCGCACGCCCATTAAAACAGGTCAAAGTCACGCAGCATTTACAAACATAAGCATTTATAATTAACACATTACATTTTAATGCAAAATGCCACTCCTCCACATGATAGTGGGACAATTGTGGCACTTTTATCATTTAAGATTTTTTTATTGTTGTTTTTGCAAACACAACGATTTTAAAACATTGATTCATGAAAAATATGTTACAAATCCAACACAGTTCGAAAGGAAATGCCAAATGGACGTGTTTCGAGGCCTCAGTTAAGAAAAAATACTTAAACTTAAAGAAAAATAATTACTAAATATTGACATCAATGTGATGTCAATATTACATCAATTTGATGTCTAAAACATGACATTGATTTGATGTAAATTGAACGTCAAAAATTTTGGCAAACATATCCATAAAATCAATTTTAGTGTGGGATTAACTTCCGATTTTCACCTAATTAAAACTGGAAGAAATTGCTGTCCAAACTGAATTTAAAATGGTGTGTACAGTATATTGGTCAAGTCTTGACCGGTCTTGACTCATATTTGACGTCAAATTGACATCAAGGTGCCCGCTGGGAATTTTCTGCCATATAGCTACAACTTCATAAAATGATCAGCTAGCTAACAACAACTTTGTTCTGGGTTCACCTCACTCCAGTCTAAACTAAGTGATTTATAGGCTATTTATTTTACTACACATTGTGAACATAAATAAGCTGAAAGACTGTGGATAATTAAAACTATACTTGTCTTGTACAAAAATGGTGTAAGTTTGCAGCAGGTAGGCTAGCAAAAATATGTTTATGTTAGCTATCGTTACCTGCCTGACGGCAAATGCTGCTTGTAACGAACAGTTAGTGCAACTTTTTTTTCGAACAGACGGAATGACATGAGATCGCTATAGCTTTGTAATAGGTTTTGATGAAAGTGGCATAGCATGCTATACTAACTATTATTTATGCTATGCATAAATAACCTGGAATAGTTAATATAGCATGCTATATTAACAATTATTATAAACATTATTTAACCAGAAAGAGGCAGAGGAACATTATTTTTTTCATAGCTTATCTTAGTGTGCTATTGTCGGGATCATAGACCGTACAAAAATATGGACGACGCGACTTCATTGACTTCCGCTGACCATAGTTGAAGCTTTCGTAGGCTCGCTCACGGCGCTGACATCTTGGGGCCGAGTCTGCGCAGTAGAGAACAGGAAGTAGAGGCACGATTATCAAAAGCCCGCCCACACTCTCGCAGATGCAGAACAATTAATTATGTTGGTGTGAAATAAACAGTTATGGAAGTGTAGAAATTAAAGCTAAAGCTCCAATCTCCTCCCAAAAATCCCGAAAAAAGTCTGTTAGTGCCTCAGTGACAACTTCACTCAGAGAAGCCGTCAATCTCAGCTGTCAATCATGACGTCACACCCCCCGTTTTTATAGCATCAAATAACTCACTAAAACTAAACTTATTTAAAAAACGAACACTTGAAATGAAATTATCGTAATAAAAACTGCCTAAAATGACAGAAACCATCTTTAGGAAACAATTATTTGAAGTGTAATTGAATTGTTTAGTGTGTCTCGCGTCCATTCAAATACATGGAGGGGTGGAGTTTAGGAGCTATACTGGGACCGGCCACCGGGGGGCGATCGAGGCGCGGAAGCTTCAATTTCTGACAGGAGCGCTGCAGGCTTGGTCGGGATATACGGTAGTGACAGTTTGCAAATATGACATTATTTTTATAAGTTACCAATGGATCTTGAACAATTACTTTATTCTGTGTGACAATTTTTACACTGTTACATTTTGAAGTACAGTATCAGGACAACCCACATGTTTTACTGGTACTGTTTATTAACTATTTATCAAGGTATTATAGTCATCTGTTGCAACTTTATAATAACCATCTAGATAATGTTTATAGACAGTTTACAAACCAACTAGTAACCCTTAAGTATTCCCAAAGTGTTAGGAATATCTGGTTCGTCTATCTATGTAATGTTTATAGATGTTTTAAAAATGGTTAAAGGTTTACAATTTTTTTTAATGATACAGTGGTGTTTTTTTGCAAATGTTTTCAAATTTTATGGACAGTATTTGCACTGTCTCCATGTCCATTTTGCTTGGGGCCCCCAAATTTCTTCAAACGGCCCTGAGGCATTTGACAGACCGGGTTGGCACTTCCGCGTGAGAAATCGGGGGTGTGGCGTGTGAGCGTGTGAAACCAATCAAATGCGTGTGTCTCTGTGTCTCACGGCCAATGCGTTGGCAGCTGACCCAACTCTGTAAGTTTAGGTCTATATTTACCATAGCCTATTAACCGAGATGATACTGCTACAGATACTGCTGGAGATACCCTTGTGCGACTCTGTACTGGTAACATGATAGCTCAACAGCCAGGATGACGCATGTTTAAAAGGCGGGACACAGAGTTTGTACAGGCGATGGTTTAAACTTTGCTGCTAGCAGCGAAAACACACTGGATGTTGAAAACACTCATGAAGAATCACTGTAAGTTCAGTTCATCTCTTCTTTTAATCGAGCCATGTTATCATATGATGTGTTCTGTTCGGGACTTTATAAGATCAGAAAGTAAACAAGTGAATATAACAGGATTAGTCCCTCGGTCCAGGGATGGATATTTGGCTATAGGAAGGCTCCAGGATGGACTTTGATATTCGTCGTCTGTGCTGATCTTTGAAAATCTAAAATAAAGTCATTAAAGAGGCGTTATTTTACAGTCATGGTTACAGTTTATGGTTAGGGTTCGCACACCGCATGTATTTAACCATAGCAAAAGTACATTTCTTACTTAAGTTTAGTTTTCATCTCTATTTTTTGTGTTTATTTAAAATAAGACAAATCTGATATTATTGTAATCTTACATCTGTAATTTAACAGTTGAGATGTTCTTTAAAGCTGATCTAACAGCAGAAGACACGAGCCAGTGCAGACGGGGTGTGTTATATTCTATACTTTTATGAATTCTTTTGAGAAACCATGAGAAAAGGGTGAATAATGACTGAGAGTCAATGTTCAGAAATTATTAATTATTATTATGTTTTGAACTATGCTGTTTAGCTGTATTTAGCGATGTGTTTGTAGTCAAACTCAAAAATTTGTATATTTTTAATGATTAAAAAATGCCATTATTTTATTTTAAAAAGTTAATAATTGTATTTTGTTGACAAAATATTTTTGTATGTCTTGGATATTTTTGTTGATTATATCAGTGAGCCTGCTGCATCTACAGTCCCTCACCCAGAGTCCCGCATTCTCAGGCCCCTCATTTTTCGAGAGAGCGCCTCCTGCTGTTCGGAAGATCGTATAACACCTGCACACAGAGTCCCGCAAAGTTTTTCAAATAAATTAACACAAAATAATAACAAAATAACATATTTGCGTTCCCTGCTCAGTGCTAGTGCCAAAAAACACACTGTGTTTTCTGACTAACAAATTACCCAGTAACAGTTATTTTTTAAGAGTGTGGGTGTGCAGTTTTGCACAAACGCTTTAGGGATGCCACAATTATCATTATAATATTAAACCGTTCGGTACGGCATTCACGGTTCAATAAGCGCTTGTGAATTGCGTGGTTTTCTTTTTTTTTTTTTGCAGTGTGTCTGTGAGTCTACGCGCTAATATGAGCAAATATCCAATCACTAATACTATACACAGTGCTAGACACGCTTGCAGTGCTGGAGTCAGAGAGTTATACTCACGGAACACTATAGTTATTCACAATCACGAAAGTTAATTATTTGCATGCGTTTTAAAGCCTTGCCGGTTATTCGCGTGCTATGCACCGTTTTAACACGCAGAGCGCGCGCAGACTAAAAGCCTGTCAAACACTTGATTACTGGACTAAGTAGTCTTACTGTGCTATGTGTCATACTGTCAAATACACACAAGGTTAACATAAACACAGTCGGTTATAAGGCACACGTGGCTTTGGGGGAAACCACTTTGGTTTCCCATTGAGAACATCCTGTGGGGCAAACAAAAAGTGTTATTTTATATACATTATTTCATATTCATATTATATACATTTATATTTATATTCATTATATATATATATATATATATATATATATATATATATATATATATATATATATATATATATATATATATATATTCAAATATTTATATATTCAGAGACACTTATTTCACCATTTGCAGGATCCTTCATATCAACAACTTCATATCACAGTTTAATTAACATGGATTAATTTTAATATGTAAGTTTTATAAGTAGGCTACTCATTTAAGTAGGCTACATAAATTATATAAAGTAAAAAAATTACTCAATTTGACATTAATTAATTCAATTTATAGTTTTAAGATAAAATGTAATTTAAAAAAAAGGTCAAACTGTAAATCTGATTAAATAATTAATGATGACATTCTTTGAAATTAACACACTCAATGTATTTAATTGGTCTACCTTAATTTTAATCGGATTTTACAATGGCTTGTCTACAAAAAGTCCAAGGTTAAAGGCTAGCTAAGCTATAAAAAAAATATTTTCGGGAAAAAACTATCTTTACAAATATTAAATGAGCTATTCATGTTGGTGTCGATGAGCTATAAAGTGGTTTGATTAAAAAAGAAATGTGTTAAATAAAATTGATGATACTCACGTTTCGGCCTAAATCCTTCACATTGCAATTGCATTGTTTACCCGATCCAATTTGATAGAAGGCGCTGTCTCGAAAAAACGAGGGGCCTGAGAATGCGGGACTCTGGGTGCGGGACTGTAGATGCAGCAGGCTCCGAGTCTGCAGCTTCATACTACTCCATTTCACTTCCATTCTTTCGGGTAAATCAAGAAAAAAGTAAACACTGTATTAATGAAACAAAACCACATAATTGTACTAGACATGTGTGACATTAATGTGGGAAACAATAAATACTCTGAACCCCAAGTGGATTTACACAAACTGAGAAAGTCTAAAAGCGTTAGGTTGTGCCCCGCTCTCCCCTACTTCTTTTAAGATTATTTATGATTCTGGATAATCTGGATTTTTTTAAATAGAGATCACGGTTCTCTTGGATTACTAAACAAAATAACACGTAGGCCTTAAATTAGGGTTGTTGACATGACATGGCATTTTCACTGTCACACAAGATAAAAATGAATATAATTAGTATTGTCATAATTTAATGGTTAAACATTTCTTTGTCTTACATGGACCTGTTGATATAAAATCTTTGTCTTTAGAATTTTTTTATTTGATTTTTTTAGGCAAATTTCAAAATAGTTTTACGGTCTCAAGCATGGGTCAATAAATTACAACTTTTATCAATTAAAAAGAAAAAGCATAAAAATGTTAATAAATGGCTCAGGTTAGGGTGACCATATTTTGATTACCGAAAACCAGGACACTCGGCCAGGCAATGAGATACTCAAATGATACTCCAAGATTACTCAAAGATTCCTTATTAATTTTAATACATTTAAAGTATGCCCCCTCTGTATGAATAGAACATTGTTATGTTAGGGCCAGGACAGGGCTTGAAAACAGGACGTTTGCTCACCCTATGCAAGCTCAGGTATAATTTCAGGTATAAAGTGTCTGTCTATTTTAGTAATGTCACTGTTTCCCCTTCTCTGACAGAGGTTGTAACCAAGCCATGCCGGGGGAATTGAGACATACCAATATGACTTACCAATATGACTTACCATCAACAGATTCAAGGCATGATAATTGCAGCACGTACATTGAACATTTTGGCAGAAACGATAACCAATTAATTATTTATATTTGAAAGCCGGTATATGGGCCGATAAATCTAAATACAAATTTTGATAAACCTTGAGAGCCTGATTACAAAAACAAAAGGCTCGCCGTTAAAAGCCATGTCCCAAACACTTCAACATGATTCAAACATATACAGTACAGTAGTCTAGCTTGACCCAGTGTAAGATTCTACAAACTTTACACTCCTATGGCCAACTTACTTTATTAAAAACTGGTAACACTTTACAATAAGGTTTAATTTTTGTTAGCATTAGTTAACCAACAATGAATGAACAATACTTCTATGGGATTTATTAATCTTAGTTCATGATAATCTCAATATATTCAGATCCAAACTTGTGTGTGTGTTAACATTAGGTAATGCACTGTGAATGGACTGTTAATAAACACAAACATGTTATTACTAACATTAACAAAGGTTATTGCTCTCTGTGTGTTAGTTTTTAACAAATTAGACCTTATTTTTAAAATGTTACCAAAAATTATATTGCCTAGCAAAAAAATTAAAATAAAATACCTAAATATTAATGCAAACAAGTCATTGGATTGCATATAAAGAATCAAAATGCATGTGCCATGCTTGAAATAGCCTCCGCACGGTCAATAAGGAAAGGGTTTTAATCAAACTATATTGATGATGAAAATAATACGAGAACAATAAAAATGCTAGTTATTAATTTATTATGAATATTATTTTAAAAATGTAATATTACAGTAATAGTTAGGGCTGTAATCAACCAAAGAAAATCTTGGTCGACTGAAGTCCTGAAATTTTCGGCTAAAAATCGACTAAAAATGACGTTAGGAAAAAAAGCGTTAAATTAATTAGCTGCGCACTGTGCGCAGTACTTGGTAGCCTTTAGGGCTGTCAAAAAAAATGTTAGAATTTCGAATATTCGTCGAATTTACAAAAACAATGCACATTCGAATGCAAAAACTGTGCATTCAAATTTTTTTCACTTTTATTACCTAATTTTCCTTACATGATCATTAATTAAATTATATTTTATTTAATAACAATTGTTTAAAAAAAGTTAATGCACTGTAAAAAGTGAAAGTCATTTAATTTCAATAAAACATGCGATGCTTGATTTGGTTTGCATTTGCTTGTTGCGCTCGCTTGCGCCCTCTTGTGGCCACAGGAGACAATACAGTACTTTTTCCATCTAACATTTAAATATTGCCTTTAGAATTCGAATATAATTCGAATTTTGCTAATATTTATGAAAGAATTACGAATTTAGCTTTTCAGACATTTTGACAGCCCTAGCTAGCCTTGTTGTCTGCCTTAATGAATTATAAATAAACATAAACTAGTAGGCTATTTGCAGTATATTAAATGGTTTTTGAGCTGATTATTTTGGACTGAAATGAGTCTGACACACAAGTCTGTCGGCTCTGACAGCGTTGCATCATGTGCACCTGCGCAATATCATAGCCTATGATTTCCCAAAATATAGTACTTTGTTGTCAACTAGATATCATGGGCGCACACCATAAATCAATATGCTAACCAAATCTACTAATTTCCACTGTATATCTAATAAATACTTTGATAATACAGGGCTCCAGACTAACATTTGAGAACAGTGGCACCAGCTGGAGGAACATTTATCATAAGGTTAATTTAATCATAAAATTACTTTTGTTTTGTTAATAAGTGCAGTTACTAATAATAGTACATGTTTGTGTATTGGAAATTTAACAGTGAAGCGCTGAGCTTGAATTGTTATGCAGGAAAAAAATGAACTTTTATTAACAACAGTAATGTGCAAAAACCTAAAATTGTAATATTCCGCTCTTATTACATGTACTATTGTTCTTCTATAGTATCACACTGAACTAAAAGGAGCACTCTTTACTTGTTTTCTGTGTAATCCAGACACAATTTGAAGAAAAGGTTTAGTTTTTCACTTCCATCTTTTTTCCATATATTAAGGAGTGGCAATGTCTAATAAGTCAAATAAGTGCTCCTATGCCGCCACCTACTGGTTATAGTGTTTTGTTTTGTTTTTTGCCATAAAGTGGACAGCACCTCCAACCAAATTCAGTCGCACCAGCAGGAGAAAAGGTCGCAAAATGCCATCATTTAGTCGCAGTCTGGAGCCCTGAGAATGTTTATTTGCTCTATAAAACAATACTACTTTAAGACATTACTTAATTACATTACATTAAAAAAGCACATACTGCACTCATGAAATAAAAAGAGAGAAATTTTCCTTGTTTTTTACATGTTTACAAAGTGGTCAAAAGCAAATCTTGCAAACACTGAACAGATGGTTTTCAACTTTTCTAATACGGTTCTCTTTAAAGTTATCTTCGAATAAAACTATTATAAAACATTTATTGGAAAATATGAAAGTATCTGTAAAACAGTATAATACTGAACAGTTTTCTTTAGAGTTCTCTTAAAGGCATAGATCTATTTACTCAAGCTCAACTCAGTAATGCTTAAAGGATTAGTTCACTTCAATGAAAGAGTTTCCTCACCCCTATCTCATCCCTATCTCATGTGTTTCTTTCTTCAGTGGAAAAGAAATGAAGTTTTTTGAGGAAAACATTCCAGGATTTTTCTGCACACAATGGACTTCAATGGGAACCAACGGCTGAAGGTCCAAATCACTGCAGTTTCAGAGGAAGAGCTTCAGAGTAATATACAACCACTTTCCACTGCACTTTACACTTTTTTTTTTTTTTTCCGGATAGCTCTGTCCATAATTTATTGCACTACCCTAATCCACTGCTATATTCCTCATATTAGCCTAACATATTATTGTATACCTCTATCTGTAAAATTCTGTTTATAGTAATAGCCATCTGTATATTATATTCATAGTACATATTCCCCTGTAAATTCTGTTTATAGTAATAGCCATCTGTATATTTATTCACTGTACATATTCACCTGTAAATTCAGTTCTGTTTATAGTAAGACAACTCTCTATTTATACATATTTATATATATTCAGTACATATCCATGTCCTGCACTTACGCATCCATTGTATATCCTGCACTTGCTGCTATTGCACTTCTGGTTAGACCTAAACTGCATTTCGTTGCCTTGTACTTGTACTTGTGTAATGACAATAAAGTTGAATCTAATCTAATCTAATCTAAAGAGGCTCTGACCAATCCCAGATGAGGAATAGAGTCAGATCTAGACAAACCATCAGTCAAAAAAAGGTATATACTTTTTAACCTAAATTGCTCATCTTGCTCTGCTCTGTGTGTGCCAGTGATTGCGTAATCATGACAGAAAGGTCACGCTAAACATAGACATAAGTACCACCCCGTGTTTTCAAAGCACACATGCGAAGACTAATTCAAACGTTTTTTAGCAAAAAAAAGGTTAAACAACAATGTCGGACGATTTTGAAGTTGGAGATGGAGTGTGTTTTGTGTAAATCGTGTTTGTATTAGTACTTCCGCCTACGTCTAGTGTGACCTTTCCGACGTGATTACGCAATCGGTGGCATGTTGCAGCGAGGCACACGCTGGTTATGTTGACGGAAGTTAGTCTATTTTCAGGCGCTGTGTAATATCATTGCGCCACTGCACTCATGGGACGGCTCTTGATCATTACGCAGGAATGAGAGTATAGTTCCTAGCAGTGTTAATTTCGTTGACGAATAATTTTCGTCATTATTTTCATCACCAACCTTTTTTCGCTGACAAAAACGAGACGATAACTAAATAAAAAATATAGCTGCAAGCAGCAATACCGGGGCCAAGCGCAACAGAAGCAAACAAGGAAGCTAGCAGCAGACCAACTGAAAAAATGAGTGAAGACATTTGAAGCAAAAATTTTACAACCCTACATTAAAACATTGAGTTGTATAGAGGCAATTTCATATTTTGTTTAATTATAGCGCCACCAAGTGGCACAATCCTACAATTTTTTTATGTGTCTTCGGAGTGAGCCCATACATGTGTGCGTCAATTTTGGTGAAAATATCTCATTTCGTTTGGGAGTTATAGACATACATATGAAAAAATAGTTAAAAATTGACTGACACCTGACTTTGAATGGATTTTACACCCCCTTACTATCAATATTTTTACATTTGGGTAATAGAGTTTAGTTATCGGCCTATGTTTCCGATTCTCTGGCGCTGGTTTCGTCTCGATTGGACTAGCGGTTTCGAAGATATCAGCTAAGGTTTTTTAAGCGCTAAATTACAACGCTGCACAAACCATACGCTGAAACCTGGCAAGTCTGGTATCGTTGGACTCGGCAAAGATTCAGGAGACAAAAAAAGTTACTCCGATGAAAATAAGTCAACCACACCCAAAGTTATACGCGTTTGAAAAAAAATATTATCCACTTGGTGCCGCTGTTTTGAAACTTCTCAGGCTCCTTCAGGGCATCGAGCTGATGACCCATACTGAGTTTCGTAACAATCCGTTCATGTGTTCATAAAATAGAGCATTTTAGCACACAATCCCAAATGGCCGACAGCCAAAATGGCCGATATGGTAATATTGAACATCAGACGACTCTGCATGCCGTCCTGAATCTAACGAGACCACTTTAAGATTTTTGGACAAACGGGTCAGAAGTCATAAGCAAAAATAGCAATTTTTCGTATCTCCGGACCAGTAGGTGGCGCTGCGCAGAAACGCTGCATGTTACTTCAATGGCCAATGTGTGTTAAGGTAGTCAGACTCCACTCACTGCTCAAACCCCAGAGCTTTTATTCAGTGCTGAGTTATACAGGCTCGAAAAACCTCACATTAAATGAATAAACAAACAAAAGTTGATTATGATTTGATTAGGATACTTGTAGGCATAATAGGCCAAAGATAAGATAAGATGGCCAAATAAAAAAAATGTATTTACTTAGTTTTTTTTACACTATTTTATATTGTGCCTTGTTTGTATAATGTCTGCTGGAATTCTAAAAATGTTCAGTGTTAAATTGTAGTTTAGTAAAAACTTTTTTTGTAATTTATTTTAAAAGCAAGACAAAATGGTGAAAAGGCAAATTTATGCAATGGTGAAAAAATTGGCAAAAAATAACAAATTAATAAATAAAAAAACGCATTCAGTATTCGCTTCACACTTCGGCCAAGTGTTTTATTATTATTCGGCTTCGGCCAAGTGTTTTCATTTCGGTGCATCCCTAGTTGGGCTTGGCCCCTTAGTTCCAGTGAAAGGAACTCTTAATGCTTCACCAAGACATTTTGGACAATTTCATGCTCCCAACTTTGCCGGAACAGTTTGGGGACGGCCCCTTCCTGTCCCAGCATGACTGCTCCAGTGCACAAAGTGTCTCCATAAAGACATGGATGAGCTAGTTTGGTGTGGAGAAACTGGAGTCCTGGCCTCAACCCGATAGAACAGCTTTGGGATGAATTAGAGCGGAGACTGAGAGCCAGGCCTTCTCGTCCAACATCACTAATGAAGAATCCCCATAAACACACTCCTAAACCTGGAGGAAAGAAGAGCAGAAGAGCTGAAGCTGTTTTGCTGAAATTAATAGATTGAATGCATTGTAAGTCGCTTTGAAATGCATAAATGTAAATGTAATATAAATGTTTTCTGTGTTTCTTTATACAGAGAAGAATTCCGTCTCTCATTATGGAGAACAGAGAGAACACTGTCTCTGAAAAGAAGACGAGGAAAAGAGCAGCATCTCCAGAATCCAGCTATGTCTCTATGAAGAGTGACAGATCGATGGATTATCCTCCTTTTTTGGGTAATGAACCAGTGAACTCTGACCCCAGGTGAGACCCTGTCCAGTAGGCTACTGGAGACGATATGCCAACTTATACAACATCACATATCATCTGAACTAATTATATTGTTACTTGCAGTATAAAGATTATTATTTAATTTTTCCTAGTATCACCTGGAGGTCCAGCTGTGTCTCTGTGAAGAGTGACGGATCCATGAATAATCCATCTGTAGTATTCAGTTATGAACCAGTGAACTCTGACCCCAGGTGAATATAAACATGTATTTGGTGATTTATCTGATAGAAATGTATTTATAATACAATCAATGGACAATGTAAATGTGTACTTGTATAGCAAGATAAATCTAATGTACAGGCCTAAACAGAGACCTTGATAGCAACATTAAGTCCACAAGACTTTTGACTAATGGGTGTTGTTGTCTAGAGTTTTTGCTTCAAACTGATGTGAGAATCATTGTGCCTACTCATTGACATAAAACAATATATTGATTAAAATTTTGTAAGACACTTTTTCTTTAAAAAGGCCATGTGTGAAGAGGCGTGAATGATCATGAATAATGCTGTGATTTACACCTGAGAGACCAAAAGAACCACATAATAAGCCGCATAATGAATAAGCCGTTGAGTCAGGTATGAGACTATATTTTTTGTAGTTTATTTAGAATATAGTCAACAATATAAAGTGAGAGCCAAAGGCACAATGTCCTATGTGGGTCAGTATCAGGTCACTATTCTCAAATCTGTGAGATAACAGAAAAGAAAAAACCTCTGTGAGGATACTGATAACAGGATCAACTATTGTATTAATCTTAATAAAATGTCCACTCTTACCAGAAAACATGATTGCTGATATTGCACAGCATTTGAACAAAATATAGGCCTATTATATTTTAAATGATATAATACCGGTCGAAAGATTGGACACATTACTATTTTAATGTTTCTGAAAGAAGTCTCATGCTCATCTGTATTTATTTGATCAAAAACACAGAAAAAAAATACATTAATATTGTGAGATATTATTACAATTTAAAATAATGGGTTTTCTATTTTAATATACTTTAAAATATACTTTATTTCAGTGATGTAAAACTGAATTTTTGCGAACAAAAGCTTTATTGATGTGACACTAGGCTATTTTACAGTAAACACTTAATCTATCCAAAACAGGCCAAATAAATCTTGTCTAAACAGACTTACGTGTATGACATTTTATATTGCAGCAGGATTCACATTTAAATTGTATTTTTGCGGTGTAATATTCACAGACACGAACAGAATGAACTTATCTCACAATCCTCGGCTGGATCTGTTTTGAAATTAAACAGCTTTTCAGGTAAATTATTCCAGGATTATTCCTCTCGTCTCAAAACGATGTAAAGTACATGCACTTAACTTGATGTGTTTTTTCAAGTTTTTTCTATGGATATATTCAAGGCGAGAAACGGGTTTATTTATTAAAAATAAAACTAAATAAGATGAAAAACGGAAGTAATTCAAAGTGAAAAAGCCTACCTTTCTGGAAAATGTTTCCATATTTGTGTCTCATACTAAACTGTTAGGCCTATTTATTATGTAGGTTAAGATTTGTACTTCACTGGCATTATTGACATAAAATATTATCTTTCCCATATAACAGCACAGTGAGGCACTGGTCACACTAAACAGCACAGATTATTTTACAGACTATTCAAATTGAGCAGTGTAACGTTTTATATGTTTGGTTGACTGTATTTTATTTTACTAATGAACAGGCTGCGATATCAAGTTAGCAATTCAGGAATACTTTGTCTGTGCGCGTGAGGCGAGTACATTCTTGTAAAACAATTCTAAAACAAATTCTACAGTATTTTAGCATTAAATAATAAGTATTTTAACAGTATTTCCGTCCTTCGGATGAGTTCAGTTCAGTTGATCTTTATTCATTTCCCGAGGGCAATTTGGTTGCAGCATACAATAATAAGACAATCACCATACAGTCAATATAAACATATAAAAACACATAAGATTATCAAACAACAACATTTTTCCTAACATTTAAAAATTTACCAGCTGAGGGGATAAATAAGTGTCATTTACTTTGACCCTCTGTGTTCTCTGCACAAGGAAATCTAAAATCCGTTAAAATCTAAAATCCAATTTTTTTGGTACCGGTATCACTGTAGACTGCTTCCACAGTGCAGGTACTCTCTGTTGTTGAAGGGACAGAGCAAATATTTCATAAAAAATTGGTCCTAACTTCTCAGCGCATTCCTTAAGTAATCGGCCCCCTATTTTATCAGGCCCAGGTGCCTTCCTAATTTTACAATGTTTAAAAACTGCAATCAAATCTCCCATGTTGAAAAAGACACAATCATGCTCCCCATTTTCTCTACATTCACTTTTCAACTGCTCAATTTCCTGTGCAAAATCATAAGTATCAAATCTTAAATAATAATTATTAAAATTCTGAGACAGAACTGCATCTGAACTGAAACCATCCAGACCAATTGTATTTTTTCGCTTGCTACTATCCTGACCTGTTATTAAATACATCCCCTCCCAAACAGAACCTAGATGGCCTTTTCTCAGTTTTAACTCAATATTTTCCTTATAGACTGCTTTAGCCCTCTTAATTTCACATTTAATTTCTCTTCTTAATCTATAATTCTCAACCATATTCCCCTCTTTAAAGGCCCTATTTCTTCTTGTTAGAAGAATCTTGATTAATTTCGTAACCCATGGTTTACTATTTGGAAATTTCCTAAATGATTTCACAGGGATTAACATATCTTCACAAAATGTAACATAGCTACCAATCACATAACGTCATTACCATAAAAACAGTCCAATCTGTAAATTTCAAACAGCCTTGTAAACGTAATGTTGCCTCTTCAGACCAAGATTTCACCTTGATTTTTCACGTTTCAAAACTGTTTTGTAAACAGGAACAAGTAATACCATTTTATGGTCTGAAGTTCACAGAGGTGATTTGCCAATTGACTTGTATGCTCCTTTAATGGATCCATAACACGGATCTAAAATGTTGTCTTTGCGTATAGGGCAGGTCACAAATTGATTAAAATGGCCCAGTGCTTTGTCCAATGTACAATTATTAAAGTCTCCAAGGATAAAATTTGGTGCGTCAGGAGAATTTGTGTGGACCACACACTCAGTTTCCCTTATTGTATTTTCCTTGTTTGCTTGAGGATGAATGTAAACCACCGTCACATATAACTGGGAAAACTCCCGTGGCAAATACTGAGGCCTTAACGCCACAGATAGTAGCTCAATGTCTTTCTGTGCACACTCTCTCCTTGAAAGACACAGATTTGCACCAGCTCTTTCTAATATAAAGACATACCCCACCTCTGTGCGTTTTGCCGGTTACCCTTGCATCTCGGTCCATGCGAACAGGCACTCCAAAGTCATCAAGTCGTAGACTCGGATCTAAATCCCCTTCAGAAAGCCAAGTCTCTGTGAGAGCCATAACACAAACGTTCCTGAAATCATGCTGGTATTTCACAAAAGCCTGGAGCTCGTCTGTTTTTTTCCGTAGAGACTGCACGTTTGCCAAAATTAGTGTAGGAAGAGGAATTTTGGAAAGACTTAGATTTTTCAGTCTCTGACGAACACCTCCTTTTCGGCCCCTCTTTCAGATTTTTTTAATTGATGAATGATGTACTGAGCATTTATGTTTTAGCTTGTGTGGAGATAGGATATAAACATTCCACAGTTTGCTTCACACTGTAGGGCTTGTACCATTGTAAAAGAAACCCCCAGGAATATAGAATTTTTGCCGGTTCCTGGGGTAACTCATACAAGCACAGACTCAGGTGGATCAACGTCATTAACACAAATCCCCCCATTTTTTCAATTTCCTCCTCTTTAAATAACTCCAAATAAGGGGGGGGGGCACTATTTTCCAGAGGACACTAATCTCCGCGTCTAAGCAAATTTTCTGAAAGCATTTAAAGGTGAAAAACAAGCAAACAAACACCAAACGTAACACACCACGCGGACACTTGTAGCTGGGAGTCACCGCATGCACAGCGGCAACCCATGACGTTAAACCGAGGTCCTGACTCTCTGTGGTCATTAAAAATCCCAGGATGTCCTTCAAAGAGAAAAAGAGTAGGGTGTAACCCCGGGGTCCTGGTCAGATTTACCCATTGGCCTCTGTCCATCAGCAAGATTTGTTTTGAAAACTTGAATGTTACATCAGTCATTCACGTTAGTGCTCAGCTAATGTATGCATTGTTATTGATACAGCTCCCGCACGTGCATATTTTTCAATGTCCGTATTACCATATCAAATATTTGTGTCTAATACTATTTTATTTATATTTTAATTGTGGATGTTTTTTCACAATCACAATACATGCAGTTAATAATTTATCAGACACTGATAATTATGTTAATTCTATTTTTAAAATGTAACATGCTGTAATAATCATAGGATATTTGTCGAAGACAAAAAATTGCAACTTGTTTTCGAGCTATTTGGTCTGGCCTGTAGATACAGTATGTTGTTCAATGCGCCATCTGGTGTACATTCTGTGAAGCAGAACACATTTATTAAAATAAAAAATAAAAAAAGTGTTGACAGGATTCAGTGGTATTCCGCGGGACGAATTGCAGCATGCTGTGGGAAAAGACACGCATTCTTAAAAACATCTGTACATCTCCATGGGCCCCCCACTCTTCTAGCGCATCACAAGCTGTGCAGCTTCCAGATGGGATTGCTGCGGCTCCTGCCTCACTGCCCCACTGCGGGTACGTCTGTGGTCCCGCTTGTACGGTCTCTGGGAGCCCGGCTCATCCGGACCATCAGTTGGCTATGAGTTTCAGTTTGCCGGCAAAGTTCAGGTGCATGCAGTTGAGTTGAGCAGCGATACACCTGTCTTACTGGCAGAGATCGCAGTCCTACTGGCAAAGGACGCGATCGATCCAGTCCCTCCAGCCGATATTAAGGCAGGGTTCTACAGCCCCTACTTTATTGTACCCAAGATAGGAGGTGGGTAACGGCTAATCCTGGACTTGCGTGTCTTAATTTGGGCCCTTCACAAGCTCCTGTTCAAAATGCTGATGCAGGAACGAACTCTACAATACTTTCATGTCTATGGTCGAGCTAATCCCTCCCCTTCGGGCTGTTGCCTTGAGTCTTCTTGAAGGTCGAGGAGGCAACCATTGTTCCCCTGAGAGAATGCAGCGTTTGTATCCTCAACTGCCTCAATGACTGGCTCATACTGGTCCAGTCGCGAGAGCAGTTCACAGGGACATGGTGCACAGTCACCTCAGCCAGTCGGGTCAACAGGGAATAGATTAAACTCTCCCCTGTGCAGAGGATCTCTTTTCTCGGTATGGAGCTGGACTCGGTCAACCAGACAGTACGCCTCACAGAGGTACGTGTTCGGACAGTGTTACATTGGTTTAATGGCTGAGTCCTGAGATGGGCGTGGCAGAGCTGCATGCACTGGTTTCAATCCGTACTGTCGCCAAACCTTCAGCCTGTGGTCGGACCCTTCATTTCTACGGGCAGGAGTTCCCCTAGAAAAGTGGTCGGAACCTATGGCTCGTTTTGGGTCTTTGCCAAAAATCATGTGGCTCGCCAAGTCTCTCACCCTTTACCAGCAAATTATCAATTAAAAAAAATTAGACATATGAACAGAGATCCGCTGTCTGCAGAAAAAGCAGCCAATTACAATTCCCTTGTTGTATAGCCTACCGAAGTTAATAAAATGTTTATGATAATAATAATATTCAAGTTGTACCAGCCAAAGTGCATGTTCAGTGCTGTTCGCGAGTGTCACGAGTCGCATCAGCAATTAATTAACCACTTGCGCTTCTGTGGTAACCTACAGCTTCTGCACTGGGATTCAAGCAGCTGTGTAGCTTGTTTAAGATAATAGCAAAAACCTGTAAAAGTAGGCTATATAAACTTTAATATATTCTTTTATTGAAACTGGTGCTTGGCTGTGGAAAGAAACATTTCGAAACATTTCACCCGCTGGTACTTTCGCTTTTGCCTGCAGAGACCCTTTATGTCCTATAAATGCGTCGTATTTATGATAATCCGCACAGATTTCAGTTGACCAAACTGTTTAAAGTTATTAATAGTTAAAAACATGAATGAATGATAGAGAAAAGAGCGGGATGTGCTTTATATTGAAAGGAAATATTAAAAGCGTGATAAGTTGCAAAAGATAACTGAACCCACTACTAACAAGAAGCTGTGCACGCTCTGAGCGCAACACGGACAAGCATAGTAGCCTTTGTCTTCAGTTGCGCACAGGGGTTTAACGGTACACAAAACTGACGGTTCGGTATGTACCTGTCACGGTTCATGAATACATCGTCTCACCTTCTCTGTGTGTGTGGTTGTGTTGGAGGCGTGGTTTCTGATTGCTGAACACTCTGATCACTTCCACCTGCTGCACTCATCACCTGGGCTATTTACAGTGTTGGGTACGTTACTTTAAAAAAGTAATTAGTTATAGTTATTAGTTACTTCTTACAAATAGTAACTGAGTTAGTAACTGAGTTACATCATTATAAAAGTAACTAATTACCAGGGGAAATTTTTTTTTTCAAAACTTGGATGCCCCCAATATTAAATATGTTAAATGAATGAATTGGACACTAAATAGAATACATTATAATTATAAAACATTGTACATTAATGTACACTATTGTAATGTTACTGTGGGACAATGTGAGAGACACCTATCAAATTTAATAAATCATTGTGAATATTATCAATAGACCTACTATAGTGTAAATATACACGAAGAATTGACAAAATGTAAAATGTGTACCTTGAATGCAATGTAAGTCGCTTTGGATAAAAGCGTATGCCAAATGCATAAATGTAAATGTAAATAAATGTAAATATAGTGTAAATATTATCAGTACTATACTACTCCTTTGGTAGTGGAGCTCACGTTATCACCTGGGTTTTTAGCCACTAATTTTGCGGCGGCATGTGATGATGTGAGGCGCTTCATTAGATTTATTTTATATTTTTTTTTAGGTACAGAAATTGATCAAATGTAAAATAACATTGCATATTTCAGTGTATAAATTAAAGATTAATCCTATTAAACTTACAAAAGCTATTCAATCAAGAGCAGTGAGTGATGTCCTTGTCTTTTGTTGTTTGACATTAAACAGACAGCAGTAAAGGCTACTGCCCCTTTAAGACCTAATGCTCGGATATGTGTCGTCTTTCTCGACTATATTAAGTTTACTTAAGGCATATACAGACTATGTCTGCTAGAATACTCATCAAGATGGACATGTTGACATACTTTTTGTGTGAGTTTGTCCGTACAAGAACAAGCCTTGAAAGTGAACTCAATATTTGCGCGCTGTGAGACGTGTGCGCGCTTTCGGATGAGGGCACAGAGACAAATTTTCTCACAGCGTGTGCGACTTCTCATTCGCGTCTTCTGGCACTACTACACCTGGGTGATGACAGCGAAAATTACTGGTCAAATTCGAATATACGGCAGCACTCGCATGCATTGAACAAAGTTTACAATGAGAGAATTATTTGAAAAATTAAAAAAAATAAATTTATATATTTGATGGACTTTTACACGGCACCCCTGCTCTCGTCACACGGCACCCCAGGGTGCCGCGGCACCACGGTTGGAAAACACTGCTGTTAACTATATAGGGAGCCCTTACTTGCACATTACTATAATATTAACCCTCAGAGCCCTGAGCTGTTTTCTGGGCTCTGGAGGTGTTTTGACATACCCTGGCATTTGTGCTTATTTCTGTTATTTGTAACATTTTCATGGCTAAAGATTGATTACTCTGTATTCAGCACAAACTCTGCTACAATAATATGTGAGCAGCATGTGTGTTACACGCCAGGGTCCACCCTCTCCCAAGCAGAGCGCACTCCATCACCGGAATACTGATCACACATACCTGCACGTCATCATCTCCTACAATCACTACCAGCACTTAAGCCCCATGCATTCATAGTAGTTTGCACATAGCACTGCTACAGCTTACCTCAAGGACTCTCCTGCGATACTCACCTGTATTCTCCCCATCCCTCCTAGTCTCCAGTGTTCTCCTCCTGTCTCCAAGTCTCCGTGTCTCCAGTGTCTCCTTCGTCCAAGTTCCACTACCACCATCTGCAAGCCAAAGTACTAGGGATGCCACAATTCTCAATATAATATTGAACCATTCGGTACGGCATTCACGGTTCAATACGCGCTTGTGAATTGCGTTTTTTCCGCAATGAATTGGTTTTGCATTGAATTAATTATTTTTCTACAAATTCTATAATTTGCCTCCATCCCAATATACTGAACAACACGACATACATTCACATCACACGTTAGTGGTAGAGTTATACTCACAGAATACTATAGTTATTCACAATCAAGAAAGCTCATTATTTGCATGCGTTTTACAGCCTTGCCGGCTCATTCGCGGTTTTAACATGCGCTTTTCCGAGCGCGCACTAAACGCCTGTCAAACACGTGATTAGTGGACTAAGTAGTCGTCTTACTGCGCTAATACTGTCAAATACACACAAGGTTAACATAAACACAGTCGGTTATGTCTAAAATCGCGTGTGTCTGTATATTAGATGAGCGCAGGTCTTTAATTGACAGCAGCGCAGCCTATAGTGAACACGCTGTCCTTAAAGGGACAGTTCACCTCTCAAATAATGTCATTATTGACACACTCTAATATTGTTCCAAACCTGTATTAATTTCTCGATGACAGAATTTTAATTTTTGAATTAACTATCCCTTTAATGTTAATACAACAACAAACGACAAAGAGAAAATCACTCACTGCTCTTGACTGAAGAACTAATACAGTAGCTTTAATAAGAATCAATGTATATTTTATATTGATGTCTATGTAGTGTTTTATTTTTACATTTATTCATTCAATTTCATACTTAAATGCTGCTGTACAGCTCTGAGCTACCAGTGTAAATCTTAATATACATTTATTTTATATTATACAATACACTAGGAATGTGTACAAGGGTTTTTTTAAAGTAAAGTTTTAAGTTTAAGAAAGGTTTTTCAATTCTTTTAAGTAAAATAAAGAAAGAGTATTGCAATAAAAAATAGTCTTTTTTCTGCTTAACCTCATGCTGTTCCTGTCGCCTAAGAATAGAATAACAAAAAACTGATGCTTCAAGCCATCAGAACCGAACCGAACCGAAAACTGTGGTTAAAAATCGAGGTATGTATTGAACCATGGAATAACTGTATTGTTGCATCCCTACAAAGTACAGTATACCCCAGTATCCAGCTTTACCTCTGATCTCTGCTTTCCATTACTCACCTGACCCGCTCACTTCTGGTTGCTCAATAAAGACTCTCTTTATTAACTCTTTATTAACCATCTGTTCTCCGTGTCAAGCCTGTTTGTAACAGTGTGTAAAAGTTTGTAGTTTTGAGAAAATTACGTTTATTTGTGGTTTGTGGAAAGAAAGAAAAAATTAAGTCACTGTTATAAGGCTATTAAACCCATACTGAATATTTGTTCACAAGAATTTTGAAAACTGAATCATGTAGGCTAGAATTTTTGTTTCATGATGATGTAAAATCACTCTGGCCACTCATTCACATAAAACAATATATTGATTTAAAATTTGTAAGACATGTTTTGTGTCAGGAAGGCTTATGCAGGGAGGGCGTAAATCATGAATATTGATGACTGTGAGGGAACTAGAACAAAGAATGTGAACAGATTAAAAAAACATATTTTTGATTTGTTTGCATTTATTTACAACACAACATCATCCAAACATACACAACGAAGGACAAAAATAAGGGACAATCGTGGTTCTTTATAAGGGACACTCAAAGTGTATGTTATTTCAGTGTCTGCAGTTAAGTGTGTGTATAAAAGGTTCTCAGATATAAACACATTTGATTTGCTCAACCTATTAATGCACAATTTAATCCTAAAAAGAATGTTAACGTCATAGAAATAAATGTCAATTGTTACACACAAACCATCTAAAACTTTTGTAGCATTATACAATACCGTTCAAAAGTTTGGGGTCAGTAAGAATTTGTTTTAAATTAATAATTATTTATTACTAATTAATAATTTTAAAGAAATTAATAGTTTTGTTCAGCAAGAATGCATTAAACGTGTCAAGAGAGACAGTAAAGACATTTTAATGTTACAAAAGCTTTCTATTTCAGATTAATGCTGTTTTTTTACTTTCTATTCATCAAAGAATCCTGAAAAAAATTAACACAACTGTTTTCAACAAGGATCTCCCATTACAGTATCACAGTTGATTATCATGACTTATTTGCAATATAATCTACAAATGCATACACAAACAGATGTTCCTGCCACTTTTAGAGAAGTTTATGCATCAGTAACGCTAATATAAGTGAGAAGAAATATTTTACCTTAAAAATTCTCATCTTAAAATCGCATTCTTCTTATTCTGAGGTAAATCCAATGTCTACAGGGCTCTGAGGAGCTTTCTCCCGGACCTCCGCAGCCACCATGAGGTTGCGCCCTCTTTGCAGACTGGAGCATCAGGTTCTCCTGTGGTCCAAAGGGAGGTTTTCATCCCTCAGGGCGATGTACATCCCCGGGGGCCAAAACCAGGGAGCAGAGATCCTGTCGAGGCAGGGGCTGAGGCCCGGGGAATGGCGACTCCACCCCGAGGTGGTGGAGGCCATGTGCGAGCGGTTGGCCCGGTGGAAGTGGATCTCTTCGTGTCTCGAGAGACGTCCCACTGTCCACTGTGGTTCTCCCTCACCCATCCTGGTTGTACGGTTCCTCCATGGGGCTCGGAGGATGAGGCCTGCGGCTCGTTCCAGGGTCCCAACCTGGGACCTGGCCGAGGCCCCCTTTGAGCCACTGGAGTCGGCTGAGGCGAGAATACTGACCTTCAAGGTGGCCTTTCTCCTCGCCATCACTTCTCCGAGGAGAGTGGGGGACCTCCAGGCCTTGGCTATCACGCCAACCTGCCTGGAGTTTGCCCCTGGCGGGGTGAAGGCCATCTTGCATCCCAGTCCGGGCTATGTGCCCAAGGTGCCATCTAATGTGGCACGGTCAGTGGTTCTCCAGGCATTCCATCCTCCACCTCCCGTGACGGCGGAAGAGAGCAGACTTCACCTCCTCTGCCCCGTGCGGGCATAGAGGATTTACTTGGAGAGGTCTGCTCAGTGGAGAAAGTCAGACCAGTTGTTGGTGTGTTTTGGTTCACCCAAGAAGGGGCTGCCTGCTTCAAAGTAGACAATCAGTAACTGGATTGTCCAGGCTATAGCCGCGGCTTATCAGGTGTGCAATCTGCCTTCACCGTTAGCCGTGAGGGCCCATTCCACCAGGAGCATGGCCTCCTCAGTGGCCCTCCTTTCTGGAGCCTCTATGCAAGAGATCTGCGAGGCGGCTGGGTGGGCCACCCCGCACACCTTCATTAGGTACTACAGTCTGCATCTCCCTGAGACGCCTGGCGCTAGAGTGCTCGCCCCCTAGTTGTGCCTGGTTTCCAGCTACACACTAGGTTGGGTATGATTGGTACGGCATAGTTGGTACTCGTTCCCCAAAGTGACGTCACGATGACGCAGTTCGAGTTCCCTCGAAGGGAAACGTCTCGGGTTATGACTATAACCCTTGTTCCCAGAGAAGGAAACGAGACACTGCGTCTCGTGTCCACCCAATCAGACAGAGCGCTCTCTTCATCGCAAAGAACGCTATCTCTGTTGTGTTCAGACGTCTCTTTGCATCTTCCGGGTATGCCGTCACATACTAGGTCATCATGCAACACCAATAGGATTGGGCTGATTCTACTGTTTCTTCAGACGCTTTACGCGAGAGGCGTTCCCCAAAGTGTCGTCACGATGACGCAGTGTCTTGTTCCCTTCTCGGGGAACAGGGGTTATAGTCATAACCCGAGACGTTCTCCTGGTTGCATTGGCTTCCATCAAGAGGGTAGGGGACCTGTAAGCATTTTCGGTGCCAACTAAATTCGAGCCAACCAACTCTCACCTTATCCTGAGACCCTCGGATATGAGCCCAAGTTTCCCACCACTCCCATAACTTTATACTGTCCCTAGAAGAGGCAGACCCAGCCTTTGTGCCTGTACGTAGTCTGAACGCAGAACTTCAGGAACTCAGACCAGCTTTACAAGTCCGATCGACTAAAATTGTGTAACTAAAATGTAACCCTTGTTTCCTGAAGAAGGGATCAGAGACATCACATCCCGTCGCCTCAGTTGCTGTACCACTGATGAGTGGTCGAGTCACTGGCTTGGCTCCTCATGAAAAGCCAAATATGCAATGCATCTACTCCTTTATTTATACTCAAGCTGCAAGGGGGAGCGTCAGATGCAAAGCTTGCATGCCATTGTGCATTGGCTCGTTTAGTTGCCCTCGAAGTGGATTGGTCTCTCAAGCGAGATCCCAATTCATTGGTTCACTTCCCGACGTGATGTCTTTCAGGGAAAGATCTACAAATTATATGAAACATGTTTACGAGTGATGAATTGTTTACACTTTAGATTAGGGGATGCAGAAAGCTTTGTAAATTCTTTATTCATGCATTTACACATCATCTATAACAGATGTTGAACACTGTAGTGTGTACTGTACACTGGTTCCACCAGTAGTGGCACTCGTGCAATGTAAATCTGAGTACACGAGATGAAGGGAAATTAGCAAAGGAAGGGCAAAATTCGAAGTGATGAGCCATGGTCTGAAAGCAGCTGCAGGCACATTCTGTTAAACTGATGCTTCTTTCAGGGGGCTGTTGTGTCCTAATTGTTAGAGATTCAGACTGGTAACCCGAATGTTGTGGATTTGATTATCAATATTGACAGGAAATGACTGAGGTGCCCTTGTGCAAGGCAGCAAAATGGCTGCCCACTGCTCTGGGTGTGTGTGTTCACGGTTTGCAGTGTGCGTGTTCACTACTCACTACTCCTAATGTGTGTGCACTGACTTTGATGGGTTCAATGCTGAGAACAAATTCTGAGTATGACTTACATGTCACTTTCACTTTCTAAATGTGGTGCTGTTTCTTGCATGTCACTAATATTTTTTTCTTTGTATTTCGTTACCAAAAAGTGATGATCAGACTGAAGCCTTGCAGCAGGATTCTCCTCAACCTGATAAACTACAGAGAGTCAAATACCAGCACAAAACCATCATGAAAAACAAGTATGAGAGATTATTTGAGGGACTGAAACTCCAGGAGAATGAAGCAGCCCTCCTGAACAGGATCTACACGCAGCTCTACATCATAGAGGGAGAGAGAGGAGGAGTGAATGAAGAACATGAGGTTTTACAGATGGAGAAAACAGCCAAAATACAATCCTCACAAGACACTACAATCTACTGCAATGACATCTTTACAGCCTCACCTGAACCAGGACGTGAGAAGAAAGAGCAGATCAAGACTGTTCTTACTAAAGGCATAGCTGGAATCGGAAAAACCGTCTCTGTGCAGAAGTTCATTCTGGACTGGGCCGAGGGAAGAGCCAATCAGGATGTAGATTTCATGTTTGTGCTTCCATTTCGAGAGCTGAACTTGATCAGAGATCATCAGTACAGTCTTCACAGACTTCTGCTGGAGTTTCATCCTGAACTTCAAGATCTGGACTCAAAGCTTTATGAGCAGTGTAATGTTGTGTTCATCTTTGATGGTTTGGATGAAAGCAGAATGACACTGATGTTTTCAGACGCTTGGAAAATTTCTGCTGTGACTGAGACTTCATCAGTGGATGTGTTGATGTCAAAGGAAGTTACTGATGTGACTGAGACTTCATCAGTTGGTATGTTGATGTCAAAGCTCATCAGAGGAGAGCTGCTTCCCTCTGCTCTCATCTGGATCACCTCCAGACCAGCAGCAGCCAATCAGATCCCCTTCAAATACATCAACCGTCTGACAGAGATTCAGGGATTCAATGACCCTCAGAAAGAGGAATATTTCAGGAAGAGAATCAGTGACGAGCATCAAGCCAGCAGAATTATCTCACACATCAGAAGAGCAAGAAGCCTCCACATCATGTGCCACATACCCGTCTTCTGCTGGATCTCATCCACTGTTCTTCAAAAGCTCCTGGAAGAAGATCTGAGTGCAGAAATCCCTCAAACTCTGACTGAAATGTACATCCACTTCCTGCTGATTCAGATCAACATGAGGAATCAGAAGTATGAAGAGAGAAATCCAGAGAAACTCCTGCCATCCAACAGAGAAGTGATTGTGAAACTTGCTGAAGTGGCTTTCAAACAGCTGATGAAGGGCAATGTGATGTTCTATGAGGAGGACCTGAGAGAGAGCGGCATAGACGTCACTGACGCCGCAGTGCATTCTGGGATTTGCACTGAGATCTTTAAGGAGGAATCTGTGATTCATCAGAGGAAAGTCTACAGCTTCATTCACCTGAGCGTCCAGGAGTTTCTCGCTGCTTTCTATGTGTTTTACTGCTATTTAATGAAGATCAAGAAACCACTGCACGAATTCAGATTTAACAGATCTGATGAAGACTCTCTGTATGGTCTACTAACATCAGCAGTAGATACATCCCTCGAGAGTAAGAATGGACAGCTGGATCTGTTCCTGCGGTTCCTGCTGGGCGTCTCACTGGAGTCCAATCAGAGACTCTTACATAATCTTCTGACACACACAGAGAACAGCTCAGAGAGCATCAGGAGAACCACACAGTACATAAAAGACAGGATCAAAGATCCAAAATATATTTCTCGTCTCTCAGCTGACCAATCCATCAATCTGTTCCTCTGTCTGCTGGAAATGAAAGATCAGACTCTGTCCAGAGAGATTCCGGAGTTTGTGAAATCAAACAAACACTCAGAGAAGGAACTCTCTCCTGCTCAATGCTCAACAATCGCCTGCATGCTTCAGATGTCAGAGGAGGTGCTGGATGAGCTGAACACCATGAAATACAACACATCAGCTGAGGGTAGAAGAAGACTGATACCAGCTGTGATCCACTGCAGAAAAGCTCTGTGAGTGTTAATTTATAACAAATGAAGAATCATGTTTAAAGATTAATCTAGTTCCTTGAACAATATAACTATATACAGTATATTAGGGGTGGCATGGTACATGAAAAAACATCCAAACCGTTCGGTTCGCATGTCTCGGTTCTGAGCGTGTATGGGTCGCGTGGTTCGACGCATGCGCAGTGTAGCCTCGTGCCCGTATGTTACCTCAGACAGTGGGTGTCCTTTTCACGTGAAATAAGAGGTGTGTGTGGACATATACAGTCAAAGACAGTAAAAGTGGAGTGCAAGCAGTGCGTTGGCAGGGCAGAAGCAGTGCGTATGGAGAGCAGGAGCTGCGCGCGCCCGTTGTGCATTCACACACTGGCAGCGTTTGTCTCGCACAGCTGAACCTTGTGTATTACAAATACAGACAAATATTGTCCATTCTGTCACATTTTCCGCTGTTCTCCTCCGACCCTCATGCTTTGATTTATGATGGGCAGCATATATCTGCTGCAAATGCGACCGTGTTCCCCTCTGTCCCAAACACACATGCATATAACATGTTTTATAGTTCACATGATAAATGTAACATTAAAGTTAAGAAATGCTTCTAGTTTTAATAATTTAAACAGGCCTTTTAAGTTTGAGCAAAAACTTCTGGCAGTGTTGTGTTTTCGTGTATTTATTTTATTTTTTTTCACAGCACTGGATGTCATATGGTGATATGGTGAAACGGAACATTTCACTATATGATTTTAATGGTGAAATGTGTTATTTTTCATGTTAATCAGGTGAGCTGCTCATGCTGAATTAAAGCCAGAGTGCATTGTTCTGATCAAAATTGACATGATTAACATGAAAAATGTTATACCAATGTGTCGGACTCGGTAGACAGCGTAAGCAGGAGACAGCCAGTTAAAACATGATACATTATACATGATATAACAAAAATGTTTAATACTGTATCCTGTATCCTTATACTGTATAAATTGTGGATAATTAAGCTATATCATATGCTGAAGTAAATTTCTGGAGTGTTAACGGTTAAAAGAAAACCGTGACCCTAAAACCGTGATACGAACCGAACCGTGGGTTTTGTGAACCGTGCCACCCCTAATATATACAGTGTATATATATCCTCATGTCATGACACCTTAACTAAATGCATTCAACAAACATAAAAATCTTTTTGAGTTACTGTTTAAGGAAATGTTTCTGCTGAGATAGAAGGGAAGTTTAAGATAATTATAAAAACGATAAAATAATATAATAATAATAATAATAATAAAATAATAATAATAATAAAAACAGACTAAACTCACTCAGATACATGTGTGAATATTGATAATATATTGAAATATCACTCAAGTGAATGCAGCCAAAGTAGCAAGTAATAGGAAACAAAAATTATTTATTAAAACCCTTTCTGACCCCAAATGATGTTTGCTGAAATAAAAACATGTTCCCTTGATCCAAATGGCATGAGACTTTGTATCGCTGTCAAAACTCTCTAGATCTACCAAAACAAAATGGAATGATATCTGGTTTTATGTTCGTAAGACAAAACAACAACTGACAACCTCCATTACAAGTCTTTATATTTATTGAATTACTGTTTTAATTGCATTTTCAATTAATTTAGCAATTTGCATTATTATTTGATCTACTCTAGTCTCTCTGGCTGTAATCTCACTGCTCAGTGTTGTGAGAATTTGTCATTATCTCTACAATCAAACTCTTTCCTGAGAGAGCTGGACCTGAGTAACAATGTCCTGCAGGATTCAGGAGTGAAGCTACTCTCTGATGGACTGAAGAGCCCAAACTGCCAGCTGCAGATACTGAGGTATTTAAAAGCATATAAGATATTATTCACAGTCAGCCAGTTATACTTTTTAGGTGTTTTTGAAGATGATCTCACTATTGATGCATGTGTTCTGCTCTCTTCCAGTCTTGTTGGCTGTAATCTCACAGTTCATTGCTGTGAGAGTTTGTCCTCAGTTCTACAATCCTCAAACTGTGTCCTGAGAGAGCTGGACCTGAATAACAATTACCTGAATGATTCAGGAGTGAAGCTGCTCTCTTATGGACTGAAGAGTCCAAATTGTCAGCTGGAGACACTGAGGTTTGATTTACATGTTCAGTTTCATTCATTCTGTTGAAATAAGAAAACAAACCCATGTCAAGTCAGTTTTATTTATATAGCATTTTTCACAATCCAAGTGCTTTCCAAGCTACTTTAATGAAAACTGTGCCTTAAAGGGGTACTTCACCATTGCCACAAACTGGGCTTTCAGTAAAACTCGGCTGCCCATACAATAGAAAGGTGAAATGTGAAACTGGTGATACCTGACTAGAGAGAACACTACTTAACAATTTCACAATATTTTTTTCACCTTTGGCTGCTCTCTGAGGCTTTACGAGATTGTAGTGTAACTTAATCAATTTTCAACCCACTTTATATTGTTACAATGTCGTTAGAATATGTAAATAAACAATGTTTACTCATTCTCCATGTTATCTGGACTAAGAAATTCATGTTCATTTGTCAGCAAAATTCTTTTGACAGCTCCAGGTCTTTAATATGTACAATACATACACTCACCTAAAGGATTATTAAGAACACCTGCTCAATTTCTCATTAATGCAATTATCTAATCAACCTCATGGCAGTTTCTTCAATGCATTTAGGGGTGTGGTCCTGGTCAAGACAATCTCCTGAACTCCAAACTGAATGTCAGAATGGGAAAGAAAGGGGATTTAAGCAATTTTGAGCATGGCATGGTTGTTGGTGCCAGAAGGGCTGTCTGAGTATTTCACAATCTGCTCAGTTACTGGGATTTTCACGCACAACCATTTCTTCATGATGTTCTACGACATTCAATTTTCTACGACATTCAGATGGTAGAGTCAGAATTTGGCGTAATCAGAATGAGAACATGGATCCATCATGCCTTGTTACCACTGTGCAGGCTGGTGGTGGTGGTGTAATGGTGTGGGGGATGTTTTCTTGGCACACTTTAGGCCCCTTAGTGCCAATTGGCCTACCTGAGCATTGTTTCTGACCATGTCCATCCCTTTATGACCACCATGTACCCATCCTCTGATGGCTACTTCCAGCAGGATAATGCACCATGTCACAAAGCTCGAATCATTTCAAATTGGTTTCTTGAACATGACAATGAGTTCACTGGACTAAAATGGCCCCCAAAGTCACCAGATCTCAACCCAATAGAGCATCTTTGGGATGTGGTGGAACGGGAGCTTCGTGCCCTGGATGTGCATCCCACAAATCTCCATCAACTGCAAGATGCTATCCTATCAATATGGGACAACATTTCTAAAGAATGCTTTCAGCACCTTGTTGAATCAATGCCACGTAGAATTAAGGCAGTTCTGAAGGCGAAAGGGGGTCAAACACAGTATTAGTATGGTGTTCCTAATAATCCTTTAGGTCAGTGTACAGGGAGTGCAGAATTATTAGGCACGTGGATTTTCTGATCATATTTTTTTTCCAGGCACATTTGACCAATTCCAAACCACAGTAATCCTAATAACTACTATTAATTTAGTATTTAATAATGTATAAGTGATATATAATTGTTCATGAAGGCTGGAAATGAAAAACACCTTATATTCAGGTGTGCAGAATTATTAGGCATGTTTTCTTTTACAGATAAATTGAGCCAAAAAAGAGATTTAACTCAGACTGAAAAGTCAAAAATTATTAAATGCCCATGAGAAGGATGCAATACTAATGCAATACTAGACATTGCAGTTAAGGCGTGACCATTGGACAGTGAAATGCTCGTTGGGTCAGCAGGGTCAGACAAAAACATGTGGCGGAGAAAAGACACCTATTAACCGCAAAAGAATTAAGAATTAAGGTGAATAATTAAGGGTGAAACCATCAGGAACCCTTTAGTCTCCAGCGCCACCATTTTCCAGAGCTGCAACCTACCTGGAGTCTCCAGAAGTGCAAGGTGTCAGGATCTCAGAGACTTCAGTTAGGTAAAGAATCCTAAAAAATGACCCCCACTAAATAAGAATCATAAGCTGAAGTGTTGTAAAATACATGAAGCCTGCTTTTTTATAGGCTTTATAGGTTTTATAGGTTGAGAGTGACTCTTGAAGGACCAGCACCACATCCTCTAGTACCACTGTTTGAAGAATTCATCTTCCAGAATCTGGCAGTACGTTTTGGGAGTTAATTTTAGTCCATCCTGAAGTCCGTTTTGCAGAGATGGACTAAAAATGAACTCCCAAAACGTACTGCCAGATTCTGGAAGATGAATTCTTCAAACAGTGGTACTAGAGGATGTGGTGCTGGTCCTTCAAGAGTCACTCTCAACCTATCTGTCCATAAAGCCTATAAAAAAACCTTCTTCATGTAATTTACAACACTTCAGCTTGTGACTCTTATCTAGTGGGGGTCATTTTTTAGGATTCTTTACCTAACTGAAGTCTCTGAGATCCTGACACCTTGCACTTCTGGAGACTCCAGGTAGGTTGCAGCTTTGGAAAATGGTGGCGCTGGAGACTAAAGGGTTCCTGATTGTTTCACCCTTAATTCTTAATTCTTTTGCAGTTAAGAGGTGTCTTTTCTTCACCGCCTGTTTTTGTCAGATCCTGCTGACCCAACGAGCATTTCACTGTCCAATGGTCACGCCTTAACTGCAATGTCTAGTATTGCCTTAGCATTGCATCCTTCTCATGGGCATTTAATACTTTTTGACTTTTCAGTCTGAGTTAAATCTCTTTTTTGGCTCAATTTATCTGTAAAAGAAAACATGCCTAATAATTCTGCACACCTGAATATAAGGTGATTTTCATTTCCAGCCTTCATCAACAATTATATATCACTTATACATTATTAAATACTAAATCAATAGTAGTTATTAGGATTACTGTGGTTTGGAATTGGTCAAATGTGCCTGGAAAAAAAATATGATCAGAAAATCAACGTGTCTAATAATTCTGCACTCCCTGTATATGAAATATCAATATACAGAATATATGCTAATTTAAAGTAAAATCATGTATGAAATTAATAATTGGAACAATTCCATATATTGACATAAATGTATCTCATATAAATATATATGTTGGTGTTTGTTGAAAGTTTTAGAAGAGATCTCTTCATCATCACACAATGTGCTCAGATTTTTCTCCTTAGCTAGAGACTCTGAAGCTCTCATATTTGTCTCCTCTAAATAATCCGGAAAGATCTCAACAACATCACATACAGTACTCATATTTTTCTCCTTAGCTAGAGACACTGGATCACAAACATTTGTCTCTAACATTTCAGAAGAGATCTCGGCAACGTCACACACTGTGCTTAGAATTTTCTCCTTGGTAGAGAATCTGGATCGTTCACATTTGTCTCCTCTAAAGTTTCAGGCAAGATCTTAACAACATCCCACACTGTGATCAGATTTTTCTCTTAAACTAAAGTCCCAGACAATATGTCATAATGTTATGCCTGATCGTTGTATATGTACATATATTAAATTTTCGAATGGGTATGCAAATGTTTTAGATGGTGACAAAACTAGGTCATGTAAATAGCCTGAATGCCAGCCGAACTTAGCCCCGCCCACAACATTTGAGCATGGGCAGTACGGTCTGGACTTGATCCGTAGAGGAGTAATTATGCCCGAACAGAAACTGTTCGGACCAATGAAATTGTCAGGGCGGGCTTTAGACGATGATGGACAGATGATAAACAGTAACATAATCATCCACGTCATCAAAGGTGCTTGGGTCGAATTTGTTCTAATCCTAAATGGAGAACTTGTTCGTATATGCATTCACCTTTACTATTTCTCTCAGAAATGATGATCGTGTTGGTCTCTGTGTATCCTTAAATTCTTTTTTTACAACACCGGCAAAGATCATTTACACTCATCTTTTTCTTCTATCGTTACTTATTCCAGCATGCGGGCAGACAGGGTTGCCAAGTTTTTACAACAAAACCCGCCCAATTGCTACTCAAAACTAGCCAAAAACAAGCCCAATAGCTTTCCGGGGGGGGGGGGGGGGATATGTGTTATTTTGGCAGGGCTGCCTGCTAAGATTCGCATTCCTGGGTCTGTATATTACATAATTGGGGGCGCTTCTACCCGCGGACATGGAAAAACCTGCGGATTTGGCAACACAGTGCAGTTGAGTTCTGTTGTCATTTCACAACTAATGTTATGCGTCGCTCCGTTGCTCTGATTGGTTGTAGGTCTATCCATTTGAGGTCTTTCCTGATTCGGTTGAAACACGCCCCATAATCACAGCCCAATGGAGCAGTATCAGACTCCAATTCTGACTAGAATTGAGTATGACGACGTCAGGCTATGTAAATAATGGCATGACTACAAAAAATTATTTCAGTCAGTTCAGGAACAGTGTTTTCTGTTCACAAATACACTGACATATAATGGAGTAAAGTTTATGCATATTCGGCATGTTGTCCTATGTGTCCACGGTGCTCAGTCTAAATGTGTCAATGTTGATTTTAATCAGTGTTTAATCACTTTTGTTTCGTTATTATAGATTGTCCTGCTGCAATTTCAGTGGTCAGTGTTGTGAAATTGTGTCATCGGCTCTACAATCCTCAAACTGTGTCCTGAGAGAGCTGGATCTGAGTAACAATGACCTGTGGGATTCAGGAGTGAAGCTGCTCTCTGATGGACTGAAGAGTCCAAATTGTCAGCTGGAGACACTGAGGTTTGATTTTCATGTCCAGTTTCATTAATCGTGTTGAAATAAGAAAACAAACCAATGTCAAGTCAGTTTTATTTGTATAGCACTTTTCACAGTCCAAGTGCCTTCCAAGCTACTTTACTGAAAACTGTGCCTTAAAGGGGTACTTCACCATTGGCAAAATGGGCTTTCAATAAAACTGTAAACTGGAGATATTGAGGTAATGAAGGGAGATTCTTACTGGTCAGAGTGAGTTGAAGATAAAAGCATACAAATACACAGTGAATGTTTACTTATTCAGGATATATTCAGTTTCGTATTGGCTCCAACACTGCAATTTTTTGCTGGATCAGGTATACTCATGTTTGTTACTGTAAAGCTACACAAAAGGCAAAAAATATAAAGTACCATAAACGTTTTTGTGCACCATATTTCAAGTCTCCTGAAGCAATTCAATAGCTTAATTTGAGGCAGATTAATATTTACATTATTAAGTTAAAGTTGGTGGAAACTTTCCCTTAGTCATTCTCCATTCAGCAGTCAAACAGTGTTTCGTGTTTGATTATGCCAGTCAGCACGGTTAAACTCTCCAAGATCATTCAGTATTCTTATTATTATAATTGATCCTTGAAGGTCTGTGGATTTGCATATTTTTTTCAATATGTTTGTCCTTTTCTTGTTTAATAACTACAGAACAAGTACACAAGCATACACCCTTTCACAGACACATTCAATTTACACTTCATAAAGGAATACATTTTGTACATTTCCATTTTACATGCTATTTATGTATGGCTCCCATAACTGATCAAAGTCTTTCCGCTTGACCTTAGCAATATAAGTTAGCCTTCCAGTCCTATACAATATGATATCTCCTTTATCCACATTTGGCCAAATTTGCTCACTGGCCTCTGTCCATCATGGCCTCCTAATCATCCCCATATATATATATATATATATATATATATATATATATATATATATATATATATATATATATATATATATATATATATATATATATATATATATATATACGATTGGCTTCATCACTCTGTCTCCTCTCCACCAATCAGCTGGTGTGTGGTGGGCTTTCTGGCACAATATGGCTGCTGTCGCATCATCAAGTGGTTCTGCACATTGGTGGTGGATGAGGAGATTCCCCCTTCTATGTAAAGCAATTTGAGTGCCTAGAAATGCGCTATATAAATGTCACAAATTATTGCATATCCTGTATATCCATTGTCCAGGCATTTAATTTGTCCAATGTTGATTCAGTACTGTGTTTGACTATTAAACTATAGTACACAGATACGTGACTCTTACTTTCTAAATTCCCAAGAGTTATTTTTTCTAATTTTGATAAAGATGGTATACAGACTATTCATTATTTTGATGACATGTAACTTTCCAACTTTAAATACTTAAAATTGCATATTTCTGACATAGCTGATCAAAAGACAGGGTTTTTCCTACATTGAAATTTTTTTGGCGGCCGCCAACACAAATTTTTGTCCCGCCAAAGCCTTATTTGATCAGTTATTGTGATTTATGAGTGATGTAGAACAGATGACTGCTGCACTTGAGTTAAAGTCCCTGTAAAGTCAAAACTAAACATGTGTTCTGAGTTCCTCACACCACAGATAAATGTGTTATTAACCACCCAGCCAAATTTGAATCATAAAAAAATCCGGGAAGTACATAAAATAGCTTATCAAAAACCTGAAAAAATGAGCAGTATTCTCTGCTCTCAAACGCTGGGGGTGTGTCCGCTGTCGGCGCAGAAACCACGCCCACTCGCGGGAAAGCGGCAGTAGCACACAAGACAACACTCACTGATCACGAGCGTCTATGATCACGACGCACCAGATGTCGGTGGGACGGGAGGATGAAGGCCTGGGCGGGGATAGTTGGTTCTGCAGCGGATTATCAGTGAATCACAGTTGTCTCCGGTGAAAGTTTGTAAAACGATCCGGTGTAAAGTCACTGCAGAGGTAGGTGTCGGTGATGATCCTCAGCTCTCCATCAAGGTTGCTGTTCACAAAATTAATCCACCTTTTTGTTTTGTAAGCTGTTATGTAAGTTGTTGACTATAGTAACTAACAGTAACTCGCGATCGAACTGATGCGAATGTGCTCTAGTTATGATCGTGTTAGGGGAGGAGCCAGGCTCGGTGGCTCCAGTGCGTCATCGAGCCACCGTTTTAGCCCCGCCCAGAAAATCCTGAACACAGCAATGGTGAAAAACTGTTTAACGGTCTAACTTCTTAATTCAGTACTACATAGTTCACAGTCTTTGTAATGTGTTTCAGCAATACATTTCTAACATTTATAATGTGTTTAGAAACAAATCTCAGAATTGCCTTTACAGGGACTTTAACTGAGTGACAGAGAGAACGACCAGTGAGCTCCTACCCCGCTCGCACGCTCTCTGTCTTCAAAATAAGCATTCTTAGCTTTCTAATGTTTCACATATTACGCTAATCAAAATCAAAAGGTTGGAAGACCGAATCCATGTTGCACGTGGCGCTATCAGACGATGTCTTCCTTTAATTACCGCTGGGTGTGAAATGCGCTCAAAAAACATTGACTGATTCTCTGACCAGCTGACATAAAGCATACTTTAAATAAACAGGAAACAAATCCTATCCGGTTATGAAGTGTTTTCTGTGTGTTGACAAATCTTTCGCGATGTTCTAAAGACGGGATTCACACACAACGCGTCTGCTAATGTCCGATTCGCGACCTAATGACTCCTTTGAACCGAATCATTTTAACGACTGGTTAGAACTGATCTGTCCAACACTGAACTCACGAATCAGTTTAATCATTTACTCAGAACAACACCTGAAATGAGAACACAAGTGTGCTTACCCAATTTAGCAAGAGTGGATTGTAAGAATTATTTTAATTATATTACGCTAATCAAAATCAAAAGGTTGGAAGACCGAATCCATGTTGCACGTGGCGCTATCAGACGATGTCTTCCTTTAATTACCGCTGGGTGTGAAATGCGCTCAAAAAACATTGACTGATTCTCTGACCAGCTGACATAAAGCATACTTTAAATAAACAGGAAACAAATCCTATCCGGTTATGAAGTGTTTTCTGTATCAACAGTCTTTCAGCTTATTTATGTGGACAATGTGTAGTAAAATAAATAGCCTAAAATCATTTAGTTTAGACTGGAGTGAGGTGAACCCAGAACAAATGTGTTGTTAGCTAGCTGATTGTATATGGCAGAAAATTGTATACGGCAGAAAATTAGGCTATTTGTTCATTTTTTTTAATACTATTTTTTTAAATATTGATATGATTACCAAAACAATTATCAGTAAATAGTGTAAAAATGAGGAACAAAAACAAACATCAAGGTATCAAAATAAGATAAGCAAAAGTTACAAACTTTCTTTGAATTTATTTCAAATTTATTGTCAATATTGCGCTTGCAGATCAAGTGGGTAGGGTATTTTTTTTTTTTACCGTGCGTGTGTGTGTATGGATGACCATGTCTGTCAGCCACCACCGAAGACCATTTTTGACCCAGGAAAAACCCTGAAAGAAAGTAGAAATCCATCTTGTTGTAGATACATGATTTTCTGAATGCCTCTTATATTCCATAATCTTAATTTCCAGGTATAAATTGTTCAATACCCCAAACAGGAGTAAATTGGGATTATTTGGTATAAACAGTATTTTTAAGGAAAGTATTTTTTTGTTCTTCTTCAATGACTTAGTATCTGAAGAGTATAGATACATGTTTAATGGTTTATCTGGGATATGAAAGGGGAGGGCTACAACTTCCCATTCAACCCGTCCTCGAATTGGCGCTAATTCTAAACCGAAATTAAAATACGCACAGCCTCACTGTCATTCATTCACCAGCGCACAGTGCACAAGCATTGTAATGTGATGGTGAGGGAAAATGTTCTCATTGTCACATCCCTAACTGCTAAAAAGGCTAATACATTTTGATTCCATTATTCTATTTCCCACAATGTCACATCAACGCAGCTTAACCAAAAATGCAAGCTCTGGCAGTTGTGCGCTCAGACAGAGAATACTCAGTTGCAGCCTTAGGCTAAGAAGAAGCAAATATATTTATTAAGTATAACAAGGTTTGTTTCCTCAACTGTCCATCCTATTAAAAACAGCTAGGCTATAAGATAATTGTAAAAAAGTATTGTATTTCGCCAGATTTTATAGTGTAAACATATTCAAGTACGAATGAGAACTGTTTCAAGAGGGATGGAGGTGTGCGAGAAAAAACAATAACAAAGATTCAAATATTCTGGTCCAGCCCTAATATATTGAGACCTAATATTGAGATCTGGGGAATTTGCAGGCCAACCAAACTTCTTGTTGTGCTCCTCAAACCATTCCTGAACTATTTGTGCTTTGTGGCGGCGCATTATCTGCTGAAAGAGCCACAGCCACCAGGGAATACCGTTTCCATGAAAGGCTGGACATGGTCTCAACAATGCTTAGGTAGGTGGGACGTGTCAAAGTAACATCCACATGATGGAGGACCCAAGGTTTCCCAGCAGAACATTGCCCAAAGCATTACTGCCTCCGCCGCCACGCCTTCTTCCCATAGTGCACCTGGTGCCATGTGTTCCCCAGGTAAGCCACGCACACGGCCATCCACGTGATGTAGAAGAACACATGATCATCAGACCAGGCCACCTTCTTCCATTGCTCCGTGGTCCAGTTCTGATGCTCACGTGCCACTGTTGGTGCTTTGGGTGGGGTCAGGGGTCAGCATGGGCACCCTGACTGGTCAGCGGCTTTGCCGCCCCATACGCAACAAACTGAGATGCTCTGTGTATTCTGACACCTTTCTATCAGAACCAGCATTAACTTCTTGAGCAGTTTGAGCTCCAGTAGCTCGTCTGTTTGATCGGCCACACGGGCATCAATGAGCCTTGGCCGCCCATGACCCTGTGGCCGGTTCTCCACTGGTCCTTCCTTGGAGCACTTTTGATAGAGACTGACCACTGCAGACCAGGAACACCCCACAAGAGCTGCAGTTTTGGAGATGCTCTGACCCAGTCGTCTAGCCGTCACAATTTGGCTCTTGTCAAACTCGGTCAAATCCTTACGCTTGCCCATTTTTCCTGCTTCTAACACATCAACTCTGAGGACTAAATGTTCACTTGCTGCCTAATATATATATATATATATATATATATATATATATATATATATATATATATATATATACTGTATATATATATATATATACATATATATATATATATATATGTGTATATATATATATATATATATATATATATATATATATGTATATATATATATATATATATATATATATATGTATATATATATATATATATATATATATATATATATATATACTGTATATATATATATATATATATATATATATATATATATATATATATATATATATATATACTGTATATATATATATAGGTGCCGTGATGAAAAGATAATAAATGTTATAATTATGCCTGATCGGTGTGTATATACACACACACCGGTATAAATGTATAATGTATAAATGCACACTATGAATGATATTCAAACAACTATTGAGTTCCGAGGTCGGTAATGATGAGACTGTTTTGATCCATCTGTAGGTTATCTGGCTGTATGGTGACAGAGGAAGGCTGTGGTTATGTGTCTTCAGCTCTGAGTTCAAACCCCTCACACCTGAGAGAGCTGGATCTGAGCTACAATCACCCAGGACAATCAGGCGTCCAGCTGCTCAGGGACAAACTGGACAATCCAAACTGCTCACTGCAGACACTCAAGTATGTCAAACACTAATACTGACATGTGTGCATGATGCATATCTACATTAATGTGTGTTTATAGTGTGGATCACGGAGGAGAGATCATGATGTCAGCAGGACTAGGAAAGTGTAGGTCTACAAACACACACACACACAGACACACATGCTTAACTGTGATTGTTGTTGTGTTCTCAATGTTACTCTATTGTGTTCAGATGCCTGTAATCTTACACTGGATCCAAACACAGCACACACTCGTCTCATTCTGTCTGATGAGAACAAGAAGGCAACATGTGTGAAAGAGCATCAGCCGTATCCTGATCATCCAGAGAGATTTGATGAAATTCTTCAGGTTCTGTGTGGAGAGAGTCTGACTGGACGCTGTTACTGGGAGGCTGAAAGCAGTGGAGTAAATGTAGAAATATCAGTTTCATATAAAGGAATCAGCAGGAAAGAACGGAAGAATTTCTGTGTGTTTGGAAATACTGACAAATCCTGGAGTCTGTGGTGCTATCGTGACAGATTCACTATCTCTCACAATAATACCAGAGCTGATATACCTGCCATTCGTTCATCCTCTAAGAGAGTAGGAGTGTATGTGGATACATCGGCTGGTATTCTGTCTTTCTACAGCGTCTCTGACACACACACACTCGCACACTTACACACACTCAACACCACATTCACAGAACCCCTCTATGCTGGATTTAGGGTTGATTATGATTGTTCAGTGTCTCTGTGTCAGATTACACAACACACACACAAACACTCCTATTAATCCGTACGTAGGGGACGGGACCAAAAAAAGTAAAAAATCAAAAACAAAAGGGAGTCCCGCATACGATCTACTTGCAAAAGTATATAAAAAAGGCTTTATTAGCTGCAATGTTTCAGTCCCATGACCTTCATCAGGCATATACACACTATTCAAAACACAGACACATTTAAAATAATTGCATCCACATGGACAAAGTCATCAAATCTCACATAATTGCATTTCTATCCATCCATCCATCTTCTTCCGCTTATCCGGGGCCGGGTCGCGGGGGCAGCAGTCTAAGCAGAGATGCCCAGACTTCCCTCTCCCTAGACACTTCCTCTAGCTCTTCCGGGGGGACACAGAGGCGTTCCAAGGCCAGCCGGGAGACATAATCCCTCCAGCGTGTCCTCGGTCTTCCCCGGGGCCTCCTCCCGGTTGGACATGCCCGAAACACCTTCCCGGGAAGGCGTTCAGGAGGCATCCGGAACAGATGCCCGAGCCACCTCAGCTGTCCCCTCTCGATGTGGAGGAGCAGCGGCTCTACTCCGAGTTCCCCCCGAGTGACTGAGCTTCTCACCCTATCTCTAAGGGAGCGCCCAGCCACCCTGCGTAGAAAGCTCATTTCGGCCGCCTGTATCCGGGATCTTGTCCTTTCGGTCATGACCCAAAGCTCATGACCATAGGTGAGAGTAAGAACGTAGATTGACCGGTAAATCGAGAGCTTCGCCTTACGGCTTAGCTCTTTCTTCACCACGACAGACCGGTACATCGACCGCATTACTGCAGAAGCTGCACCGATCCGTCTGTCAATCTCTCGTTCCATCCTCCCCTCACTCGTGAACAAGACCCCTAGATACTTAAACTCCTCCACTTGGGGCAGGAACTCTCCACCAACCTGGAGTGGGCAAGCCACCCTTTTCCGACTGAGGACCATGGCCTCGGATTTGGAGGTGCTGATCCCCATCCCAGCCGCTTCACACTCGGCTGCAAACCGTCCCAATGCATGCTGAAGGTCCTGGTTAGAAGGGGCCAACACGACAACGTCATCTGCAAAGAGCAGAGACGAAACCGTGTGGTCCCCAAACCTGACACCCTCCGGCCCTTGGCTGCGCCTAGAAATTCTGTCCATAAAAATTATGAACAGAACCGGCGACAAAGGGCAGCCCTGCCGGAGTCCAACATGCACCGGGAACAAGTCTGACTTACTGCCGGCAATGCGGACCAAACTCCTGCTTCGGTCATACAGGGACCGGACAGCCCTCAGCAAAGGACCCCGGACCCCATACTCCCAGAGCACCCTCCACAGGACGCCGCGAGGGACACAGTCGAATGCCTTCTCCAAATCCACAAAACAAATGTGGACTGGTTGGGCAAACTCCCATGAACCCTCCAGCACCCTGTAGAGGGTATAGAGCTGGTCCAGTGTTCCACGACCAGGACGAAAACCACACTGTTCCTCCTGAATCCGAGGTTCCACTATCGGCCGGATTCTCCTCTCCAGTACCCTGGCATAGACTTTCCCGGGGAGGCTGAGAAGTGTGATCCCCCTATAGTTGGAACACACCCTCCGGTCCCCCTTCTTAAAAAGAGGGACCACCACCCCGGTCTGCCATCCCAGAGGCACTGTCCCCGACCGCCACGCGATGCTGCAGAGGCGTGTCAGCCAAGACAGCCCCACAACATCCAGAGACTTGAGGTACTCAGGGCGGATCTCATCCACCCCCGGTGCCTTGCCACCGAGGAGTTTCTTGACCACCTCGGTGACTTCAGCCCGGGTGATGGACGAGTCCTCCTCTGAGCCCCCAGCCTCTGCTTCCTCAATGGAAGACGTGACGGCGGGATTGAGGAGATCCTCGAAGTATTCCTTCCACCGTCCGACAACATCCCCAGTCGAGGTCAACAGCCGCCCATCGCCACTGTAAACAGCGTTGGTAGGGCACTGCTTCCCCCTCCTGAGGCGCCGGACGGTTTGCCAGAATCTCTTCGAGGCCAGCCGATAGTCTTTTTCCATGGCCTCACCGAACTCCTCCCAGGCCCGAGTTTTTGCCTCCACGACCACCCGGGCTGCAGTCCGTTTAGCCTGTCGGTACCTGTCAGCTGCCTCAGGAGTCCCACAAGCCAGCCAGGCCCGATAGGACTCCTTCTTCAGCTTGACGGCATCCCTTACTTCCGGTGTCCACCACCGGGTTCGGGGATTGCCGCCTCGACAGGCACCGGAGACCTTGCGTCCACAGCTCCGAGCAGCCGCTTTGACAATGGAGGTGGAGAACATGGTCCACTCGGACTCAATATCTCCAGCCTCCCTCGGGATCCGGTCGAAGCTCTGCCGGAGGCAGGAGTTGAAGATCTCTCTGACAGGAGACTCGGCCAAACGTTCCCAGCAGACCCTCACAGTACGCTTGGGTCTACCGGGTCTGTCCAGCTTCCTCCCCCGCCATCGGATCCAACTCACCACCGGGTGGTGATCAATTGACAGCTCCGCCCCTCTCTTCACCCGAGTGTCCAAGACATACGGCCGCAGATCAGATGAAACGACCACAAAGTCGATCATTGACCTACGACCTAGGGTGTCCTGGTGCCATGTGCACTGATGGACACCCTTATGCTTGAACATGGTGTTCGTTATGGACAAACTGTAACTAGCACAGAAGTCCAATAACTGAACACCACTCGGGTTCAGATCAGGGGGCCGTTCCTCCCAATCACGCCCCTCCAGGTTTCACTGTCATTGCCCACGTGGGCGTTGAAGTCCCCCAGTAGAACGACGGAGTCCCCAGTCGGAGCACTCTCCAGCACCCCTCCCAGAGACTCCAAGAAGGTCGGGTACTCTGCACTGCCGTTCGGCCCGTAGGCACACACAACAGTGAGAGACCTATCCCCGAGTTGAAGCCGCAGGGAAACGACCCTCTCGTTCACCGGGGTAAACTCCAACACATGGCAGCAGAGCTGGGGGGCTATAAGCAAACCCACACCAGCCCGCCGCCTCTCACCATGGGCAACTCCAGAGTGGTAAAGAGTCCATCCCCTCTCGAGGAGTGTGGTTCCAGAGCCCAAGCCATGCGTGGAGGTGATTCCGACTATCTCTAGTCGGAACCTCTCAACCTCACGCACAAGCTCAGGCTCTTTCCCCGCCAGCGAGGTGACATTCCATGTCCCAAGAGCCAGTTTCCGTGTCCAGGGATCGGGTCGTCTAGGCCCCCGCCTTCGACTGCTGCCCGATTCGCTTTGCACCGGCCCCTTACGGTCCCTCCCGTGAGTGGTGGGCCCACGGGAAGGTGTCCCCACGTCGCTCCTTCGGGCTGAGCCCGGCCGGACCCCGTGGGGGAAGGCCCGGCCACCAGGCGCTCGCATATGAGCCCCAACCCCAGGCCTGGCTCCAGGGTGGGGCCCCGGCTGCGCCATACCGGGCGACGTCACGGTCCTCCCTCTTTTTGTCATCATAAGGGTTTTTGAACATTTCTTAGTCTGACCCGTCACCTAGGACCTGTTTGCCTTGGGAGACCCTACCAGGGGCAAATATAGCCCCGGACAACATAGCTCCTAGGGTCATTCGGGTACTCAAACCCCTCCACCACGTTAAGGTGGCAGTCCATGGAGGATTTCTATTAATTTTTAATTAATGTTTTTTTACAGGGGTGTGACAATGAAACTGAAATACTAGCCAATATAGTGTTGGAGATAAGGTGAAAAGCTGTCTTGTGTCTAGGGTTGGGTACCGAATCCCTTATATAACTTATATAACCGGTATGTACCGGACCGAATCAGAACGCAGATTTCGGTTCCTCATTTCGGTGCCAAAATTCAAACGTGCTTTCGCGCTTTGGCTGAGCCAGAGACAGACGCTCAGTGCTGGTCACATCACAACTCATGACAACTATTCAGTGTTTTCAACTACATCATGTTTATTTCAGGTTTCAGTCATTTAAATGCTCATAAGTAGGCTACTAGCAAAAAACACACACTGATGTCTATGAAAGCGGCTATGACAATCCTTTCAGACGGTTATAATTTGACTAACGTTACGTGTTTTATTCACATCAGATACATGCACATTATATAGTAACTATATAGTTTACTCTATTCTTCTTCCAGTTCACTGGTCACTTACTTTCATGTATTTCGTGAGACGAGAATGAACTCAAGTGTTGTAAATCCGACAGATCCGATTCTGAGGCGCAAACTAACATGGCGCCGCCCATTGCGCTTTATAGATCAACTAACACACATTCACTCACACATTTGAACGTCAGATAGTTCATGACACAGTTAAGAAGTTTGTGAATATTTTGAATAAAAAGAAAAAATGAAATAAACCCGATACAGCTGAGCTGTCAGCGCTATTGCGGCTGCTGTGTGTCATGTGAGAAACATGACGTGTCGCCATGGAAACATTAAGGCAATGCATTCTAAAAAATTTAGCGAGAGAATATGATCATATTTCAAAATAAAGCTGAAGCTCGAAGCTGGTTTGTAGCAGACCAAGAACACAGACGACTGCTGTTATTACTGTAGCTGTTATTTAGAGTTATATTAGGCCTGTTGTAGTTGGGTTTGGTGGCTTAGGTTTTACTGTGAATTTGTAAATAAGTCAATTATAATTTGTAAATAAGTAAATTGTGTTTTGTATTTATTTATATTCATACATTTAAATATACATTAAACTTTTAATAAATGGTTCAATTTAAATAAATAAAATAAATAAATAAAAAGCCATTTAATGTCATCCACCTCGTTTTGTGGCCTTTAAAAAAAAAAAAAGTATCGGTTCAGGAACCGTTTAGCCACCGGAACCGTTTTAAAAGTATCGGTTTGGCACCGGAATCGAAAAAAACCCAAACGATACCCAACCCTACTTGTGTCATAATGTCATGACGGAGTGTGAGGGTGAAGTTAGGATAGAATAGGCCAACACTACGTTTACATTGCACATCCCCATAGATTTGCTTTTTATATAAATAAAAACGATTTAATTCAGGCAGATAACAGTCGCTTCAATTCCATCAGCTCACCCAACACAAGCTGTTTGAGTCGTGCGCACAGCACTGATCACGTGACGAGAAGACATTGAGCATGTTATGAGTGTGTTTTACGTGTGTTAGTGAAGCGCTCGCATTGTACGAGTGTGTGTTACATGTTAGTGGACTCGACCGTGGTGAGTTTATATTTTAAAATGCGCGTTCAGCACCACTGCTCCCTATTCCCAGAGTATGCACGATCGCGAAACGTTACCGCTGTTTGAAAGCGGCTTCTTGAGGCACGCGAATATCTCCCAATAAAAAAGCTATCCTGTTGTAACAATCTCTTAGCTCTGTATCATGCTTAAAGATACATTTGGTCTCTATTTGCACTTTGAATATAGAGTACTTTGATTATGGTTATTGTTTGCACTTAATATCTATGATCAATTTGTGGGAAGGAGTTCATTAGGAGGTCAAAATAAGCTAATGTGCAGTTCTAAGGTCTGAAGAGACAATCATACAGGAAAGAAGCCAGTTGAGTTTTTGCCAAAACCTTTACAGTGCTTGAGTATTGTTGTTTCTTGATGTTTTACTGCATATGATAATTCATACTCAGAAAGTAGAACTGAAATGACATTCATTACAAGATGATGAGTTAAATCATTTCAAATGCACCTGCAAACAATTTTTCTAGTCATGTATTTCATCATTGAGGATTTCTTAAAAATACTATTTAAAAATCTCTTCTCGTTCTCGTGAACCCAATCTCGTATCTTGTATCTCGTCTTGTTATTTATGCATTTGGCAGATGCTTTTATCCAAAGCGACTTACCGATCTGGCCGATCGAACCGACCACCCTTATTACATGGAGCAACATGGAGTAAAGTGCCTTGCTCAAAGACACACTGGTGGCGACCGCTGGGATCGAACCAGCAGCCTTCTGTGTATCAGTTCCATGGTTTAACCCACTGGACCACCATTTCACACCCCTACTGATTTCACATTCCATCAGCAAGAGTGTGAACGTTGAAGTAGCAGAGCAGTAACATAACTTTACAAATAATATTGTAATCCACACATAATGGGAAAATGATCAGCGTTCCAGAGAGGATGAATCATTGGCACACGTCTCGATAGAACATCTGTGACCAGGACAATAAGTCTTTGTCGTGTATCGATAGCTGTGGTATCCGGGGTAATGTTGGCATACCACCACAAAGGACGAACCACGTCCAACTGGAGTAACTGTTGACATATCCAGGGACTAACCTGGATTTTTCCCCAAAAAAACATGAAACCACAGCTACTTGTTTTGTTATTCCAGTCTTAAAGATGAGACTTTTTATTTGATGAGGTTTTATTTCACAATGAGCTTGTGCTCAAACTTTAATGTACGAATGAACTTCATCACCAAAACCTAGCCTGAATCTACTCTTCCTCATGTCTCACATACACTATGGTCATATCACTAGATTCTCTAGTTCCCTCTTCTGGTCACATTAGGTATTACAGTTGATTCACTGCATATCAACACATCCCCCTTTCAGGTCTGGCACAGAAGCAATTTCATCTTCACATTCTGTTTCTCTGAAAGTCTCTTTGGTTCTGTGAAGGCTGCGACGGTTCCTTCTGATCACGTGACCCTCCTCAGTCCTTACTTCATATGATCTCGGTCCAACCTCCTGGAGAACCGTAGCTTTTCGGTTCCAGGCATCCTAGTCTTGAATCCTCTTTGGCAAGCGATCTGAGGGTTTTTTGTTTGACTTGTCATAACGCTGTTTTTGTTTCCATTTCATATTCTCCGGTTTTGAGCTAAATAAGGATCCGACTTGCTGTCTGTGGCCTTTATGAGAAGCTGTTTGATGATCTGCACTCCTTTTTCAGCTTTGCCTTTTGCCTGTGCATGCTGTGGACTTGAGGTGACATGGTGAAATCCATACTGGCCATTCCTTGCTGTTATAACAAGGACCATTGTAACTTACCGCAGTCTTCGGTATCCCATGACGGGCAAAAATGGACTTGACATGAGTTTTGACACTTTTGGATGTTGCACTTGTGAGCAGAGCAATTTCAGGAAAGTCTGAATAGTAATCTATCACTAGCAGATAGTCTTTACCTTTACAGTGAAACAAATCTGTTCCAACTTTCTCCCAAGGAGCAGTGGGGAGATCTTGAACCAGCATAGGCTCCCTTGCCTGTTTACTCTGGTACTTGTTGCATGTTTCCCATTTTACTATCATGTTTTCAATTTCCTTGTTGATTCCGGGCCAATACACAGCGTTCCTGGCTCTCCTTTTGCATTTCTCAAGCCTCCGAAGTATCTCTGGCCTCAGGCTGTGTGGAATGACAATTATACTGTCTCTCAATAACAGTCCATTTGCCACACTTAACTCTGATCTAATGTGATAATATTTCGGACAGGATCCCTTGGGCCAGCCACTGTGAATGTTTTCCATCACTTGTCTTTGACTGTTTCTTCACTAATCTCTTTTGCTTTAACGTGAGACACAGGTAGAGACTCAACGATCATGCTGACATGATTCTCAATTTCTTTTTCAGTGGGGCATGCAGTACTCATCTCTGGCGCTCGTGATAGCGCATCTGTCATCACTAAGTGCTTGACTGGTGTGTGTATATAAGCTCAAAATCATACGATGATTTTATATACGAAATTCATGATGAGCCGCTGATTCCTCTGTGACATTTCATTGAGACTTTTCTTGATAATTGACACGAGAGCACGATGATCTGTCTCAACTGTGAATATAGGAAGCCCCTAGACATAGCAATGAAAGAAATGTAGTCCATAAGCTAATCCAAGACATTCCTTTTCAATTTGAGCGTATCTTGTTTCAGTCTTAGTCATGGACCTAGAAGCGTAAGCAACTGGCTTCCAGCTTCTCCTTCTGCCTGTAACAAGACAGCTCCAAGTCCGTCCTTGGACGCATCTTTTGAAATTTTCAGTCTCTTGTTGGGATCATAATAAGCAAGCACGGGTGCGTCTGTCAGTGTGATCTTTAGAGCATTCCATTCCCGCTTGTGTCTCGATGTCCAACTCATTGGAGTCATGGAGAAGTTCTCTCAGTGCTGATGTTTTCACTGATAGGTTGGGTATGAACCTTCCAATAAAATTGATCATTCCCATTATTCTGAGCACACCTTTCTTGTCTATGGGGCGGCATGCCTAATATGGCTTTTCTTTACTTTTCATCAGGCTCCATCCCTTGAGAAGAAAACTTGTCTCCAAGGAATGTTATTTCTTGCACACCGAATTGGCATTTGGCTCGGTTTAACTTTAGTCTATTCTCACGCACCCTTTGGAGCACTTTTGTCAATCTTTCATTGTGCTCCAGGAGAGTGGAGCCCCAGATTACCACAACACCCCTTCTAGGCCCTCTAGCATAATGTCCATTGCTCGATGATATATTTTGGATGCTGAGATTATGCCAAAAGGCATTCTCGGGAATCTATACCTCCCAATGGGGTGTATTGAATGCAGTATGACTTTTAACTGACACATCCTTTCCAGTTCCTTTTTGAGGTGCTACCGAAGTGGAGCTGGAACTCTCCTAGGTGCATGGATTACTGGAGTTGCATCCTCTTTGAGTTTGATTTTGTATGTGCATGGAAGGCATCCTATTCCTAGCCCTTTAAAAACTTCATGGTAACGATGTACAATGGACTCAACCGTGCCTGGGTGTACACTTACTGCTTCTGAGCAGTTGGTGTGGTAGACTCTCTTCACCAGGTTCAATTTCTTTGCAGAGACACCACTGAGCAGTGACTCCCGGCCCTCAGGTACAACAGAGAACAGGATATTGTGGCTTTTGCCCCTTACTGTCACTTGCAGTCTGCATTGACCTTTGTCTTTTCCGTAGTAGTCTTTCAGTTGCACTGATTTCTTACTTATTTTAGGCTTTTCTTTCATGGTCTTAATTTCTGTCATGCAGATCAAGTTTGCTTGTGCGCCTGTGTCAATCCTTAGCGCCACTAAAGCTCCATTAATTGGCAATGACACTGTCCATGTTTCTTCATTTTCGAAGTGCCTAACATTTTCCTCTATGGTATCATTTTTTAAATTGTTACATGATACTATGCCGACAAAGAAAGTCTCACTTAGGTCAGTATCTTCAACTAGCCTCACTGACTTGGCCTTGCCCTTTTATAAGCACTGTCTTGCAAAATTATTTTTTCCCTTGCAATTTGAGCATCTTTTGCCATAGGCGGGGCACTGCCGGGGCTCATGTCTGCTACCACAACGTTTGTCGGAGTATGCTGCTGCATTTTCTCGTTTTTTCTTTTGTGGAGTATACTTTTTCACCTTATTTTTGACTACAGCTACCATGGCACTGTCATGTACTGCTGTGGCATTTGATTCATTAAATGTCTTTGTGTGCTGTTGGGCTAATTCCTTTGCATGACACTTCTTCCAAAGTCAGTTTAGCATCTCTTAAAAGTCTCTCCCTTATCCTCTTATCTTGGATTCCATAGACAATTTGATCGCGGATCATAGAATCTTTCAGATCTCCAAAATTACATGACTGCGCTTTATTCTTCAAATCAGTCACAAAGCAATCAAAAGTTTTGTCGGGCTGTTGCATCCGTGACCGGAACGCATACCTTTCACACACGATGTTCTTCTGTGGGGAGCAGTATGCACTGAATTTTTCCAGTATGGTGTCGTACTTCTCTTTGTCTTCATCTTCGCCGAATTGGAACGTGTTGAATACTTCAATGGCTTGAGGACCCGCTACAGTAAGTAGTAGGGATGGAACGATTACCGGTTTCACGATAAACCACGATAAAATGTACTGACGGTTACTAATATCGTTTAAAAATTAATTATCATTAAAACCGGGCGTGATTATCACGATTTTGAAAACTCGCGATAAAAATCCTGTCCAGTCAGCGTCAGTCTGGTGCAGGCGCAACTGTTTTTTAAATGAGAAGAAATGGCAGAAGGCAGTGACAGCGCTCGGGGATTGTTCAGCCTCTAAAAGGACCAAATCTGAGGTGTGGTCATATTTTGGCTTTTACAAAAGCCCCGAGGGAAACTTAATGGAAGATGGTCACCCTGTCTGCAGAACATGCCAGAATAAAGTCGCTGTAATAGGGTAAAACTCGTCAAATCTGCGAGCAAGGCAAGTGGACTTTGACCTCAATACCAAAACTACGTCTGGTATTACTACCACTCACACTCGCCACTTTGGCGGTCAAACTTATTATAGTCTTCTCAAAAGCCATCTTTTATAATCGCGTTGCACATTATTACCAACCACACGTGTTTCTAATGATCAGAGGCGTTCAGATTAGCCGGAGTTTTGTTCAGAGCGCGCTCTCACTTAAAATCTGTGCTCAAAACGTGCACGCGAGATTCATTCATCATACAGTGGTTGACTGTTATTGTTCTATTTCAGCAGCGAAAATAGTTTCAAACAAACACAGCAGAACCACAGCGTATCTGATATGGCTGGCATAAAGTTGGCTTGACGTTCGAGATTCCCGAATTTTGGGACCGTCTCTAAAGTTACATACATTGGTATACACGTTTCTAACTTCAATAGCATTTGAAGAGAATGACTTAGTCATAATACCAGCTGTAAAGTGTTCATCTAGGTGTCAGGTATGATGCACACCTTTTTAATTTTTTATATTTAATCAAATAAACTGTCAAATCATATGAAAATATGGATATGCATTATTTCAGTAGGATACTGTTTGGGCTTGTACACTAAATATGCTAGATTTAAATATGTCATAACTGATAGAACACTGATGAGAATATGGATTGAGAATATATTTACAGATATAATATTAGATATTATATTTACACCAAATTATTATTTATGCGTTATGCGTTGCTATTGACGAAGGCCATTATAAGGAAGGAAATCCCAGAGAATAGAATCTTTAAAAAAGTGCTTAGAGCTGCTTGATTTATTTGTTGTTTGTTGATTTTCAAATATAAAACTTGTTGAAATGTTTTCAGTGTGTGCATCTGTTCTTTTTGAACACATTCGTCTCATTTGAAGAAAACCGTGATAATATTGATAACTGTGATAATTTGGGTCACTATAATCGTGATGTGAAATTTCCATACCGTTTCATCCCTAGCAACGCAATCTTCCTGGCGTCAGGTTTATTGTCCAGTCCTATGACAGCCATATACAACTCAAACTGTTAAAAAAATCACCAACTGCTGTTCATGTTACCCACCAGTTTCAGTCCCTCCGGTGGCTCCAATACATCCATTTAACGATTTAAACTGATGCTTGACAAAAACGGTTTACTCCTGGTACCATGTGTTATTCAAGTCTTAAAGCTTGTGCTCAAACTTTAATGTACTATTTATTTCTATTTATATTGTGCAAGAAGTTTTCTTGAAAAAATACCATATTATTCCCTCTGGTCCGCTAATGTGTTATTTCGCCAGCCTATGCATGTCAGGGTTGTTGAAGGGAAAGGAGCGAGGACTCAGAGATGCAGAAATAATGGGCTTTTTAATGATAATAACAAAATAAAACAAGACGAAACAAAACTACCCCGAGGGGAAAAATAGACTTGACTTGACTTGAAGGGAGCAGGGAAACATGAGGTAAATACGACGACGATTCCGCACAGGACTTCTTCTTCTTCTTCTTCTTCTTCTTCTTCTTCTTCAGTATTTTAATGGCGGTTGGCAAACCAGCTTTGGTGCATTTCCGCCACCTACTGGGGTGGAGTGTGAAGCTTTGATGGACAAGAAAGATAGAGAAATAATACTAATAATGATAATAATAATAATAAAAGAAATAAATAAATAAAAAACATCAAATTCTTCTAATCAAATGTGTTTTCTTAAGGTATTCTAATAAAGTAGTGGTCAGTTTTGAATTATTGTTCAGCAAGTTCTTTAATGCTATCCTTTTAATTCTCAGAGCCTTAGCCTCTTCTTTGAGCTGAAATCTTTCCTCTTTAAAACCAGTGCATTTTAATAATACATGTTCAACTGTTTCTGGTAATCCACATATGCTGCACAATCCTGTATCATGTTTACCAATTTTAAAAAGTGATTGATTCAAAATGTGTCTCCAACACGAAATTACTGTCCCTTCTTTTTCCACAAACTTCTCTCATATTTCCGACTTCTTTATTTATTTCAAATAAGAATCTTCCCTTTCCTTCCTGTATCCATGACTCTTGCCATCTACAGGGAGTGCAGAATTATTAGGCACGTTGATTTTCTGATCATATTTTTTTTCCAGGCACATTTGACCAATTCCAAACCACAGTAATCCTAATAACTACTATTGATTTAGTATTTAATAATGTATAAGTGATATATAATTGTTCATGAAGGCTGGAAATGAAAATCACCTCATATTCAGGTGTGCAGAATTATTAGGCATGTTTTCTTTTACAGATAAATTGAGCCAAAAAAGAGATTTAACTCAGACTGAAAAGTCAAAAAGTATTAAATGCCCATGAGAAGGATGCAATACTAATGCAATACTAGACATTGCAGTTAAGGAGTGACCATTGGACAGTGAAATGCTCGTTGGGTCAGCAGGGTCAGACAAAAACATGTGGCGGAGAAAAGACACCTGTTAACTGCAAAAGAATTAAGAATTAAGGTGAAGAATTAAGGGTGAAACCATCAGGAACCCTTTAGTCTCCAGCGCCACCATTTTCCAGAGCTGAACCTACCTGGAGTCTCCAGAAGTGAAGGTGTCAGGATCTCAGAGACTTCAGTTAGGGAAAGAATCCTAAAAAATGACCCCCACTAGATAAGAATCACAAGCTGAAGTGTTGTAAAATACATGAAGCCTGCTTTTTTATAGGCTTTATGGACAGATAGGTTGAGAGTGACTCTTGAAGGACCAGCACCACATCCTCTAGTACCACTGTTTGAAGAATTCATCTTCCAGAATCTGGCAGTACGTTTTGAGAGTTCATTTTTAGTCCATCTCTGCAAAACGGACTTCAGGATGGACTAAAATGAACTCCCAAAACGTACGAAAATATGATCAGAAAATCAACGTGCCTAATAATTCTGCACTCCCTGTATTCTTCACTATCTTTTTAATAATACCCTTCATTTCAGCTTTCCCCAGCGGGACATTAACGTTTGTTTGTGACTGTTTTAAAGCCTTTTTTGCCAATTCATCTGCCATTTAATTTCCTGCAATGCCCACATGAGCAGGAATCCACATAAAAAAGACTTTTACTCCTAACTGATTTATTCTGAAGAGAGTCTGAAAAGATTCTATAAGAATGTCCTGTCTAGAGTCAGATCTTCCATTCTTTAGACTAATAAGACTTGATAATGAATCAGAACAAATCACAACTTGAGGCAACTGTGCCCCTTCCACCCATTGAAGGGCCATTTGAATGGCAATCAATTCTGATGAATAAACAGATACAAAATTTGACGTTCTATTACTTATTTTAAAATCTAACTGTGGAATTACTACTGCAAAAGCTGTAAACCCAGATTCAGGATTTTTTGAGCCGTCAGTAAATATTTGAGTACACCCATGATATTCTTGATCAATATATTGTTTCACCAACATATCTTTGGGAATCTTTCTCTTGCAGTCATTTATTTCCTCAATCAAGTTTAGGTCAACAAATGGCATTGGGAACAACCACGGGGGTATAGCTGATATTGCCACTGTCGGACTAATTTCATACTCAAAAATTCCCATTCTTTGTGCCTCATTATTAGCATCCCATCCAAAACTTGCTATTTGTGAATATTCATATTCCCAGCAGTTCTTAAGAACATCTTTAACAGGGTGGCTATTCTTGTGTCCTTTTACTGATATTCAATAAACCATTTTCAACTGTTGCCACCTATACACCACAGGCATTTCTCCCATTTCCACCTGTAATGCAGCAACTTGAGATGTCCTAAAAGCACCACAGCAAATTCTTAAAGCCTGAGATTGTATACTTTCAACCTTTTTAATCTGCGATGCTGAAGAATAAACAATGCTACCATAATCTATTGTAGATCTTATTACAGCACAATATATTCTTCTTAATGATGTCCGGTTTGCTCCCCAATCTATCCCAGCCAAGCATCGGAGTACATTAATTCCCTTCTTACATTTATTTACTATATTCTGAATATGCAATCCAAATGTTGCCTTAGAATCCTTCCATATTCCTAAGAACTTGAATTCTGAGACTTGTTCTAAAACCTGTTTATACAACCTTAGACTTATTATTGGTATTTTTTTCTTCCTTGAGAAACACACTACATTAGTTTTGTTTATAGAGAATCTGAATCCCCAGCTATTAGCCCATTTTTCAACTTCATTTATAGCCCCCTGCATTTTACCTTCAACTTTCTTAATGTTTCTTCCTCTTTTCCACAATGCTCCGTCATCCGCATACAAAGATTTACCTATTCCTGATTCAACTTTTGAAAAAATATAATTAATCTTAATATTAAATAAAATAGGACTACAAACACTACCTTGAGGTGTACCATTATCAATTTTGTACGTTTTTGAATATGATGCTCCCACCCTAACCTGAATAGTACGATCCATCATAAAATCTATTACCCAGTTATACATCCTTCCTTTTATTCACATTTTCTCCAGTTTCATTAAAAGTCCCTCCTTCCACATCATGTCATACGCCTTCTCAATATCAAAGAATACACCAATTAAAACTTCCTTATTTACTATAGCTTTTCTGATATCTGTTTCTAATGATATAACTGAATCCATTGTATTCCCTTTTTGGAAACCACTTTGATGAGGATACATCATACTCTTACTTTCAATTTCATAAACTAACCGTGAAACAACCATTCTTTCCATTATTTTGTAGAGATTTGATGTTAAGGCTATAGGTCTATAATTACTTGGGTTAGATTGATCCTTACCAGGCTTTACTACAGGAACAATGACTCCATGTTTCTAAGTAGATGGAAGCTTTCCTTCGGTCCATATCCTATTAAAAAGTCTTAAAATAATGTTCAATGATATGTCTGATAGATTTCTAATCATTTCGTAACATACTGCATCCTTTCCAGGAGAAGTATGTTTCAATCGCACTAACACTTGTTTCAATTCAAATATAGAAAATAATACATCCATTGAGGATCCAAAAACATTTTTTCTCATCAAAACTTCTGGGTTCTCTTTCAAACATTGCTCCCTTTGCCTCCTCATTTCATTTGATACATTTCCATTACTATGCACTTTAATAAATGTTCTTACTAATTCTTCTGCTTTTTCACTATTAGAGACTAATTGCTTTCCATCCCCAATTAAAACAGGAAGGTTATTACATCTTTGTGTTCCACCCATCTTCCTAATCATTCCCCATAAATCACTTATGGCTACTTTTTCCCCTATAGTACCACAAAATTCTCTCCAATGTTTTCTTTTAGCAACTTTTATCACTTTCCTAACCTTAGCCTGTGCTCTCTTATACTCAATAAAATCATCAAATATAAACGATTTCCTTACTTTCCTTAATGCACGATTTCTTTCCCTTATTGCTTTATCACATTCATCAGTCCACCATGGGACTGCTTTCTTCTTAAACTTTCCTGTATTTTTTCCAATAATATCTTCTGCAGTATTAATAATAACTCCACATATTTTATCATTAAGTTTCTCAATGTCTTCATTTAAATCATTTAAAGCAATCCATTTTTCTTCACTTTTTTCCTTAAACATATTCCAATCTGCGGTTTTGAATTTCCACCTGGGTATTATTTCTCTATTTTCTAAATCTACTTCAATCCCTATTTTACATATTATAGGGAAGTGATCACTTCCCATTAAAGTATTACTCAATACTCTCCAATCACTAATTCTAGCTAAATTTTGAGACATAAAAGTTAAATCTAAAACTGAACTTCTCCCTGATACCACATCCATTCTTGTTGCATTTACATCATTAATATATATTAGGTTCTCCAAATCTAAAAATTCTTCCACAACTTTTCCATTTTGGTCCATACATCTACTTCCCCATAATGTACTATGAGCATTAAAATCACCACTCCATATTATCCTACTTATTCCTGTACTAATATTACTTAGTATTTCATTACTTAATTTTTTACAGGGATTATAAAAATTAACTACACCTCCACCACTAGTGCTTCATGTTCAGAATTTTTTCCACTTTCCTAAAACCTAATCCTGATTTAATAAGAGTAATTACCCCTCCACCATTTCCTCCTATCCTATCCCTACGTAATGCCGTATAATCCTGAACTACAAAACTCAGGTGAGGTTTTAGCCATGACTCTTGAATACAAATAACATGTGGTTTATTTTCTAATTGGTCTATACATTTTTTAAATTCTTGTCCGTTAGCTATTAAGCTTCTTGCATTCCACTGTAGTTGAATAAAAACCATTAAGATCCAGCTCCACATGGTGCCTGCGAGTTTTTCACCTGAATTTTAATAATCTCATTTATTTGTTCAACCGTAATTCCTTCAATTTCCAAGTACTTTCCAGCTGCTCTTATTATTATTCTTATCCTTGCAGATCTGCGTTTGAGCAGAACAATTAATCACTTCAGCCATGAAAGCAATAAATGCTGTTTTCTCAACTACCATTGTTTTGTCACTCACACTACAGTGGTTCTCAGATGGGTTTTTTATCGATGTTGTTTTCTCATAATCATTTTGCTCTTTCTGTTTTTCTTCTTTCCGCACACTTTTGATTGCATCCGCATAAGACAATCCCTCTGCCACTTTTACATTTTGAACCTTTTCTGCCTCTTTCCTGACCTGGCAACCACCGTAGCCCGCACTATGGGCCCCCCCACAATTGCAACACTTCGGATTTACTCCGTTTCCACATTTTCCGTATTCATGTTCACCTCCGCATCTTGCACATCGTTGTTTACCTTTACAAACCGCTGCCACATGCCCAAATCTCTGACACTTGCAACATCTAACTGGAGGAGGGACATACGGTCGAACAACATAGCTAACAAACCCAAGATACACTCTATTGGGAAGCTTTTCCTCATCAAACTGAATCATTACTGATAGACAGTCCATTTTCTCGTTATCTCTGACATATTTCAGTCGCTTAACATCCATTATTGAAGCCCCAATGACATTTTCCTTTATATCCTCAACCAATACATTCGTAGAAACTCCTGTAATGACTCCTCTAAACCATTTCCGAACATCCATTATTGTGCATGTGACTTTTTTACCCATCAAATTATTTAAGGCAGCCACCTTACGTATTTTGCTGTTTATTGTCTTTACAGAAAATCAGTAATTTCCCATCTCGCTCTACCTTAGCACTTTCTATATTACCTACTGCTTCCTTCAATGCTTTTGTTACTTTTATTGGGTATAGAGTATTCATTGATTCATTCAAAAATGTCATCATTACCTTATATTCAACCTTTTTTACCTTTTATCTGTTTTTGTTGTCCCCTTTCGTTATCCGATCCAGATGCCTGACTTCCAATTTTCTTCCTTTTCCTATTCTCCACTTTTGACCATCTACCATTCCTACCGCCTTCAAAATCCCCACCAAACAATCCTTCTTCCATTTCCTCATCGCTACCAGAAGCAACGTCATTTCCTTCCATTTCCACTTCAGTCACACCCCAGTGTCACCAACCGCCTCCAAAAAAACCACACTCTCCGCACAGGACTGCAAACACAAGGAGAATAACCCTTAATCACCCCTTGTGCTCCAGCTGACCCCACTGGACTTTTCCTCCATTTTTAAAAAGTGTTCCCTTCATCTCAGGGCCATGAGACTCAGTGACTTTTCCTAAATAATCTAAACATGCACAAAAAATCTGGGCTTGATTTGTTGGTTCTAAAGGTGTGTAAAAAATGTTTTACCGTTTAAGTCCCTCGGGGTCAGATTGACCCCACATTGAAAATGAATGGGACAGTGTAAAAAATAAAAAAAAATCACTTTTTTTGTCAAATTTTTTTGACTAAATGCAGTATAAATCTGAAAATTTCCACATTTATATCAAGGTCTGGTCCTAGAGCATAAACACAAAGTAGAACGAACTTTCTATCTCACACACACACACACACACACACACACACACACAAACACACACATGTGTGTGACTGCAACAGAGAGTATTTTTATTGAAATTGGCAAATAAAATCAACAAAACTGGCATAAATCTGAAAGATTTTCATACATAAATGAAGGACAAATACTAGAGCACAAATGCAACATGAACAATCATGAGAAAGAGAGGGAAAAGGGCAAATAAAAGAAAGATGAAAGCTTAACTTCTGCATAACTTCCCTCTGGACCTCTAGTGGATAATGTGGTCATTGCACTCTTTCTCTCTCTCTCTCTAACTATAATTCCTAAAGTTTTTCCACAAACCTACAGATGGCGGTATTCTATCCCTAACACACAGAGCAATGTCCAAAAACTATTTATATTTATTTAAGATCAGCATTCAAGTGATTTTTTCATAAAAAAATAATTTTTAATGAACCAATTTATGACATAGTTAAGTATTGGTGCAGTAAATAGGTAAAAAACTACCAAATACCCACAAAAACACAGCATAAATGTATAGTTGAGAAGTAAATAAAAAAAATTATATATAGTTTTCCATGTAAAAAAATTATATTTCCTTATGCAATCGCTCTGTAAAGGTTTGGGGTCTATCTGAGCACAAGGGACTCAAACGTAAACCCTACTTGAGGGACGATTAAGGGTTAAATAGGGAACAAACAAAAGAGGGTAACGAGGGGTGGGGCAAATGAACCAATAATCAGGAAACAAGGTGGGCGGGGTTAGACAATAGACAGGAGCACATGGCACAAAGAAACACTTGACTAGACATGTGCTCATTCCATGCGCTCGTGACAAAAACAAACACGCGGAGCATGAATGTCCGAATCCCAACACAAAACCAAAACCAAACTAGACCGAAGTGCTGGGATCCGAACACCACGCCCGCACACAAAACACAAGGACAGAAGACACAAGACAAGACAAACAATACAGAAGTGTCAGGGCTCTGTCCCAAACCAAGAGTAAACTAGACCGAAGTGACAGAACCCGGACAATGCATACTAGCTTGCTTGATTTACGTTAGTTACACACATTTACATGTTACATTAAGTGTTTCCCGTGTGAGGTACTACTACGATGGTACCTTAACGTTTTCAGTGCTTACACCGAACCCAAATATGTTCAGTCAACGACATTTGTGATAATGTGTTGCCCAACTATTTTATTTAATGTAATGTTGAATTGCTTTGCTTGTTAAGATAATGTAAACCCATGAGGCAAGAAAAATGCATATTTATATATCTTAAAACTTCTGATTCAGCCTAAGCTCTTTTCATTAAAATCCATGCAAAAGTTCCCTGCTGAAAAATCCAGCTAAAACCAGCCTAAAATGGTTGGCTGGTTTTAGCTGGATTAAGCTGGAAGTAGCTGGTCAAACTGGTCTCCCAGCCTGGTTTAGCTGGTATTAGCTGGTCAAACTGGTCTCCCAGCCTGGTTTAGCTGGTATTAGCTGGTCACCCAGCCTGACTTAACTGTTTTCTGCAGGTTTCACAGCCTGGCTTAGCTGGTGTTCAGCTGGTTTTAGCTGGTCTCCAAGCCTGGCTTAGCTGGTCAAGCTGGTCTCCCAGCCTGGTTTAGCTGGTCAAGCTGGTCTCCCAGCCTGGTTTAGCTGGTGTTCAGCTGGTCAAGCTGGTCTCCCAGCCTGTCTTAGCTGGTGTTCAGCTGGTTGGTTTTTGCTGGTCTCCCAGCCTGGTTTAGCTGATCAAGCTGGTTTCCCAATCTGGACTGGAAGTTGGTGGTCTGCTTGTTTTAGCTGGTCTCCCAGCCTAGCAAAGCTGGTGAACATCTTACCTAATTACAAATCAATCAGATTCCAACACTGACCAACACCGACCAGCTAAGACCAACACCGACCAGCTAAGACCACACTGACCAGCTAAGACCAACACCGACCAGCTAAGACCAACACCGACCAGCTAAGACCACACCGACCAGCTAAGACCAACACTGACCAGCTAAGACCACACTGACCAGCTAAGACCAACACCGACCAGCTAAGACCAACACCGACCAGCTAAGACCAACACCGACCAGCTAAGACCACACTGACCAGCTAAGACCAAAACTGACCAGCTAAGACCAACACCGACCAGCTAAGACCAAAACTGACCAGCTAAGACCAACACCGACCAGCTAAGACCACACTGACCAGCTAAGACCAAAACTGACCAGCTAAGACCAACACCGACCAGCTAAGACCAACACTGACCAGCTAAGACCAACACCGACCAGCTAAGACCACACTGACCAGCTAAGACCAAAACTGACCAGCTAAGACCAACACCGACCAGCTAAGACCACACTGACCAGCTAAGACCAACACCGACCAGCTAAGACCACACTGACCAGCTAAGACCAAAACTGACCAGCTAAGACCAACACCGACCAGCTAAGACCAAAACTGACCAGCTAAGACCAACACCGACCAGCTAAGACCACACAGACCAGCTAAGACCAAAACTGACCAGCTAAGACCAACACCGACCAGCTAAGACCAACACCGACCAGCTAAGACCAAAACTGACCAGCTAAGACCAACACCGACCAGCTAAGACCACACTGACCAGCTAAGACCAAAACTGACCAGCTAAGACCAACACCGACCAGCTAAGACCAAAACTGACCAGCTAAGACCAACACCGACCAGCTAAGACCACACTGACCAGCTAAGACCAAAACTGACCAGCTAAGACCAACACCGACCAGCTAAGACCAACACCGACCAGCTAAGACCAACACCGACCAGCTAAGACCACACTGACCAGCTAAGACCAACACCGACCAGCTAAGACCAACACCGACCAGCTAAGACCAACACCGACCAGCTAAGACCACACTGACCAGCTAAGACCAACACCGACCAGCTAAGACCAACACTGACCAGCTAAGACCAACACCGACCAGCTAAGACCAACACTGACCAGCTAAGACCAACACCGACCAGCTAAGACCAACACCGACCAGCTAAGACCAACACCGACCAGCTAAGACCAACACCGACCAGCTAAGACCAACACCGACCAGCTAAGACCACACTGACCAGCTAAGACCAACACCGACCAGCTAAGACCACACTGACCAGCTAAGACCAACACCGACCAGCTAAGACCAACACCGACCAGCTAAGACCACACTGACCAGCTAAGACCAACACCGACCAGCTAAGACCACACTGACCAGCTAAGACCAACACCGACCAGCTAAGACCAACACCGACCAGCTAAGACCAACACTGACCAGCTAAGACCACACTGACCAGCTAAGACCAACACCGACCAGCTAAGACCAACACTGACCAGCTAAGACCAACACCGACCAGCTAAGACCAACACCGACCAGCTAAGACCAACACCGACCAGCTAAGACCAACACCGACCAGCTAAGACCAACACCGACCAGCTAAGACCACACTGACCAGCTAAGACCAACACCGACCAGCTAAGACCAACACCGACCAGCTAAGACCAACACTGACCAGCTAAGACCACACTGACCAGCTAAGACCAACACCGACCAGCTAAGACCAACACTGACCAGCTAAGACCAACACCGACCAGCTAAGACCAACACCGACCAGCTAAGACCAACACCGACCAGCTAAGACCAACACCGACCAGCTAAGACCACACTGACCAGCTAAGACCAACACCGACCAGCTAAGACCACACTGACCAGTTAAGACCAGCTAAAAAGGGTTCAAAACCCCTCTTAAACCAGCCTGAAAAACCAGCTATGACCTGGCTGAGTGACCAGCTAAAACCAGCCTGGCCATGTTAGGTTGGTTTTAGCTGGATTTTTCAGCAGGGTTAATATCAGATCATTGTAGAAAACAGTATAGGATACACCGAATATTCATCAGAAATACGACAAATAGAATATCAGATCTGTGTCATGTGGCCAAAAATAAATGCTTTTTTTACATAGTGTTTGACTCGTGAAAACTGTAACAAGGAAACACGATGTAACCTCGCTCTCACTTGAGATGTGTGTGTCCCACATTAAGACCTTGAATCTGAGGGTATTGGACCTGGAAAGTCCTTGAAAGGTCCTTGAATATTAAGTTTCAAGGTGTGTGAACCCGGTCAAACCCTGAGTGCAGGGCGAGTTTCTTTATGTCATGATGTAAATTTAAGGAAGCTGTAGGGAGGCTTCATTCTTCTTTTTCTCCTGTTTATAGAGAGAGTTAGGTTTAGTTTTTGACTAAACATGTCATTTCTTTTGTTTGTTATTTTGGCATTGCCTCCTCGTGAAGCTCATTTAATGCATCTGTGTAAAAACGCTCCTTTGTGTTACCGTTTTCCCCATGTTCCCTAAATAAAACTTTATTGTTGATTTGACCAATTGTGTTTATTGAATATAGTGCTGGAATTGTAGACAGGGGCTCTGCATTGTTCACTTATTTTTAACCTGGGGCCTCATTTATAAAACTTTCTGTAGAGTTCATCATAAAAGTGTGAGCTAGATTTTACAAACACACAAAAGTTTTTTTTTTTTCAAACCATGCATACGCCAGAACATTCGCAATATTCCCTTTATAAAACCCAGTCAGCAGAAGATTGTGTGTACATCTCCACTCTCTGCGACTAACAGGCGGAGAGTGTGCGGCCGGTGGACAGGTGGAGGCAGCAGCTGGCCGCCGGGGCAAGATGTGCCGAATCACCAGTGGCGCAAAAAGTGGGTATGCGCTATACGCGGCGCATAGGGGCGCCAAAGCGATGGGAATAATCATTTTTTTAAAAATCTATATTTAGGTGCTGTTGTGCGTTTCTAAATATTTCTGTATTTCCTCAATATTATATAACATTTTAGAGGACTAACAGGCTAGAGTAGGCGCCCTCATAAGATTCCATAATAGAATTTTGGATAATAATGGAATATCGCGAGTGGGCGCGCCGGCGATTTGACAGCAAAAAATTGCGTTCTTAACGTGCGCTTTGGGGGTCAAGGAAAACGCGCGCTTCCGACGTTAAGAACGCGTGCTTATATGGTAAATCACGCGCCGAGGACGCACGCTATGAGTCTAAACAGGTCAAGTCAAGTCAAGTCAACTTTATTTATATAGCGCTTTTAACAATGTAGATTGTTTCAAAGCAGCTTTACAGTGTTAAACAGGAAAATAATGCAGCATAATTTTATTCAGCTGTACAGCCATTCTGAAAAAAAACGCTGATGTCATCAGTTCATTTCAATTATCATACAGTGACAGTGTGGGCTTTAGATCAATAATTCGATCAGTAATTTAGTTTAAATGGTTAATTTAGTTTATTAATTACATTTATTTCGATGTTTAGTTGAAAAATTTAGTGTCCCCACTAATTTAGGTAAACCAAACAGGCAGTGCAAACTTGTGTTTGAAGTATCCAAACAGACTAAAGAACGCGCTCTTTCCTTGGTCTTCTCAAAATTGCATGCTCACTTTTTAGGGCACACCTCTTATAAAGTAAAGTTACATATTGTTGACCATCTTTTTAAGTCATTACACTATTTACCACATTACATGGCTGTTATAAGAATGAAATGAAATCAGTATCAACAAAATCCATCTTACCAGTTATCAAAATCCACGTACACTGTAATTACAATTGCATAAATAATGTAATGAGAATTTTAGATTTATGTTCTAAATATAATATTTTAATTATAGAAATATGAAATGTTGGGAAAAGGTAATTCAAGGCCTATGAAACAATACAACTGCCAGTAGCATATAGTTGTCAGCGTGAATTAAGCGAGAACGAAACCTATACTTTGTTTGAATCTATTTTTGTTGGAAAAAGAGCAAAACTGTAAAAAATGACAACTTGTTGTTTATTGAATCGTTGTATAAAATTAATATCGCATTTTGTAATCGTGCTGATATAGGCTATTCTGTAAAATAACACTCTTGCTCGTATTTCCTCTTTAATTACTTTCAAACGAATGTTTAATTTTTTGTTCGTTATTAGCCTATTTTTAATGAAAATACAACAACAATAAAATAGTAGGACAATAAATAAATAGGCCAAAGTTGTTGCTGCATACCCCTCTGGCACTGGGTAGTTGCGCCCCTGCGAATCACCTCCATCTGCTTCTGTGCTGCTGAGAACTGGGGATATGGGGAACCAATATTTCTCCCTTATGTCCCCCAGGTTCAGCCAGAGATGGCGCTCCTGGACCACTAATAGCATTTTCAATTTCCATCGTCCAAAAGTCAATCGTTTTTTATTGGGTTTTGGTTAAATGCCTGAAATCAGGACTGAATAAGCTCAAGATATGTTTATAATTTATTCATAAAATACATATATACATGACAATATACACATCCCAACTCATATTTTTTTTTACGTTTATGTGTCTTAACCTCTTAACTGTCACCTGCCTTTTTGAGAATACACATGGAAATGCACTATCCAAACTTAAAGGGCTGTAATTCAAGAATGCTTTGGGATATAGACCAAAGTTTGGTCTTGTTTTAAAGCAGATACTCGGCAGATTATTGCTGAAGTGAAAGCAATTCAAAATATGAAAAAATGATGGAAGTTTAAATTTACTGTAAATTAAAAATACTGTACTAAATATATTTTTTTATATAAAATATATATATTTTACAAAAAAAAATTAATCTAAAATTACTATAAAATCAAAGCCATATGTCTAACCAAGTTGTGTTCCAAATTTGAAGTTGATATCACAAAAATTTAAGTCCTCAGATTTTGTTAAGGCGCTGTATCAAAAACAGCCACTAGGTCATTGAAATTCCATTGATTGTTTTTTTGAGGCATTTTCCTGTAAATTTCTGTCCAAATGTCACTTCCATCACAAAACGGTCACCAAATATGGAACCTTGAGACTCAGACCTTTCTGACAATATGTGTTTAGTCAAGATTAGAAAAGATTTTGATTATAAAGTCGTTAAAATAAATGTTGTAATATGAAACATGGCGCCACCCACTAGGGGAAGGAGCCCGCTAGAAGAATTTAGAGTACCGTTTCCATGGTAACACAACGTCCAATTTCAAGACGGTTTTCACAGGATGATTCACATGAATTTTGAGTTCGTAAGCTTTCGAATGATACCTAATTTATGATAATTACGAAAATATAAGATACGTAAAAAAGGCGATCAAAAAAAGAGCGCCAGCAGGACGGTGACAGTTAAGAAAGGCGGTTGCTATCAAGAGGCTAAATTGGAGGCCTACACTGAAAAAATAAAAACCTTGGATCAACTTAAAAAAATTAATTAATTAAAAGTAATCAATCACACAAAATATTTGACATTGACTCAAAGTAAATCATTTAAATTAGTTTAACCTGAAAAGTTTAAATCCATGCAAACACTTTGTAAAGGTTGATCGAACTAATTATTTTAGGTTGGAACAAAACACTTTTTTTTTTTGATTGTCACCATTGTTGAGATTCATACACTGATTCTTGATGTCCGTGTAAAGCTTCAATGAAAACCTTTTTTGCACAATTTTTATTTTTTAATCTGCATGTTTTTTGATTACCCCAACTGTCCTGGATGTCGTACTGTATAATCACATGGCTATAATTATAAATACTATAAAATTAATAACACTCTATAACCAGAGCATTGGACTCAGAATGGGATCAGTGATTCTTGTCACTACAAATAACAAACATCATCTGAACACATTTTCTCTTTCCATAACAAAAATGTTTTATAAACACACAGAAAAAGCAGCCAGAGAAAAACTAATGTTAACGATTTAAGGGTCAAGAGCCCAACTAAAACAAACACTCATCTCCATCACGGTGACTATTATTTTCATTAAAACAGATATGACAGAAATTCAGTTTAATGTCCCGCTGCCAATTTATATTGTATCCATGTAAAAAAAAAAATTATTTTAACCATAAATATAAACTAAAACGTTTACTTTAAATGAAAAAACTAATAAGTTTAAGCTATTTCAACGAGAAAATACACATTAAACGAACAACAGCAAAGTTTCAGTGTAGTCCACACATACACAGGTATTTTTATAACCAGAATTTTTTCTCCACCTGTTTAAAAAAAAATCTCTGTCTACATGAAAACACAAAACCACGCTATGATTGGCTGCCTGATTTCCACATGGTCCCATCCACGGCACAGAAGCACTGAGGGATGCCATGGGCTCAGTGAAACCCTTCTACAAGTTCCTTTACTGGACTCAGTGGCAGGAAACTGTATACACACATACCCAAGTGGACTGTGATAGCTTCACACTTGCCTTACTATGTTGTGTTATTGCATTCTGGCGCCTCTGTTCTGCAATACAATGAGATAACTGTGCATGTATCTGTAAACATGTGATAAGCGCTGTTAGCAGAGTTAATAAAGCCTACGTCCGCCATTGCATAGACTCAACAACAGAGGTGGACAAAGTACACAACTCCATTACTTGAGTAAAAGTAAAAGTACCGCTGTTGTAAAAAAAAAGTGAAAGTTGTAAAAACAGATTTTTACTTAAGTAAAAGTACAGAAGTACTTGCTTTTAAAAGTACTTAGGTATCAAAAGTAAATGTCCCTTTTTTATGTCAGCGCATTTTTTTATTATTGTTGCATTGTTGTATAAATGCACTCTGCCATCATGGTGGTTTAAGCCAGTCAGTGATGCTCCATCCGACATGCTAGCATACGACTACCTTAAACTCATTTCAATACTTAAGTTACAAAGCTGCTGTCACTTTAAGGCAGAATGCACGGATCCAATACACTGATACACATCCGATATTCTCCCAAATCAACTGTGTAAATATTCTTACAGTTTTTCTCAATTGTTTACACACAAATACTGGTCCTTGAGACACAATGACCACAACATGTAACTCATTCACCAACCCCCTGAACCAATTCTGCTAAACTACAAGCACAATTCTTGCTTTACACTCAAATTGCAGTTCTGAAACACACTTTTTTCAAAACACTACACACAATTCTCTGCTTTTGGCACAGTTTTCATGCAGAAAATCTCTTGTTTTCAAAAATGTTCACACTGCTATTCAAACACACACACTGACTCTTCACATGGTCAAACACCGAGAGCTTTAGCATCAAAGGGCAACAGGTGAGAAACCGAAGAGAGGATGCAGCATAGGTAAATCTTTTTTTTTTTTTTTACTGTAACTATACAGTTAATTCTTCTGTTGTTTTGTATGTAGACCACTGTATGTGCAACTTTGTGATGGTTGGGATGTACACTGTGGACATTGTTTTTGTGGGAAAAATAAAATATATTTGTTACCGTGTATTTGTGTGTTCTGAGTATGAAAACAATATTCTCAAATATTTTACAACACACTTATGTATGTACTGTCTGTAAGTGTAACACTGAACCAAAAAAGGCCTAAGTCATTATGATGAAAGGAGAAGAAGTGTTTTACATCCATCATAGTGTTTTACATTCATTAGTGTTTTACATTCATTAGTGTTTTACATTCATTAGTGTTTTACATTCATTAGTGTTTTACATTCATTAGTGTTTTACATTCATTAGTGTTTTACATTGAGCACATCAGTGTTCAACTGGTTCAAATAAATGTCTATACATATGATGGTTTGTGTGTGTCATTTGAAAACAAAATCCCATTTTGAAAAGAAATAACATTGTTTTGAATGTAAAGTTGCATTTTGCAGGAGAATTGAGTGGTTTTGCCCATTGTGTGTGTTTTTTTGGATTTGTGTGTAGAGTTCTGAGAATATGAGGCATGCTTTCAGAAATTGTGTGTAAACAATCAAGAAAAACTGTAATACTCGACAAAATTTTTGTGTGTATTGGTCATATCAGTTCTGACTGGATCTTTTCCCAAATCGTCCCTCCCTAACATTTTCGTTTCGTTTTTATTTGTTGAGGAAAATTTCATTAGAAATTTTAATAGTTTTTGTCATTCAAAACTGGTTTTATATAGTTGTCGTCTAGTTTTCGTTGGACAACAAAATTAACACTGCAATACTGAAAAATGTAGGCAAAAATATAAAACAAAACAAATTTGTAATCTTCTCAGGAGTGACCAGCAGAGGGCGAGCACGGTCACACACACACACACACACACACACACAAACATTATCAGTGTTTGCTGTCCTGCTGAAGAACTCAAGAGGATGAAAGCTCATTTATCTCTGCCAAACACATCATTAATACACAACCCGTGCACTTATGGAGAAACGCCTCGGTACAATGAAGCCCAGTTATGAGATATGAACTCAACTGAGGATGTTAATGCAGACTCGTGAAAACTGCACAAGTCAACAATGCTTTGCGAGGTTTAATTAGATTTTACATGGAATTTAATGTGAAGAGAACCTTATGAATCACATTATTTATACTAGATGTTTATGTGTAAAATAATAAATACTAAAATACTAATAAAGATCGTTGAGCAACTGATCTTGATTTATAAAATCCTTTTGTTCATAAGCATTAGGTGCAATATTATATGAAAAATCAAGCTGTGGTGAATCATAAATATGATATTGACATTTCGTCATAATTATGACAGAAAAGTCGAAATTATTATATACTATAATTGACATATGTCATTATTATGATAAATAGTTTAAATTATGACATACAATGTAATAAAAAGGTCTAAATTAGTCATTAGGCATAATTTCAACTTTTCATCTAAAAATGACTTTTTGTGTCATAATTATGACATACTGTCATATTCATGACATACTTATTCATAATTATGAGATTAGTCATATTTTTGACATTTTGTCATAATTATGACAGAAAAGTCGAAATAATGAAATACTATAATTGACATATTATGTCATTATTAATATTAAAAAATTGAAATTGAGGAAAGGTCGAAATTAGTCATAATCATGACTTAGTGTGTCATAATTATGATATACTATTCATGACATACTTTTCAATATGAGATTAAAATACCAAATCATCATTTTGATATATAATTGACATATTTTGTCATTATTATGATAAAAAGATGACATTTTTGTCATACTACATAATAATTATGAGGGAAAAAAGTCAAAATTAGTCATCATTATGACTTTTATGTAATAATTTTGACTTTTCATCTCATAAATATGACTTTGTGTGTCATAATTTGGACTTTTTGTGTCATAACTATGACATACTTAGTCATAATTATGAGATTAAAAATGGCAAGTCATCATTTTGACATTTTGTCATAATTATAACAAAAAGGTCAAAGTTATGGTATACCATAATTAACATTTTATGTCATTATTATGATAAATAGTTTAAATTATGACATACAATGTAATAAAAAGGTCTAAATTAGTCATGACATTTACGTAATAATTTCAACTTTTCATCTAAAAAATTACTTTTGTCATAATTATGACATACTATGTCATGTTCATGACATACTTATTCATAATTATGAGATTAAAAATACCAAGTCATATTTTTGAGATTTTGTCATAACTATGACAGAAAAATCTAAATTATGATATACTATAATTGACATATTATGTCATTATTAACATTAAAAAGTTGAAATTATGACATTCTACGTAGTAATTATGAGGTTTAAAAAGTTGAAATTAGTCATGACTTTTCTTTTACATTATAATTTTGACTTTTCATCTCAAAAATATGACTTTTTGTGTCATAATTATGAGATTAAAATCCAAACCATCATTTTGACCTTTTGTCATAATTGTGACAAAAAAGTCAGATATGATATATAATTGACATATTTTGTCATTATTGTGATAAAAAGATGACTTTTTTGACATGCTACACAATAATTATGAGGAATTTTTTTTTGTCATAATTATGACTTTTATGTCATGATTATGACTTTTACGTCATAAGTTCGACTTTTCATCTCATAAATATGACTTAATGTGTCATAATTTTGACTTTTTATGTCATAACTATGACATAGTCATAATTAGGAGATTAAAAATACCATGTCATCATTTTGACCTTTTGTCATAATTATAACAAAAAAGTCAAAATTATGATACCCTAGAATTATGACTTATGTCATTTTTATGATAAAAAGCTGAAATTGACATACTACAAAATTATGATGTTAAAAAAGTCGGAATTGAGGAAAAAAGTTTAAATTAGTCATCTCATAAATATGACTTAGTGTGTCATAATTATGAGATTAAAAATACCATGTTATATTTTTGAGATTTTGTCATAATTATGACAGAAATGTCGAAATTATGATGTATATTCTACGTAGTAATTATGAGGTTTAAAAAGTTGAAATTAGTAATGATTTTTCTTTTACTACATAATTTTGACTTTTCATCTCAAAAATAATTTTTGTATGTGTCGTAATTATGACATATACTGTCATATTCATGACATACTTAGTCATTATTAAAAAAAAAGCTGAAATTATGACATACTACGTGATCATTTTTAGGTATAAAAAGTCGGAATTGAGGGGAAAAAAGGTTGAAATTAGTCATAATTATGTCTTTTATGTCATGGTTATGACTATTACATCATAATTTCGACTTTTCATCTCATAAATATGACTTAATGTGTCATAATTGTGACGTTTTGCGTCATAACTGTGACATACTTAGTCATAATTATGAGATTAAGAAATACAGAGTCATCATTTTGACCTTTTGTCATAAGTTATGATATATAATTGGCATAATGTCATTACATATATCATAACATAATTATGGCAAACATAATTATGACAAAAAAAGCTGAAATTATGACATACTACGTGATCATTTTGAGGTTTAAAAAATCGGAATTGAGGAAAAAAAGTCGAAATTAGTCATAATAATGACTTATGTCATGGTTATGACTATTACATCATAATTTCGACTTTTCATCTCATAAATATGACTTAATGTGTCATAATTTTGACTTTTTGCGTCATAACCATGACATACTTAGTCATAATTATGAGATTAAAAATACCAAGCCATCATTTTGACCTTTTGTCATAATTATTATAATTATACTATAATTGATATATTATGTCATTATTATGATAAAAGTTGGAATTGACATACTACGTATTAATTATGATTTTTAAAAAGTCTAAATTGAGGGAAAGAGTCTAAATTAGTCATAATTATGACTTAGTGTGTCATAATTTCAACTTTTTGTGTCATAATTATGACAAAAAGTAGAAATTATGATATACAATAATTACGACGTCCTTAAGAGATGAAATAAAGTCATACTACATAACAATTGAGGTTTAAACGTCGAAAATATCAGGGGGGAAGTCGAAATCTAATCATTATTATGACTTTTCACGTCCTAATTTCATTTTCATCTCATAAATATGACTTAGTGTGTCATAATTTGGACTTTTTGTGTCATAACTATGACATAATTATGAGATTAAAAATACCAAGTCATCCTTTTGACCTTTTGTCATAATTTATTATATATAATTGACATGTCATTACATATATCATAACATACTTATGACAAACATAATTATGACAAAAAAGCTGAAATTATGACAGACTACGTAATAATTTTGAGGTTTTGACTTTTATGTCATGATTATGACTTTTACATCATAATTTCGACTTTTCATCTCATAAATATGACTTAGTGTGTCACCATTTAAAAAAAAAATAATTTTAAATTACTTAGTCATAATTATGAGATTAAAAATACCAAGTCATCATTTTGACCTTATGTCATAATCATAAAAAAGTTAAAATAATGATATAGCTACTATAATTGATGTATTATGTCATTATTATGATAAAAGTTGGAATTGACATATTACGTAATAATTATGATTTTTAAAAAGTCTAAATTGAGGGAAAGAGTCGAAATTAGTCATAATTATGACTTAGTGTGCATTATTTCAGTTTTTTGTGTCATAATTATGACAAAAAGTAGAAATTACGATATACAATAATTACGACGTCATTAAGAGATGAAATAAAGACATTCTACGTAAAAATTGAGGTTTAAACGTCGAAAATATCAGGGGGGAAGTCGAAATCTAATCATTATTATGACTTTTCACGTCCTAATTTCATTTTCATCTCATAAATACGACTTAGTGTGTCATCGTTTCGATTGTTTGTGTCATAATTATGATTTATGATCAGTTTTTCTCACGTGACGGAAATGGGTTTCCATAACATACAAATGAAAAGAATCGGATTTAACCCCCAAAACATCAACACGGCCATTCGGACCACGTGGTCCATAAACAAAAATATCAGCCAATCGGGAACGCGGAGGGCAGCGCAGCAGATAACCGACCAATCGGAGCGCGGTGGCGTTGCCAAGCAGCTCGTGTGACTAACGGCAGTCATATGACTGTCCCACAAATGGAGTCCGTCTGCGGGAATCGAGCGAGCCTCAGGAATTGAGCAACAAAAGGACTTTTCCTTCAAACCGTGGGTCCATTATGGCCCCCACGCTCTTCCACAAACTCTTCAACAAGAGAAATGCGCTTTCACCGCCGGCGAAGAGCAGCAGAGAGGACGCGGTGTTCAGGTACGTGTCGAGCAGCTTCCGGTGGGCAGAAGTGTGTGTGTGTGTGTGTGTGTGTGTGTGTACAGTCGTGTGTGTTACCTCACTTTTCTCTAAACGTATTATTTACTCCTCAAAGCGTTTGTTTTTTGTCGCAGTTATTGTATTCCCGATGTTGTTGACTCGCGTAAAGGCCATATTAGTGAATTTAACGCTGGCGATGATATGTTTACGTGCGCGTGCGTGCGCGCCACCTGCACGTGACCGTGTCATCAAACAAACGCGCTGTGGAGTGTGTAATCCCATCATCCCGACATGTTGTGTGTTACATGATAAGCTTCTGGAGTATGTTTGGGATTTAAACGAGTAAAGGACGATATCTGGAGCTCCTTCAGATCGGAAAGAGGCTGGTTTTGAATGCATTGTGTTTATGGAAACGCGGTCTTAATGTCTTAAACTGGATCAGAACGTTATTAAGACATTAAATTAGCTTTGATTTCTGCGATGCAGAAAATGTGGAAAAATTGTACATAATTTAGTGTATAATGCAGAAATGTCGTGGTATAATCAACAGTCGGTCCGTCTCTTAAAGGGCCAGTTCACCATTAATGAGAATCCTGTGGTCATTTCCTCGCCCTAATGTCGTTTATCATCTCTTCAGAACATCTGGAATAATCCGCGGTTTCTCTTGATGAACTTTCTGAAGTTGCTTAGACTGTCAATGGAGGACAGAAATCTTTCTTTTCATTACAAATCTCTTCATTTGTGTCCAGAAGATTTAATCTGACCATTAAAAAAAAGCCCGAACAGCGCAACTGTTAGCGTCAGTTCATTATTGTGCACACACATTATTATCCTCCATTTTGTAATTGACGTTTTAATCAGGCTAATAGTCTGGTCAGGTGGACGAGCTAGTGAAATTAAATATTTCTCGGTCGCACAGATAAAATTTCGGCTGCATATGCGACCAAAATAGTCGCAATTTCTATTTTCCTAACATGGGCCGTTTAAAGCCCTGGTGTGTGTCCAGGTGTGTGCCCAGGTGTGTGTGTCCAGGTGTGTGTGTCCAGGTGTGTGTGCCCAGGTGTGTGTGTCCAGGTGTGTGTGTCCAGGTGTGTGTGCCCAGGTGTGTGTGTCCAGGTGTGTGTGTCCAGGTGTGTGCCCAGGTGTGTGCCCAGGTGCGGTGTGATTTACCATTGGCTAGTGTTGTAGACGTGTGGATGTTATCTTAGGACACTTCCCCAGAGCTTGACCTCTTGACCTCACACATGCCGATATTCACGTGTAGAATACAGATACAAATTCAACATTTCAACAAACTGACAAATCAATCACATTTTAGGGCTTTATACACTAGTTAGAGTGTTGTGTGTGTGTGTGTGTGCGCTTGTTTTAATGTAATTAACCCTTTCTCTGTTGATTCAGATCTTGTTCCTCATTAAAGTGCCGGTAATATATGTGAACATTAATCACATTTGCACCATTGTTGGCTTATACACATGTGCTGATATCCATAATAAGAGCTCGACACACACTCCGTTATCACAGTTAATATGATCCATGTGGGCTTTCAGAGAGACATGGGCTCAGTTTTGGACTCAAAATTCAGAACCAAATCGAGAAAATAAGTTAATTAGACCTGTTTTATCCTAAACTCAACAAAACACAGAAGTTTGTGATCTAACACACACACACACACACGGGTTGCATTAATATCCATCCTCATACACAGTGAAGGCTGACCCGTGTGTTCAAGGCTGTTTTGGCATCAAACACAATATTACGATGGTGGTCATAATGTTATGCCTGATTGGTCTATATATACACTTTTCAAAATAATATATTAATTGCAAGATGAAACATGTACATAAAACATTAAATGTGCAAAAAAAGACCTGTGTTTTCTCAGTGGACTAGTCTCGCTCATCCCTCATAATGACAAGTTTACAAAAATATGAAAAATGAGTTATTAATATAACGGATCACATGACCTGCTAACAGAGGGTTTGTGTAATCCAGGAATGACAACACAAACGTTATAAACACCTCCTGTGCTTACCGATCATCACTGTAAGCTCATCTTTCAGAGCACATTTGTAATATTCATGCATTATTAATGTTTTATTAGTGTTATCAGAAGGACATGTGATATTGCTGAAGTGCACCAGTGACCAAAAGACCCACATTTAGTGTGTTTAGGCTCCTCCTCCTCCTTCTTTTTGATACAATATTATGTCACATGACATGCCAAAATGCATTACGGTCCAAAATGGCCGTCGATGTCTGTTCAATCCAGGAATGACATAAGAGAAATCACAAGCCTTTCTGCCATAATAATGTAAATAATCTCACTATATTTGTATTTGATCATTGAAAACATCAGCACAATTATGCCCAAGTATATTTTAAACACTATTATTCATATTTATTTTACATTGACATTTACTTTGACATTTTTGGGACGTTTGAGCTCTGCTTTTGATGTATTCCATAATTAGCAAATATTGTGTCATTCTTCCTTATACAGTAAATTATGTATTTTTTGTCATGTGTGTGTGTGGTCATGACCGGAGAGAGTGTGTCAGATGATGTCAGTGTGTGTCATTCTTCCACTGCTAGATCATGAGTGTGTGTGTGTGTGTGTGTGTGTGTGTGTGTGTGTGTAAATGAGTCTTTCATTCACTGCTGATCTTATAAAGCGATCGTGTCTGTTCTGAGCCGCTCCAGTCACAGGGGTTTATTGGACCATCTCTTTATGAATTTTCAATGGAGGGAAAGAAATCCCTCAGACTTCATAAAAAAATTATTAATTTGTCTTACAACATGTCCAAACCAGACGCGACAACTACGAGACATGATAAAAATCACAGCCAATCAGAAGAGCGTGTGGGCGGAGTCTCTCTACAGGTGCACTCGCAACCAAATCACAGCCAATCAGAAGAGCGTGTGGGCGGAGTCTCTGCACTTACCACCAAATCACAGCCAATCAGAAGAGCGTGTGGGCGGAGTCTCTGCACTCGCCACCAAATCAATCACAAATCACAGCCAATCAGAAGAGAGCGGGGGCGGAGTCTCTCTGCAAAAACACTCGCAACCAAATCGATCAAAAATCACAGCCAATCAGAAGAGAGTGTGGGCGGAGTCTCTACACTCGCAACTAGGGATGTGACGGTGATGAAATTTCCCCACCGGTTAATTGATGTGTGACAACACCGGTAATACCGGTATCACCGGCGGAGGCTTGTAAATCACTAATTCTATCTAACCGAAAGTAACATGCACACGACCGCTCTGAACTGAAAACGCGCCAGTGCGCGCACACCGTGAATGAAGCTCGTCTGTAAATGCGCGCTCTGTGAGGCCATGGGTGCGTCTCAATCAGTTCTCTAGTTCAGTAGTCAGGGCACTGATCAACCATTGATCAGTCTATGATTGAGATGCACGCCATGAATGAAAAACAGTTCGTCCGTAAAGGCTTGTTTATACTCGGTGCGCGCGGCAAAAATAAATGTGTGCAGTCAGCTTAGCGGAGGCTCACACCGCGGAGCCAGGCCAAAGTAAACAATGCGCGCTCTGTGCGGCCGTGCACATTTTACTTTCGGTTTTGAATTAGCGCCAATTCGGCTGCGGGTTGCTTGAATTGTGGGTTCATTAGCCTATTATTTTTTATGAAAAACACAACAACAAAACAAATGACAAACTCCCTTAAATAGGCGCTTTTACGTTTCGCTTTGAAACCAAATCTTCCGCGATCATCTCAGTCAGCTCCTCACTCTTAAATCTGATGAATGACTCCTGCCGCTGCCGAGACTCATGGTCGGATCCTGCTTTATTAAGCAGATACGTTCAGTTTTTATTTGTATTGTCTGTTCTCTAGCTGAACTAAATTATTTTATTACTATAAAAAAATCAAAAAGACGGTGGGCGGTGCCACGGTGGGCAAGTGATGTAACCGGTGTTGAGTCTGGACACCGGAAACACCGGCAACACCGACTATCGTAGCAAGCCTACTCGCAACCAAATCAATCACAAATCACAGCCAATCAGAAGAGCGTGTGGGCGGAGTCTCCGCACTCGCAACCAAATCAATCACAAATCACAGCCAATCAGAAGAGCGTGTGGGCGGAGTCTCCGCACTCGCAACCAAATCAATCACAAATCACAGCCAATCAGAAGAGCGTGTGGGCGGAGTCTCCGCACTCGCAACCAAATCAATCACAAATCACAGCCAATCAGAAGAGCGTGTGGGCGGAGTCTCTCTGCAAATGCACTGCACTCACAACCAAATCAATCAAAAATCACAGCCAATCAGAAGAGTGTGTGGGCGGAGTCTCTCTGCAAATGCACTTGCAACCAAATCAATCAAAAATTACAGCCAATCAGAAGAGTGTGTGGGCGGAGTCTCTCTGCAAATGCACTCGCAACCAAATTAATCAAAAATTACAGCCAATCAGAAGAGCGTGTGGGCGGAGTCTCTCTGCAAGCGCACTGGACTCGCAACCAAATCAATCAAAAATTACAGCCAATCAGAAGAGAGTGGGGGCGGAGTCTCTCTGCAAATGCAATCGCAATCAAATCGATCAAAAATCACAACCAATCAGAAGAGAGTGGGGGCGGAGTCTCTGCACTCGCCACCAAATCAATCATAAATCACAGCCAATCAGAAGAGAGTGGGGGCGGAGTCTCTCTGCAAATGCACTCGCAATCAAATCGATCAAAAATCACAACCAATCAGGAGAGAGTGGGGGCGGAGTCTCTGCACTCACCACCGAATCAATCATAAATCACAGCCAATCAGAAGAGAGTGGGGGCGGAGTCTCTCTGCAAGCGCACTGGACTCTCAACCAAATCAATTAAAATTCACAGCCAATCAGAAGAGCGTGTGGGCGGAGTCTTTGCACTCGCAACCAAATCAATCAAAATTCACAGCCAATCAGAAGAGCGTGTGGGCGGAGTCTCTGCACTCGCAACCAAATCAATCAAAAATCATAGCCAATCAGAAGAGAGTGGGGGCGGAGTCTCTCTGCAAGCGCACTGGACTCTCAACCAAATCAATTAAAATTCACAGCCAATCAGAAGAGCGTGTGGGCGGAGTCTTTGCACTCGCAACCAAATCAATCAAAATTCACAGCCAATCAGAAGAGCGTGTGGGCGGAGTCTCTGCACTCACCACCGAATCAATCATAAATCACAGCCAATCAGAAGAGAGTGGGGGCGGAGTCTCTCTGCAAGCGCACTGGACTCTCAACCAAATCAATTAAAATTCACAGCCAATCAGAAGAGCGTGTGGGCGGAGTCTTTGCACTCGCAACCAAATCAATCAAAATTCACAGCCAATCAGAAGAGCGTGTGGGCGGAGTCTCTGCACTCGCAACCAAATCAATCAAAAATCATAGCCAATCAGAAGAGAGTGGGGGCGGAGTCTCTCTGCAAGCGCACTGGACTCTCAACCAAATCAATTAAAATTCACAGCCAATCAGAAGAGCGTGTGGGCGGAGTCTTTGCACTCGCAACCAAATCAATCAAAATTCACAGCCAATCAGAAGAGCGTGTGGACGGAGTCTCTGCAAGCGCACTGCACTCGCAACTAATTAAGTACATGATCAAATTATTATTAAACATTACAAATGAAAGATTTGAGGTGAATTATTCACTGTAGGGCTATAAAGCTCATGCTAAATGATATTCAAACTAGTGTTAGATCGATTAGCCGCAGTCGACGTCACAGAAACAACCGTTTCTAACACAGAATAACTCTGATTAACATGGATGTGTGTGGCTTCTGGTGAGATGGGTTTGGCATGAGGTGAGTTCTTGACTAATGCCGGACCCTTTTGAGCGTGCTCTTGATTATTGAGGTGTATTGGGCAGGGTTGAGTGGACCAGCAGCTGAGCTTCTATAACTGTCCCACCGGCTCTGCTGGAGCTGAGAGGAATGCGGCCTGCAAACATTCCTCCTGCATATATTCAGCAGCGCTAGCACACAGGAACTGCGTCACGGTCGGCATGCTTTCTTTATGTAACTCCCCACCTGATCTGCTGACCTCCAGTCCCACACACACACACACACACACACACTCTTCAGTCCGGCCAGTCCCAGGGCGAGCGCTGGAGAGCACACACACACACACACACACACACTCTTCAGTCCGGCCGCATGTCTTCGTCCCGCCGCAGTCCAGCTCGGCCTGGAGCTCACCCAGTCTCATGTAGTTCGGTGAATTTAGTTAGCGCTATTCTTAGCAGCGCTCTGTGCTGAGGACTAGCGAGGATGGGGAAGCGCTCGGGGTCAGCCGCTCAGCCGCCCAGGTACCTGACCACGCATGGGTGTGTGTGTGTGTGTGTGTGTGTGTGTACTCGTTGTGTAACGGTCAGGAGATTAGCATCAGTGAAGCAGCGCTAATAGTCTAGAACTGGCGCCCCCTGAGAAAAACAGTTCATCTTCTCAGTCCGTCTCATTACAGTGGAATGCACAGGGGAAATGGGCATAATTATTATTAATAATAATGATATTTATTATTAGTAGTGCTAAACAGTGTTGGGGGTAACAAGTTACCCCAAAGTAATTACAAAGTAACATTACAAGTAACTTGAGTTACGTAATATCACTTTTTCCAAGTTACTAGTAAAGTAACGCATTACTTTTCAAATTTACAATAAAATATCTGAGTTACTTTTTCACATTAATTTGACTGACAGCTCTCCTGCCCTCATGTTGAGAGTCAGTGCAGAGGCGTGTGTGTGTGTGTGTGTGTGTGTGTGTGTGTGTGTGAACATGAGGGTTATTGTAGTTCTAGACTAAATGTGAGCATTTATTTATCTCACTTGCACAGTAAAGATTCTGTCCTCCTCAAAATGAATAAAATCAGTCAAATGCGAAATCAGAGTATATGCAAACCTCCAATAATTAAATGTTTTTATGCATAATCTACCTTTATATTTAATTTCCCAATGTCTTGCTGCTGACCTTTGATGATGAAAATGACTAGATGTGAACGTGTGAAAAAACGTGTGAACGTGTGAAAAAAATGTCCAATAAGTCGATAAGTGCTCCTCTGCCGCCATCCACTGGTTATAGTGGCCATGTCTTTATTTTTAAAATAAAAGAATGTGCAAGTAATGTTTTTGGTTATTACATTACATCTTTGGATAATATTTAGAGCTTTGAAGTGCTGTAGTGCTTGCATTTCACTCTCAAAGTGTGTGCATGAACCCTGAAATAAATAATGCACACACATGCGAGTGTTTCTGCCACAATCCCATGGTTACAGTTAGCATTACTACAGTAAAACCATGGGGGATTGAAAAGTTCACAGTGTTTGATCTGATATCTGTGCTTTATAACAGAGAATTGATGCATATTTGCTCAATGCTGTATTTGTGTGTATGATTATATATGTGTAGTACAGTCTATATCAGGGGTGTCCAAACTTTTTTTAAAGGGGGCCAGATTCAATGTTGTGGTGCCCGGGGTCGGTCCCTTTTCTATTTTATATATATATATATATATATATAGAGAGAGAGAGAGAGACATGTTTTGTTTCTTGGAAACATGACAGATTTGACAAAACCTTGAGCTGACAGTAGAGTAGCTTTTGATAGGACACACATTTAATACAACAATATCTGTGAAAACTTTCATCAACCAAAAAGTTTTAATGGGTGAAATTTAAATATTATTACTGAGTTAGAACTCTATTCTTATTTAAATTTAATATGTGCTTTATTTAGATCACCACAGGTAAAACCACACTGCTAAAAATACTTTTCTTACTTGGTCTTTCAGTCTTTTTTCCAGTCCAAATATCTAATACTTCTTACATCAAGATGCTTTTACTAAGGAAAATTACATATTTTTTCTTGATTCCTGGGGGGAAAAATAAAAATGGAGTTTTTGCTTGAAACAAACTAAATTATCTGCCAATGGATTAGAAAAATAATCTGGTTTCTGTTTGGGACTGAAACATTATTTCTCTCACCCCATTGGCAGATATATTTGCTTGTTTAAAACAAAAACTCACTTAAATTTCATTTTATTTTCCAGAAAACAAGAAAAAATATCTAATGTCATTTTATTTGTCTCGTAAATGCATCTTGATTTAAGAATTTTTAGATATATTTATACTAGAAACAAGACAAAAATACTAAATGACAGCATTTTTTCAAGGCAAAAAGTAAAACGTTATATATATTTCTACATCTAGAATGGCTTTAAGGTATTTAGTCTATAAACATATAAACACAAATGCACAATACTGCAAGTTTATGACAAAAATAGTCTGCAATTCGCTCTTTATTACTCATTTAATACATGTCTACATTAAAAACGAAATGAGATATTAACCTACATTTCTGACAAATGACCACGGTTAGAGTCAGTGTTACCACAGTAAACACGTGATAAACGTGTGAATTATTGTTTGAAAAGTATTTTAAGTGAATCGGCTCAGCCGGATTCGGACACCCCTGGTCTATATAATCGATGTTCGCTGATCTGTCTTTGAGAAGCGGTGATTCCCAGCACTGATGCACTGTGGGAAACCATGTTCCCTTTCTTTATTCGTTTACTCGATTAACGCTAGGATGGCAGATTGAGTTGAGTATTTGATCTGCTGTGGTGTGTCTGGGATTTGAGTTTCCAGAATTTGAGGTTGTGTGTGTGTCTGTAGTGAGGTTATTCTTGGCTCATTTGAGGAATGTCGCTGCTTTGGAGTGTGTAAGCAAAAGTCCTGAATGTGTGTGTGTGTGTGTGTGTGTGTGTGTGCGCTCAGACGGCCGGTCATTCACAGTGAGGCTGTTGTTTAGCGGAGGATGTGGATGGAGTATGAGTCCAGCCGTTGGGAATGTGACGAGTAAACAGCTTTGCTCTCTCCGCCTTTCTTCACCTGCCCTGACGCAGAGCACAGAAATAGCCGAGTCTGAGCCGCTCCTGCCTTTATCCAGGCCATAGAAAATCTTAAAAGTCTCAGGGTCCTCTCATACACAGACTCAAGTGTGTTCTGCTAGTTTAAATCTCAAACACCAGGTGTGATCAGGAGCATTGCTGCAAACTAGGGATGCCACAATTCTCAATATAATATTGAACCGTTCGGTACGGCATTCACGGTTCAATACGCGCCTGTGAATAGCGTTTTTTTCGGTTTCGCATTTAATTAATTATTTTTCTACAAATTCTATAATTTGCCTCCATCCCAATACTGAACAACACGACATACACTCACATCACAGGTTAGTGGTGGAGTTACACTCACAGAACACTAGAGTTATTCACAATCACCAAAGCTCATTATTTGCATGCATTTTAAAGTCTTGCCGGCTCATTCGCGTGCGCGGTTTAACATGAGCTTTTCAGAGCGCGTGCACTAAATGCCTGTCAAACACGTGATTACTGGACTAAGTAGTCGTCTTACTGCGCTAATACTGTCAAATAAACATAGTCGGTTATGTCTAAAGTGAAAGTAAAATCGTGTGTGTGTCTGTATATTAGATGAGCGCAGGTCTTTAATTGACAGCGGCGCAGCCTATAGTGAACACACTGTCCTTAAAGGGACAGTTCACCTCTAAAATCATGTCATTATTTACTCACTCTAATATTGTTCCAAACCTGTGTTCATTTCTCGATGACAGAATTTTCATTTTTGAGTGAAATATCCCTTTATTGTTAATACAACAACAAAAGATAAAGAGAAAATCACTCACTGCTCTTGACTGAAGAACTAAAACAGCAGCTTTAATAAGAATCAGTGTATATTTTATAGTGAAGTAGTGTTTTATTTTTACATTTATTCATTCAATTTCATACTTAAATGCTGCTGTACAGCTGCCAGTGTAAATCTTTATATATATTTATATAATATAGTGTTCACACTAGGGATCGACCGATATGGATTTTTTTGTGCCGATACCGATTTTTTTCCCATCAGCTTTAGCCGATGCCGATACGAGCTGCCGATTTTCTTGTGCCGATATTTGGAGCCGATACTGCTTTTGCTCCCTCAATTTACAACATAAAAATGACACAATGATCAGGATGATAACAATTTAAAATTTACAATTTAAAAAAGGAACATTTAATGAACTAAAAAAAACAATATTTAACAAATAGTAAAAACAGGTGAGGTAGAACAAGAACAAAAAGAGTTGTGAAAATAAATTCTGAAAATAAACATTTAAGCATAAATAAAATAATGACACTATTGCTCACAGTATCAACAAGCGAGCAGCATAATAAAGTGCACACTGACTGCACTATACTTCATTTAAAACTATTTACAACCTAGTCATTTAATGGCTACACTCTAACAAATGCTGGGTTAAAAATAACCCAAGTTGGGTTGAATATGGACTAACCCAGCAATTGGGTTGTTTTGACCCAGCGGTTGGGTTAAATGTTTGCTTAAAACAACCCAATTGATGAGTTAGTCCATTTTCACCCCAACTTGGGTTATTTTTAACCCAGCATTGTTTAGAGTGTAGGTGCACTTCACTGAATCTCTTGTGGAGCAACACCAGCGGTAATTCAGGAAAAATCTCTCAATGCTCCACGTGAAACTTCAGTCTTTCCACCTTTTACCATCGTCAATTCTCAACTGATTTTGATTAATATGCGCGAGGGAGAGCGAGAGAGTTTGAAGACGGTGAGAGCTGCCCTGTGGACGCCTGTCTGGAAATAATGCAGGGGAAAAAATTTCGGCCAACGCAGCAGCCTTATATCGGCCGATACACGTAAAAATCACAAATATCGGCCCGATATATTACCGAACATTCAAAACAAAGCTGTGCCGGTTAAACGGCATCATCTAATGCGTGTGGTTTTATCTTGACCAGCTGAGAACTCACTCAGAGCTCATCAAATGCTCATTCAGAACAGCAGCAGGATTTCCTCCACTGTGCAGAAACGCAGATCTCTCTTCACCTCCTCGCTGCTCCACGTTTGCCCTCTTCTCATTGTGGATACCCCGATCTCTCCGCGTCGTCACATCAGCTGACCTGTAGCGTCACATCTTGTGACATCACGTCCTGTTTTTGGTTGGTTGACATGTCTTTGGTCTGTGTTGTGTTCATATATCAGTGGAACCGCACCAGAGTTGGTCTGGAAGTGGACTGAGACCCGTTTCTTTAGCGTCTCGTCCGCTTGTTTGGGTCACTCCAGGGTTGGGTTAGCAGCTTCACATGTGTTCAGATGAACCGCACTAACCCAGCAATCACACCAGGGGGCGCTTTAATCCAACCAAACACACCCTGAATCTTTGATTCAACCGATTCATTCAAACGCTGAATCATTCACTAACACACTGGAGCTGTGAGAGCCGTCATGGTTCTGCTGGGATCTTTGTTTGGAACTATTTTTGCTGCTGAAATAGAACAAAAACAGTCCATATTGCATCTAAAATGTAAGTGACTTAATGTTAATTAATTGTTTATGGAGCGGTCATATGAAATCAGTGTCATGTTCAGTCGTGATGTATTCAGGAAAACAGCACTCTAGCTCGTGTGATGTTGCTTAACTGTATCATATGTTATAAACATAAAAACTCCACATTTTTATTTTAATCGTGTATGTTAACTGAGTTTCTCTGTGTGAGCGGCGCTCATTTGTTGTGATTTCTCCTCATGAGGAGATTTACTAACGCAACTAATAACTCATCCGCACTTTCCAATAGGTTACACGCACTTTTCGCAATCCGTTACGGAGCTGTTTAATTGTGATTTTGCATGTCTGTGTAGTTCATATGACCACTTTACTTTTAATATTTTAATATGTCAGTAACAACGTATTTTGTAGCCTATGCTATGCTTTGCACAGCAAAAAGTGAATTGTGCTGCTAATTATAAGTGAAATGTAAATCCAGAGTTTCAGTCTGAGTGTTGTTCCTGTTTTCTTGTTCTTCTGTGTTTTAATAAATGTGTTATCATTTGACATTATGGCCAATTGTCTTTAAAAGTATTAACCAGACAAGAGTTATTGACGTTGGCTGAAGTCTGGGTTTATCTGCCGAGACATTATAATACACTACTAATAATTCATTAAGAAGGGCTGTTTTCTTCTACAAAATTAAATATTTTAAGTTAAATGTACACGTCTCTGGCATAGACAACAGGATGTAAAATAGCATAAATGCATTAGTTATATTCTCACTTTAATTTACAGAGAAATCCCTGCTTAGTTTTTAGGTTAACTATAGAAGAGACTAGACAAATGCTGTTTAATGTCGATGATCGCATTACTTTTCATATGCATCTGCTTATATGAGATCGCTCGTTTCTGCTTCTTCTTCTCCTGTGTTTGGATCAGTTTCTGTGCTCGTTCAGGAGATGTGTACGAGCGTCCTTTAGCGTATAACAGGGAAAAACACAGGAAACATCTCGCCAATGGACAGAAAAAATCACAATCTATATTTATACAGTGAAGACTATGAAGTGATATTTGACATTTGATCACCATTTCTGTGCCTGAAAATCTAGTTTAGACCCATGAAAAACCAGAATTTGTAATCAGAAGAGCTTCAAGAGATTCATTTTTAATTTCGCTTATGTTGTATTTACAGGGTTCCCACGCTTCTTGAGTTTCAGACACATGGATTCAAGGCCTGGAAAGTACTTGAAAACAAACATAGGTCTTTGAAAGGGCTTGAATTAAGCATGAAGTGCATTTTGTTAGAGTTGCGTGTGCTATTACAAACATTGTAGGCCGAATGACCTCCTGTTTTTAGACAAACACCAAGGTCATGTGGTCATTTATTTGCCGTCCAAATCCACAACTCTGAGTTTTCAAGATGAGATCACTTCAAAATTCACTGTTTATATCCTTTTTGACCCCTGAAGGCCACTGTACGGTTGCGTTTCGCTGTCATTTGGATGCATTTTGAATATCTAGACTTTCATTACTGAAATGCTGGCGAGTATTTACAAGAGCAATATTTGGTAACACTTTAGAATAATGGTCATTAGTTAACATTAGTTAATGTATTAACTAACATGAACTAACCATGAGCAGTGCATTTGTTACTGTATTTGTTCATCTTTGTTAACGTTAGTTAATATTAACATCACAGTGCATTAACTAATGTTAACAAGATTTTAATAATGCATTAGTAAATGTTGAAATGAACATTAACAAAGATTAATAAACGCTTTATAAGTGCAGTTCATTATTAGTTAATGTTAACTAATGTAGTTAACTAATATTAACTAATGACCATTATTCTAAAGTGTTACCCAATATTTCATCAGCGTTCAAAAAAAATAAATAAAAGCATGTAAACATTTGAAATGGGCCGTTATAGCGTTATAAATGTTTAATATCTCTTAAAAGCCTTCAAATTGATTTTTAAAAAGGTACATATACAGGTGATTTAATAAATAATTTTGCATATTTTTAATGCCTAACTATTAACTATATCTTTTCATTTAATTGGAAAATTCAAGTATACAATATTTAGGGCTGTCAAAAGATTAATCGCGATTATTAATGTATAAACAATTTAAAGACAGCATATTTTAAATATGTGTTGTATTGTCATATTTTTATGAATGAAGGCCAGTATCACTGATACTAAAGTGTCTATGAAACATTAATGACGTTACATTACAGTATAACTGAAAGCTCCCAATTTCAACATTTATTAGGCTTTAAAAAAAACAACTTTTAATTTAAGTGAACTTAAAACAATCTTTACATAAACCCAAAATAATACGTTATATTTACCCATGGCCTTCCCTGTTATACATATACAGAAATGTAATAGTTATCTTTCTTAACTGCATAAATAATCAATTAAATATAGATGAATCATCATTAAAGCTAAAATTTTCTCTGTTCCCGTTGTTCTTTGATGAACATTAATGACAGGCATCATCAGTGCTACTGTCACTTTAAGAACAGCCGCGGATCTCACGCGCTGTCCCGCGCATCTCATTTCCTCACAACTCTTTAAGTTCATTTAAGACGTTATTTAACTAATTTAAGACTCCTAATATGAGAATACTCAAAGTCCTCTGTGTTATTGTTTGTTCAAGAGCAAAAGAGAACTCGATGTGAGCAGGAAACTGACGCGAGTCTATCTATGCGTCGAGTGTGTGTGTGTGTGTGTCCCTTGATTAGCTGACATGAGACGCATCCACACAGACAGGACACTGACACACACACACACACACACACACACACACACACACACACACACACACACACACACAGGACATTGGCATACAGCGCGTTCGCTTGTGCCTTGTCACGCTTGGAAGCATTTACATGAATAAGAGCGTGATGATCATGTAACGCTAAGCAAAAATGGACATAAAAACGGACGCTGCGTTATTTGCGTTAAATGTTTTAATTGCGTTAAGCTGAAAAAATTAATCGCCCGCGTTAACGCGTTAATTTGCCCAGCCCTAATTTATATATATTATAGATTATATAAATGTATATACATGCAAATATTTCTTAATTAACAGAGTACACACACATATATTATGTAAACACAAACTTTTATTTTGGATGCGATTAATCGCGATTAATCTTTTGACAGCCCTAACAATATTATCTCTATATTTTGATGTTTTAATTAAGTAATGATTTATAAAAAAAAGAACTAAAACTACTGTGAAATAAATGTTAAAAGCAGCAATAAGAGCTGCATCTTTCCTCATTGGATTTTGTAAAATTGGAAATTTTTCTTCATTAGAAATTGTATTTTAGTTGTCAGTATAAGCCTAATGTGGCGTTCACACCGGACGCGATTCGGGTAAATAATTCGCGCTAATTGCGCGGAGGTGGACGCTTGTACATTTTGAGTTTACTCTCGCGAATCGCGCATGACATTCACATCACAACAGACGTGATTCTCCTCATGGGCGGGGCTTCCGCCAGCGGCTCGTCTCGTTGAGAAATGACTGACATGGGCTGTGTTAACATATCTTTTTTTGTTCAAATCTACTGTTAATGTGTGACAAAACGTAGTTTTAAGACTTTTTCAGTCGATAATGTAGTTGTTTAAAGCTCAAATCTGTGGTTTATTTATAAGAAGAGTGCCTATTTGAACATTTGATCTGGCGTTTTTGGAGTTGTGAGGTATTTCATGTAGCCTATAGCTTGTTATACATTACTTATACTTTTGTATTATTGATCAAACATAAACTTGCATTTAACAAAAAGAGACTGGGTTGTGTTTCATGTCATTTAATGTTATCACAGTGATAATCATATTGTCTGAACCAGATATTAATATACAGATTTTCTTCTCATTGTTGTCACTACTAGAGCAAGCTCCTGATTGGTTAACGCGGCGCGAAATATCCGGCAAAGTTCAGATTTTTCAACTTGAGCGATTCGCGCGCTCAAAGCGCTCAATTCGCGTCCTTCGCGCCGCCTCAATCGCACGAATCGCGCCGCAGAATGTCATTTCGCGTCTCTGCATTGACTTAACATGTAAATCACTCGCGCGAATCGCGTCCGGTGTGAACGCAGCTTTAGCGTTCCTGCATTAATGATACACACAGGTACAGTAGGTGTTAAATATATTGGCAGTAACACACACACACACCTTTATCGTATTTATTGTGCTTGATTTAAAATAAAAGGTGTGAAAGAGTGTGTGTGACTTTGTGCTTGGGAACGTTATGCTCTGAAGAAAGCTGAACATTGAATAACCCACAATATGTCCTGCAGAGAGTCATTGTGCTGGATCTGTGCCCCGTTCTCACTCGTGTGTGTGTGTGTGTGTGTGTGTGTGTGTCCTCAGCTGGTCTTCGCCAGAGCTGGAGTCCAGCCAGATCCGCCTGATCGTGTACCAGGACTGCGAGCGGCGCGGGAGGAACGTCCTCTTCGACTCGGACGCCAGAAAGAGAAGCTCGGAAGATGCCCCCGTCACGGTGTGTGTGTGTGTGTGT
>JARQWZ010002153.1:97500-147500 GCA_033150135.1 Gobio occitaniae | reverse complement strand
GAAGGTCACAAATGATTTTGAACAAAATTTTGTATGATTTTGCGTAGAAAGCCTTTCTTTAATGTGAATTTCGTTTTGTATAAATTGTATCTTAATTGTAATCAACGTTTAATCAGATAATTGCCTGGATTTAATAAATAAGAAGCAACACTGCAAAAAATGCTTTTCTTACTTAGTATTTTTGTCTTGTTTTCAGTCCAAATATCTAAAAATTCTCAAAACAAGAAGCATTTACTAGCCAAATAAAAATTATTGTCTTGTTTTGGGGGGAAAGAACTCAAAATTAAGGGAGTTTTTGCTTAAAATTAGCTAAATAATCTGCCAATGGGGTAAACAAAAAAATCTTAATTCAAACAGAAAACAAGATTATTTTGTTTACCCCATTGGCAGATTATTCTGCTTATTTTAAGCAAAAACTCACTTAATTTTCAGGTATTTTCCCCCAAAACAAGACAACTTCTGCTTGTCTAGTAAATGCTTCTTAATGTAAGATTTTTTAGATATTTGGACTGAAAACAAGACAAAAATACTAAGTAAGAAAAGCATTTTTTGCAGTGAAATAGTCTACAGCAGACCATAATCACGTGAGCAATCACATGCTTTACACATGAACTGGGGCGTCTCAAATAAACCCAAACTCAGCAGCTACTGTCTCACAAACATGAGAAATATGTGAATATAAAGCTTGAAATGTCCACTTTTAAACGTAACGAAAAGAAAATAGTCCAGCAATGCGACTGATCAATAATGGCAGCGATATGAGTCCGTTCATTCACTCTTGTCAAAGACGCTGATGTCACACACACATCCGTTTACAAACCAATCAGTGTCCAGATGCTCCACATGATGAAGACGAGTGGACTCAAGTGTGTCATGTGCAGGTCTTTAGTGCGCTCGCATGACTGCAATGTGAAACCAAACCAAAACTAACCCAAAGTATCAAATGTATCAAAACATGAACTTCGGTTCGGACCTTGGTGCGGACTTTCAGCTGTGAAAACGCCCTTAATTTTGAGATTTTCCCTACAATTAGCCTATATATTGAACACTTCAGTACAAATACAGTAACAAAAATAGATATTTGAATGTTATAATAGTGATTTGATGATCTATAAAAATTCATTCAAACAAAAGAGAAAAAATGTCTAATGAGCCAATAAGTGTTCCTCTTCCGCCATCTACTGGTTATAGTGCTCATTTCTTTCATAATTTAAATTTACTTTAAATGTTGCTCTCTCTCTCTCTCTCTCTGTGTGTGTGTGTGTGTGTGTGTGTGTCCAGATCTCCTCCACAGCTGATGCTCAGTAAAGTGTTTACAGCCAGAACGGGCGGCAGTGCCTATGGCAGCCTGAACACGTAAGCGGATCGGCCTCACTCACACATCCTCCGCTTCATCAGCTGGCTCTCATCGCTCCTCTTGATTGCTTTACAGGCTTCAGGACAGTCTGGAGTTCATCGGTCAGGACTCCGGCGCGCTCCGGCCTGAGCAAAACACCACGGCTAACGGCTTCCTGGGCAGCATAGGTACAAAATCACACCCAACCAGCCTAAACTTACTCCACATGCACTGTAAAGGAGGAGTTCCCCTCAAAATGAACATTTCCTGATCATTTACTCACCCCGATGCCATCCAAGATGTCCATGGGTAAGAGTTCTTTGAGGAAAACATTTCAGGATTTTTCTCCACATAACGGACTTCAATGGGAACCAAAATGTTGAAGGTCCACATTCTAAGGGCTTTGAGGAGCTTCAAATGGTCCTGCGTGATCCCAGCTGAGGAATAGGGTCTTATCTAGCGAAACGATAAAAAAAAAAAATTCACACAAAAACACAATTGATCGTCTTGTGCTGGTCTGCAACGAGACGGGCATTATGTAACGTACGTTGAAAAGGTCACGCCGAACGCGAAAGCACCGCCCCATTGTTTAAAAGTGTGGAGAAGGAGGATCGTTCAAATTTGACTGTATGTTGAATGATATATTTATTATTTAATTTATCATTGCTTTACCTGTTTTGTTAACCCTTAATCGTCCCTTGGGGTCCAGCTCACTGGACTTTTCCTCTATTTTTTAAAAGTGTTCCCTTCATCTCAGGGCCATGAGACTCTGTGACTTTTCCTAATTAATCTATCTAAACATGCACAAAAAATCTGGGCTTGATTTGGTTGTTCTAAAGGTGTGTAAAAAAAAAAAATTACAGTTTAAGTCCCTCATGGTCAGATTGACCCCACATTGAAAATGAATGGGAAAGTGTAAAAAATAATTTTTTCACTTTTTTTGTCAATTTTTTTTTTTACTAAATCCAGTATAAATCTGAAAATGTCTACATTTATATCAAGATCTGGTCCTAGAGCATAAACACAAAGTGGAACGAACTTTCTGTCTCATACACACACACACACACACACACACACACACGTGCGCACACACACACACACACACACACACGTGTGTGACTGCAACAGAGAGCATTTTTATAGAGACTGGCAAATAAAATCAACAAAACTGGCATAAATCTGAAAAAAATGCATGCATAAATGAAGGACAAATACTAGAGCACAAATGCAACATGAACAATCATGAGAAAGAGATGGAAAAGGGCAAATAAAAGAAAGATGAAAGCTTAACTTCTGCATAACTTCCCTCTGGACCTCTAGTGGATAATGTGGTCATTGCACTCTCTCTCTCTCTCTCTCTCACTCTCTCTCTCTCTCTCTCTCTCTCTCTCTCTCTCTCTCTCTCTCTCTCTCTCTCTCTCTCTCTCTCTCTCTCTCTCTCTCTCTCTTTAACTATAATTCCTAAAGTTTTTCCACAAACCTACAGATGGCGGTATTCTATCCCTAACACACAGAGCAATGTCCAAAAACTATTTATATTTATTTAAGATCATCATTTAAGTGATTTTTTTCATAAAAAAATAATTTTTAATGAGCCAATTTATGACATAGTTAAGTATTGGTGGAGTAAATAGGTAAAAAAAACTACCAAATACCCACAAAAACACAGCATAAATGTATAGTTGAGAAGTAAATAAAAAAAATTATATATAGTTTTCCATGTAAAAAATGTATATTTCCTTATGCAATCGCTCTGTAAAGGTTTGGGGTCTATCTGAGCACAAGGGCCTCAAACGTAAACCCTACTTGAGGGACGATTAAGGGTTAAAAAAGCGTTTGTATTAGTCTTCGAACATTCGCTTTGTAAACAAGTACCGGCGTGACCTTTTCAACGTATGTTACGTAATGCCTGGCTCGTTGCAGACCAGCACAAGACGATCAATTGTGGTAAAAACTATATACATTTGAATTTCTTTGGGAAAATGACTGATTGTTTCGCTAGATAAGACACTATTCCTCAGCCCTTCAGAGCCCTTAGTAACTGTATTGATGTGGACCTTCAACATTTTGGTTCCCATTGAAGTCCATTATGTGGAGAAAAATCCTGAAATGTTTTCCACTTTCCAATTTCTTTTCCACTGAAGAAAGAAAGACTTGGATGGCATTGGGGTGAGTAAATGATCAGGAAATGTTCATTTTGAGGTGAACTCATCCTTTAAATACCATTCATTACCAGTATGATTCTCAAGACATGTTAATAGAGTCAGCTGTCAGTTCAAAAACATTCGTTATTGTTTTATTCTCACTCTTCTGTTTGATCTGAGTTACGTGTAAATGCTTTCTTCTGTGTCTATGCTCTTCCATTGTATGTAAGTTTTCATATGAAATGGTCACAAGGCTGCTTTAAACATGTCATTATGTTCGTTTTGAGCCTCTTGAAAACACGTCCAGGTCATGCAACCCAAACTTTAGTTCACGATTTAGCACTTGCAGAGCATTTTATCTGCAGTTTTTCACTGTTAAAAGTCACTCGTTTGACCTCTTGAGTCACTGTAGTTTGTTCATCATAGTTTAATGAACTTCTGAAATAGCGTTTATATCCCCTCAATGCCTTGTGTCATTCATCATCCAGCCAGACGCAAAAGAAAATGTGATTATTTGTCATGAAAATAAAGTACAATGCAACAAAATATAGCCTACACTGCAAAAAATGCTTTTCTTACTTAGTATTTTTGTCTTGTTTTCAGTCCAAATATAAAAAAAAATTAAATTAAGAAGCATTTACTAGACAAGCAGAAGTTTTTGTCTTGTTTTGGGGGAAAATAACTGAAAATTAAGTGAGTTTTTGCTTAAAATAAGCAGAATAATCTGCCAATGGGGTAAACAAAATAATCTTGTTTTCTGTTTGAATTAAGATTTTTTTGTTTACCCCATTGGCAGATTATTTAGCTAATTTTAAGCAAAAACTCCCTTAATTTGAGTTCTTTCCCCCCAAAACAAGACAATTATTTTTATTTGGCTAGTAAATGCTTCTTGTTTTGAAAATTTTTAGATATTTGGACTGAAAACAAGACAAAAATACTAAGTAAGAAAAGCATTTTTTGCAGTGTAGCCTTGATTTGAAACGTAACTTTAGTTTTTCGAGTGAAAACCGTGACCTGGACATGTTTCTGTGAGCGCTGTATATTTTTTTAATGTATATTTTATTTTAACAGTTTGGAGCAGCGTTTGTGTGCAACACCCACAGAATCGACCACACTGTTCATTGATTAGAGCTGGAGTGAATCGACTCGCTCTCACACACACACACACACTGTGTGTCTGTTCTGTGTGGTGTTATCCTACATCTGTCTGTCTGCCTCATCCTGACAGCTTCACACACACTAGCGCTCAAAGGCTTGGAGTCATTCAAGATTAGAGGCTTTTCTTCTGCTCTCCAAGGCTGCATTTATAAACACACAGTAAAATATAATTATAAAACGGCTATTTTAAAGGTGCAGTGTGTGAATTTTAGCTACATCTAGTGGTGAGGTTGTGAATTGCAACTGCTCACCCCTCCCTTTCGAAGCACATGGAGAAACTACGGTGGTCCACACAGGACAAAGATGTCGTCGTCTGAGACGGCAGAGAGTAGCTAGTACTAATAAAGAAGTTTGTCCCTTTAGGGCTACTGTAAAAACATGGCACAAAATGGCGGTTTCACTGTAAGGGGACCCGCGATGTGTGTAGATAGAAACGGCTCATTCTAATGTCATAAACACTAGTGATGCACCGATCATGATTTTACATGACCGATTCCGATACCGATTTTTTTCCTCAGCCTTAGCCGATGCCGATACGAGCTGCCGATTCTCTTGAGCCGATATTTGGAGCCGATACTGCTTTTGCTCCCTCAATTTACAACATAAAAATGACACAATGATAACAATTTAAAATTTACAATTTAAAAAAGGAACATTTATTGAACTAAAAAAAACAATATTTAACAAATAGTAAAAACAGGTGAGGTAGAACAAGAAGAGAAAAAAAGAGTTCAGTGGTGAAAATAAATTCCTAAAATAAATATTTAAGCATAAATAAAATAATGACACTATTGCTCACAGTATCAACAAGTGAGCAGCATAATAAAGTGCACACTGACTGTACTATACTTCATTTAAAACTATTTACAACCTAGTCATTTAATGGTTACACTCTAAAAAATGCTGGGTTAAAAATAACCCAAGTTGGGTTGAATATGGACTAACCCAACTTGGGTTATTTTTAACCCAGCATTGTTTAGAGTGTAGGTGCACTTCACTTAATCTCTTGTAGAGCAACACCAGCGGTAATTCAGGAAAAATCTCCCAATGCTCCACGTGAAACTTCAGTCTTTCCACCTTTTACCATCGTCAATTCTCAATTGATTTTGATTAATATGCGCGAGGGAGAGCGAGAGAGTTTGAAGACGGTGAGAGCTGCCCTGTGGACGCCTGTCTGGAAATAATGCAGGGGAAAAAATATCGGTGAACGCAGCAGCCTTATATCGGCCGATACACGTAAAAATATCGGCCGATATAATATATTGGTCTAACAATAATGCAAGGTAAGCTCGCGCAACTTCAGCTCGCGCAGAAAAGCGGCTCTTCATTCCCCATCTCTTCCCTCAGTTCTCCAGTTTCCGTTTGTAACACACAAGTGACATGTTCGCGAATGATTGCGATATAGGCGAATGTGCACGCGGGCGCGGAAAAATCGGCAGAAAAATACAAAGAAAACCGGCCGGTTGCCGATCGCGCGCTAGAAGCGAAAACCGGACGATTTATATTTTTCGAAATCGGTGCATCCCTAATAAACACATAACGGTCTTTATACAGGACTGAGAACAGAGTTATGGATATTATATTGCATTTCTGTCAATAGATCCTCATAAATATTACACACTGCACCTTTAAATTGTAATTTCAGTCACTGTTTTCACTGTGTGAAATAAAAGCAGCCTCGGTGAGCAGAAGGCTTTGAGCGCTAGTGTCCATTCAGATGTCTGTGCTGTACCTGACTAACAGTTGTGTGTCTTTCTCTTCATTTGTCCTCCTGCTCTCTCTCTTCCTGACCCGCACAGGTTTCTCTCAGCTCTGCAGCCCACGCCGGGCGCTCTCAGAGCAAGGCCCTCTCCGGCTCATCAAGAGCGCCTCTTTCTTTTCAGGTTGGCGCACGCGTGTGTGTGTGTGTGTGTGTATGAGTGTGTGCATGTGGCACTTGTGTTTTGTGCATGTGCATCCAGTGCTTTTGCTTGTGACAGCATCACGTCTCCTAGGACGTGTAGATCTGAGCTTCGCTTTGACAAGCGCAGGTTTCTCTCTGCCCCGTCCCCCATAAGCCACGGTGTGCCCTCTCTCCTGCCTGCGCTGTAAGCGTGCATGTGTGTGTGTGTGTGTGTGTGTGGATCACAGTGGGGTGAGATGCCGGCTGGCGGGTGGTGGTGGGTATGGGTGAGCCGGCGTGACTGTTTCTCTGCTTCCTCTCAGGACACAGCAACCCCATGGACATGCCTGGCCGAGGGCCGTGCGATGAGCGGGACAGCGGCATCGCTCGCTCAGGTGAGCTGCAGAACACACACTTGCGCTCCGACATACATGCAATTGACCTATCGGTAAGCCCCTCCCCTCGAACGCAGATGAGCCAATAGCAGTTGAGTATCAGTTGCGCTTGGACCAGAACTCGGACATCTTTAGGTTTCAGCGCCATAGAGAAACACTGGAAAATCCGAAGCGCTCATTGGTTTGATGGTGTTTATGCTACAAAAATGCTCAAATGTCATCCCTGAGGTCCTGTAACACTGACTCCAGGGATCCTGAGAGGATTTTCTGTTCGTCAAACTCTCGTTAAGTTTACGATTAAAGTCCCTGCTAACATACAAACCGAAATAACGAACTGTTCTCACGTCATGTGACGGTGTAGGTCAAAAACACATTCCACTGCCTCTCCATATTAAACTGGTTATATGTAAATTAATTTAATTTGAGATATGTTTAAGGTCTACATTATCTCCTATTTTGATGGGTATTATAGTCTCGGGGAAGTGAAAGGAAGAGCTCGCACGCAGTTTATCGGAGTTGTTTTGCAGATACAAAGTTTACCAGTTTTTAACTGCACCCTCGAAAAGTCATAAGCTCTGTGTATATGTTTGTTTACTGTTAGTTGTCTGTGTGTTTTTGTGTAATTTGCTGTGTGTTAATGGTAATGCAACGTAGACAGCTAGTTTGTGAATGAGACGTTAAAGCTACACTATGTAACTTTTCAGTCCACTAGAGGTCGCCTGTTCAAAACAAAGGCGTAGTTTGATGACGGCACGTTTGAGCGCAGAATCTCGGGACATGTGGTCTTCACCTCACAGCCGGTTGAAAAGAGTCAGGACAGGACACGGGCAGAAATCATGTTGATGGATGCGATTATTAACATTACTGTAGTGAAGCAGAGCAGGAGCGAGTGTTGTGGAGCTGAGGAAGGCCGCAGGAGCGATTGAAGAGCGGGACTGTTATTATGGCATAGTCGCCGGCGGGACTTTTATTATGACACGGTTGCCGGCGCCACTTCCTCTTTTCCAGTCATGAGTATATGAGGTAACGCAACTCTGTTTATCGTATTAGATATATCTGAGTGTGTTGAAAAGGAAGTTATGACGTTCGCTCGGCGGCTGCTATGACACTTGTTCACACTGCAGTGAGAGTAAAGTTTTTCACTGAATAAAACCGGAAACCGAGGGTGACGCAGATATGACGCAATCGACAGGCGATTCCCTCACACGCATTGCTCACACGTCCCGGCTCCTCGGTTAAAATAGCAATTAATAAATAAAATTACAAATAGTTGAAAACATTTGGGATATTCTAAGTACTCAACTGAACAAAATATATAACACTGGCCTAGTGGTTTCTGGATATTTTACTGCAAAAATCCTACATAGTTCATCTTTAATGCGCACTTTTTATGCTTTGTTTGTTCAGCTCTTACAATGACTTTTGAGTGAAAAACGATGCAATAAACTTGATAAACCATCAGTTAAGTTCGGCCATCATTCGGACGGGATATACGCTACAATCTGTGTCCAAAAACATCTCAGGATAAGGTTTTCACAAGGACAGCTGTCACTGTAAGATATAGCAACTCCGTTTGTTTGTCCGAGTTAGCAACAGTAACTAAGGGGGGCGGGGCTTACCGATTGGTCAATTGTTCGGTTTTATTTCTGGGCTATGATTAAAGGGATAGTTCTGCCCAAAAATAGCGAGAGAGAAAAAAAAGGTTGTTCCAAACCTATCTAATAAAATTATACACATCAGATGTTTTTCCACAACAGTTTACCAAACGTTCACGCAAGACATACACTTCAAAAAATGCTTTTCTTATTTAGTATTTATGTCTTGTTTTCAGTCCAAATATCTAAACAATCTTACATTAAGAAGCATTTACTAGACAAGCAGAAGTTTTTGTCTTCTTTCGGGGGAAAATAACTCAAAGTTTTTGCTTAAAATAAGCAGAATAATCTGCCAATGGGGTAAGCAAAATAATCTTGTTTTCTGTTTGAATTAAGATTATTTTGCCTACCCCATTATTTTAAGCAAAAACTCCTTTAATTTTGAGTTATTTTCCCCCAAAACAAGACAAAAACTTTTGCTTGTCTAGTAAATGCTTCTTAATGTAAGATTTTTTTGATATTTGGACTGAAAACAAGACAAAAATACTAAGTAAGAAAAGCATTTTTTGCAGTGTAACAGATTATGTGTGTGTGAATACTCACCGTGACAGATATTGTGAAGTACTGTAATTCTGTGTGTGTGTGTATATCGGGATCTGAAGGTGATGATACATCGGGGCAACTTTTTTGAGCAATGTTGCTTGGCCAATTTCCCATTGGGAATGGGCAACAAATTTCTATCTGGATACTTTCGATCGGTCATGGGCCCTGTGTCTTACCTGGTTGCCCGTTGGCGGCAATATTGCCTAGTAACATTGCTCAAAAAGTTGCCTTGTGTATCATCACCATTAGAGTCTTTGTGTGCACGCGTGGGATCTGTCGTGAGATGAGATCGTTTTCATAGACAAATGAAAGGCACTCCTCCCAGAAAATGCACAAATAAAGACACTTTTAGATGTTTGATTGCTATCTGGAGCATTGGGATCACTAAACGAGGACTTAATGAACCTCAAAATCTACATTTTTCACTTGTTTTGCCTGTAGCTCGAAATTATCCTGTGCGCATTCACACTCATTTTATGTTGATCGCTCACAGCTTCTTCACCAGGTCCACCATCAGTGACTCTAATATTTGATTGCGTACAGCACTAATCGTAATCGCTGAGCCATTTCAAGTTTTGCTGATGATACTAGAATATATTCTTTTGTTTTCTGCCTGCGGTGACTATGAGTGAAACCTCACGTCATCGGTGCGTATCAGACACTGCCAGCTTGAGGAGTAAAGGTGAACTGCACTTATTGAGTCGTCAGGGATTATTTTTGTGCAGAAAAGATAAACTTACACTATTACATGCGTCGGGTCGCTAGTGACCCTATACACTTCTATACCTATACACTTATAATGATTCGATTGAGGAATACTAAGAAGGTTAATGTCTAATTTTAAGAAATTAATGATGTGCCGGGTCGCTAAAGACCTGAGGTGTGCGTTTAAGGCCCTACTTTTGATTTATTCATCCAAAATTTTACAAATTCTGCGATTCCCTCCATGTTTTTCTACGTGGCATGAAGCATCACATGTTTTTCTGGACGGTATGCTTTGATCTCCGCATCGAGGCTCTCTCAAATCTCAGGATGTTTTCTTAGTAGAAACCAGTGTTAATTTTGACAGCAAATTTTGATTTAGTTTTAGTCATAGCCTTTTGACTAAAATGTCTTTTAGTTTTAGTCATATTTTAGTCACCTGAATTGTTTTTAGTTTTAGTCTAGTTTTAGTCTACTAAAATCTAATGAGTTTAGTTAAATTGTAATACAAAAGCGTTACATAACCGACTGATCATTTTGTTTTTGACATTAAAAATACACGAAAGGGAGCTCAATTCACTTTTTTGTTTGTTTTTAAAAACATCTATATAGTTTTTATAACTTTGTATTTCTGTTTTAGTCAGTAGCAGGGCTCCGAACCGGTTCAAGGAACGAAAACGAAAACTGGAAACGAACGAAATTTTAAGAGGAACAAAAACGGAAACGAAATCAAAATCAATTTGAATCGTTCTGAACAGAAACGTTAATTTGAAATGACCATTAACCGGTTAATAACGTTATTTTATCGTTCTCTTTAATATTTTTATTTGGCAGTGACCAATCATGAATTGAGTAGTCCAGCATGTGGCGTTGACGGATCAAGCGTGAGTGAAATGCCCGCGCACCATCATCTATGAATCTACCGTCAGTATGAGCGCGCATTTTCATGCCTCAAGTACATTTCTTTCCCCGCTGAGGTCTACAATGAAAGCGCAGGTATTGGAGGACATTCTTTTCGAACGTTTAAATAAGCAGTACGGACAGTAAGCTCAAATAGACTGATTTAGGCTAGTTTGTGGATTTCGTTTAAGCCTGTCCAAGTAGGCTATAGCATCTATCAAACATTTGTCCTATAGTCTTTCAGATTGCCAATACAGGACAGGTCAATGTTTTCTATAGACGGTTGATGCTTCGTATTAAATGGTGTGTTATGCATTAAATGATCAAGCTTTATTAGCTGACTGAATTTGATTATGTGATGCAAGGACGTGTTGCGCAGTTTTTGCTTTGAAATTAGCAGTTGACGGTGCATTAATGGTTATCCAGTTTATTTATTCTTTATTCATACATTTTTTAAAACAAGTCGTGTTGAAAAAAAGTTATGTAACGTTACAAAGAATGTTATCACTCTTCTGAAAAGAATTCGGCATAAGAGGGCCACTTTCGATTGTCTAACGCTCCAAAACAGGTCCGCTGTTTATGCTTTGTAATTAATGCATGTATTTCTGTTGTGGTTTTAAAAATGTTATGAAATAAATATTCAAGTTTAATTACCATGTGTTATATTATTATTGAGTGAAAATAAGTCTATTTATACATATCTGTTTAAAGTATAGGCTAAATTAAAATAACGTTATTAACCGGTATTTTTCAAATCAAACCGTTTTCGGAACAGTAATGTTTAATGAGGAACGCAAAAACGGAAACGCTATAATATCGATTCTGCTTGGAGTGAACCCATTGATATTTTTTTCCGTTTTTAAGCCCTGGTCAGTAGGCCATATCAGGTTAAGCTAAAGCTTCAAATAAGTTTATTTATTTCTTTTTTTTTATATCAGTTAACATTTATTTAATTTCAAGTAATGAAGTTTTTGTTTATGGTTTTAGTGAACTATTATAACCTGATACTTTATTGAATATGTGTCAAATACTGGTCTTTCCTCTTGACTATGAATTAAATGGGAAAGAAATTAAATACAGTTTATTGTGTAAGCAAAAACGAATATATAATGCGTGACTTTTAATTATAAACAAGCTCGAAATACAACAGGACTCTTATTTTGAAATGTCTGCTCCCCTATTGCAGTTGCAGGAGCTGCAACGAAAATTATGACGAAAATTAGTGATGCACCGAAATGAAAATTCTGGGCCGAAACCGAAACCAAAATTTAGGATGCACTTGGCCGAAAACCGAAACTGAAGCCGAAAATAGCTTCTTTTAAAAACGAATACTAATATATATATATATATATATATATATATATTGCTTGAATTTCATGGATCGGAAATGCAAAAAATCCGGTATCAATAGAATAATCTAACTTTTATTAAGTTACATAACAAAACCTAAAATATTTTTAACAGTAAATATAAATAATAATACCAAATAATATTATTCTTCAAGTTTTATGTTCCATCAAATAAAATAGTTTTTTAACAGTTGTGCAAAAAAAGATCCACAATTATCTGAATAACTGCACACAAAATCACAGAATGGTTCTCATTAAGAACATGAGATGCTGCACTGAATCTCTCACTTTCTGTCACTGTTCTCCGGGAAAAATGGCATTTGGGGGGTAAAATATGTGTTTTATTGGCAGGGTTGCCTGCTAAAATTCACATTCCTGGGTCTAATTATTACATAATTGGGGTCGCTTCAACCCGCGGACATGGAAAAACATCCTGCGGGAAAACTGTGGACTTGGCAACACTGCTTGGGGCAGATAAATACCATTAACATTACTTTAACGTATTAAAGTCGCCATTAAAGGGAAGTTGTGCTAGTCTTTTCTTCTCTGTTGTGCCGGATATCGAGTGAATCGCTTCTCAAACAAGAACAAATGTAGGCGGGGCTTGAGTGTGTCTGTGGGGGATTGATTGGATGGTGGTGGTTTGCTATTGGTGGATCTCATGTGAGTGACAGGTGGCCCCGCCCTCGTCATCAGAGAAGTCTGCCCCAGAAAAATCTCTTGAAATTATGCCGTGATCACAAATAACTCAATGTGAACTTTTAGTTGTGTCCTAAATGAGACTGCGGTGGTGTCAGGACGTCCTGAGGCTTAGCCTGTGGTCGCGGCGCAGGAATATCTGAGATGTGCAGCTTTCTGAACATGCGGATCTGGAAAAGCTTGTGCAATGGAAAGTGCCATGATGGCCTGGGCGGCATAGCTGGGATCTCTCGTTCTGGCTAATGCAGCATCACATGCACTCACGTTTATTTTTAGCCATTCCCAAAACTGCCCGCTCTAGTAAATGAGGAGGCTAATTCAGGCCTGGGTCATCTCCACTGAGAGCGTCTCCCAACATCTGAAAACACACAGGCTAAATTGTTGTTAAAGGGTTAGTTCACCCAAAAATGTAAATTGTGTCATTAATGACTGAGCCTCATGTGGTTGGACACCCGTCAGACCTCCGTTCATCTTCAGACACAAATGAAGATATTTTAGTGTAAAGCTGATGCTCTGAAAGGCCTCCATTGGCTCAACTTTACACTCTCAAGACCCTTAAAAGACACTAAAGACTAAAGTTACAAAGTCCATCTCACTACAGCGGCTCTACAATAACTTTATGAAGACGAGAATAGTTTCTGTGCGCAAAAAAACCCTAAATAACGACTTATATAGTGATGACGATTTCAAAACACGGCATCATGAAGCTTCGAAGCGTTATGAATCAGTGAGTCGATTCAGCGGTTCAGAGCGTTATGAATCAGTGAGTCGAATCAGCATTTTGGATCGCCAAATTTCAGCAGTTTGGTGGTTTGACACGCGATCCGAATCATGATTCGACTCACTGATTCATAACGCTCTGAACCGCTGAATCGACTCACTGATTCATAACGCTCTGAACCGCTGAATCGACTCACTGATTCATAACGCTCTGAACCGCTGATTCGACTCACTGATTCATAACGCTCCAAACTGCTGAATCGACAAACTGATTCATAACGCTCTGAACCGCTGATTCGACTCACTGATTCATAACGCTCTGAACCGCTGAATCGACTCACTGATTCATAACTCTTCAAAGCTTCATGATGCCGTGTTTTGAAATCGTCATCACTATATAAGTCGTTATTTAGGGTTTTTTTTGCACACAAAAACTATTCTCGTCTTCATAAAGTTATTGTAGAGCCGCTGTAGTGAGATGGACTTTGTAACTTTAGTCTTTAGTGCCTTTTAAGGGTCTTGAGAGTGTAAAGTTGAGCCAATGGAGGCCTTTCAGAGCATCAGATTTACACTAAAATATCTTCATTTGTGTCTGAAGATGAACGGAGGTCTGACGGGTGTCCAACCACATGAGGCTCAGTCATTCATGACAGAATTTACATTTTTGGGTGAACTAACCCTTTAAACTAGCGGGAATTCAGTGTTTGCTTGAACATGAGATTGGGATTGATACTTCAGTCCAAAGAATCAATGTGTGTGTGAGCTCACTGACTTCTCTCTTCTATCCACAGCGTCTTTGAGCAGTCTGTTGATCACCCCGTTCCCATCGCCAGGCTCCTCTCTCACCAGTAGCTGTGCCAGTAGCTACCAGCGGCGCTGGTTACGCAGCCAGACCACCAGCTTGGAGAACGGCGTCTTCCCTCGATGGTGCGTTTGCCACATACCACACGTATCACACACACCACATACCAGAAGTCTTACATCACCATATTTATTTCACAATAAGGATATACACCAATCAGACATAACATTATGAAGTAAATAACACTGCACTGCAAAAAATGCTTTTCTTACTTAGTATTTTTGTCTTGTTTTCAGTCCAGATATCTAAAAAATCTTACATTAAGAAGCATTTACTAGACAAGCAGAAGTTTTTGTCTTGTTTTAGGGGGAAATAACTCAAAGTTTTTGCTTAAAATAAGCAAAATAATCTGCCAATGGGGTAAGCAAAATAATCTTGTTTTCTGTTTGAATTAAGATTATTTTGTTTACCCCATTGGCAGATTATTTAGTTTATTTTAAGCAAAAACTTCCTTAATTTTGAGTTATTTCCCCCTAAAACAAGACAAAAACAATTGCTTGTCTAGTAAATGTTTCTTAATGTAAGATTTTTTAGATATCTGGACTGAAAACAAGACAAAAATACTAAGTAAGAATACACAGAGCATCTCAGTTTATTGTCACAATATTAGGAAGGTGGTCATAATGTTATGCCTGATCGGTGTATCACAATGTAGTTATTTTTGTTGTTACGATACCAAATTATTAGAGACCATTGATGTGTCAGTGTTTCTGAACTACATTGTAGTCTTGAGTTTCTTCAGGAACACACTGCACAATATTCCTCATTATAATAATTAATGGGCAGCATAATGATGTGGGGTCTGGTTGAGTTAGTTAGTCGTGTGTTGAAACTGTTATGGTAAGGGGCGGGACATTTCCCAAACACCAATCACAACACACCGCTCCAGCCGACCAATCAGAGCACAGTGTGCTTTTCAAGAGGATGGGTCTTCATAGAGACAGGAAGTAAACAGAGCTGTACAGTTTTGGTGTAACTTGTTTGCGTTGCAGGTCTGTGGAGGAGAGCTTCAACATGTCTGATGAGAACAGTGGGCCGAGTCTGGGCGTGGCCCGGAAGAAGAAGATCGCTATCGGTGTCATTTTTCAGCTCTCGCCCAATGAGGAAGAAAACGCCAAGTTCCAGGACTTTTTCTTCTCTCACTTTCCGCTCTTCGAGAGCCACATGAACAAACTCAAAAGTGCCATAGAGCAGGTTAGGACTCGATTTTGTGTTTTTGTGAAAAGCTTCACCGACCCTGTGCCATCTGTTGTGATGTGTGGCTCTGTGTTTACAGGCCATGATACTGAGCCGCAGGTCAGCTGATGCCAGCCAGAGAGCCTTGGCCTACAGTCGAATGGTGGATGGCCTCAACGAGTTTCGGTGAGTCTGTGATGACATGTCTGTGAACGCTGCTCACCAGGTGTTCGGTTATTTGCATCCACTAAAAGTCCAGCCAGAGGTTTAACAGACACTTGACCCACTTATCCACTCATGTGACGCGAGACACACAACACTGATCTGGGGGCGCTTTCAATTGTGACAGCTTGACATGACCCTTTGACACGATTCACACGATAACTCTGGTTCAACAAACATTATACATTTCAAAGAAGTGAAAACTAGAATCAACCTGTTAATCATAGTCGTTTGAAATTCCCTATTATGCCTTTTCATTGTCGTTGATGTAGTGCGTTATATAGCTATTGTGGATGAAAGAAAAAGATTAATCGAGTTAAACCTACTTTGGTTTCTGGGGCCATCTGACCAATCAGAGAAGCTCTCAGGGAGGCGGGGTTTAGAGAGACTGAATCCTTGACCGAAGCGTTTCAGACACTGAGAGAGAAGAGCTGATGCTGCAGTGGATATTATGAGAGAATTAAAGTGTGTTTTAACCTTTGATGCATGTGAACCTGTGGACTCGAAAATAAAATTAGGAGCCTAACGGCATAACAGGGGCTCTTTAAAACTTCAAATTCATAAAAGCGAATACATTCATCTGCTATTAAAATTGAATATGGTAATACCAAGTGCACATCCTGTTTTGTCTACATGTTATATTTTATGTAATATGAGCTTTAACCTGACCATTAATATATTAGTGAATAATAAAAATAATAATAATTAAAGCTGCGAGCTGCAATTATCGGGGCCAAGCAAAAAAAGGAACAATGTGACATGCAAGCATGGCTGTGAGCTCCAGAAAAACAGCAACAATAGGTAATTAAAGACGTTTTTAGGTTAGTTTAGTCAACATGGCTGAAAAATCACAAATACAATCACTAATTAGCATTTTTGGAAACGTAATTATAACTTGTGACCACAAAAGGTGGCGCTGTCTTTTTGAGTACCTTCAGGGGATGGGGATGACACATACCGAGTTTCCTAATGATATGCTAATGCATTCGTAAAATAAATAAATCAAAATGGCCGACGCCTGCAATAGTCAATATGGTAAAGTTGGGCATCATTCGACTCGGCACGATGCACTGAATCAGAAGAGTTTTATGATTTTTTTTGGGGAGGGGACAAACCATTTAGAAGTTACAAGCAAAAAAGGCTATTTTTCAGATATATACTGACCAGTAGGTGGCGCAGTGCCGAAACAGTCATGCTTGTGATGACATGTACCAAGTTTGGGCAGAAGTGTTGCGGAAATATTGCCTTGTGTCCAATCTGGAGCATACTTCGGCAAATTCGTTTGCACGTTATTCGAGAACGTTTGGGTTTATCGGAAAAGCTTTTGCTATCTTTTGGCAAGCATGGTCTGACGATGATATGATTTAAATATTCTTGATAATTAGACAAACCATCTAGGAGGAGTTTGAAAAAGTTTTTTTGGAGGGAAAATGTTCATGATTCAATTGAATCGAATCGGCCAAGGAATTGTTTCTAGCCCTACGGTTCAAAAGTTATTCGCATAAATGTAAGGGAAGGTTCTTACTGGTGGTGGCGCTAGAGGGATTGAGTTAGAGACTCCAAATTTGCCGTGGTAAATGTTTGGACTGTCCTCTATCAGTCTACAATCACATCTTTGTACCATACGGTTCTATGGGCGGCCATAGACTTACAGAGCGGGAGAAGAATATCAACAAATACAATACCTTTGGTGCTTGTTCCCCAATTAATGCTTATATAAAAGAGTATGATTATTAACTATATATCTCCGATATCTGGAGGAACCAGAGCGAGGGCTTGTGCTCCAGTATAAAATAAGCTCCGTCCGTGTCAGGGCTTCAGAGCTGCTCCACTATGCACCGTCTCATACTTCCAAGTCATATGCTTGTTGGTCTCCATCCAGAGCAACCTGACCTCCGTGCCACAGAAACCTTATCTCCCTCACACACTGTCAGGACGGACCAGAATAGTCAATAATGTGCAAGGGAACAGACAAACAAATATTTAAGATTTCCCACCTCCAGCGGGATAATTATACACGCAGAGCTCTGGCGTTCCTGCTCAGGGTTGTGAGGTCAGAGCTTGATCATAATGTGGGGTTTATATTGCCAAAGTCAATTAGCTTTTAGTTTTTTGAGCAAAATGTATGTCTAATGCAAGTAAAATGCATCTAGTGCAGTTTTACATTTGAATTAGTGGATATGCAGCAGTTTAACAATACATATCAATATTTAGGGGCCAAGCACTGAAGGTATCGTTGACTTTCTTATTATTATTCTTCTTCCGCTCTTGAGTCTATGGCAGCCTATAGAAGCGCTTTCGGGAAAGTTATGAAATTTGGCACACAGATAGAGGACAGTCTGAAATGCCACCATAGCAAATTTGGAGTCTCTAACTCGATCCCTCTAGCGCCACCACCTGTACAAAACAATTACGACGATTCGAGTGAACCATGTTTGCGCCAAATGTTCCCGCCAAAAAAACGTATCTTCTCCTAGATGGTTTATCCGATTTGCACGAACACTTTACCAGATCATCTTCAGACAAGGCCAAAAAAAAGTTATGGAATTCATGTCGATTCATCAAAGTGTTTTTGAATAACGCACAAACGAATTTTACGTTGCCCTTGCGAAAATAGACGCAAGGCTGTATCTCTGCACCGCTTTATCGTATTCTGACCAAACTTGGTACTGATCATCACAAGCATGACCTGAGGCTACATGCTGTGTCTCGGCGCAGCACCACCTACAGTCCGGAGATACGAAAAATGACTATTTTTGCTTATAAATTCTGAACGGTTTGCCCCTAAAGGCATTAATGCCCCTAAAGTCTCGTTAGATTCGGGGCGGCATGCCGAGTCAAATTATATTCAATTTTCAGCCATATTCGGTGTCTACCATTTTGAATTTTGTAGTCAAATGCTGTATTTTATGAGTGCACTAGTGTATTGTTACGAAACTCGGTATGGGTCATCGGTACGATGCCCTGAAGGAGCCTGAGAAGTTTCGGACCTTTTGTTTCAAACTAAATCAAATATCCACATGCTTATAACTTTGGATTGGGATCGGGCATCATCTCCTTAGACTCCTGAATCCTAGCCGAAGTCCAACGATACCAAACATGCTAGGTTTCGCCTTAAGGTTTGTTCAAGTTAGCGTTTAAACAACTTTCGCCAATATCTTCTAAACCCTTAGTCCGATCGAGACGAAACCACCTTCGGAAAATCAGAATCATAGCGAGTTGACTAGAAGCTAATGGCCAAATTTCAACATTTTAATAGTAAGTGGCAAAAAAATGCAATCAAGCTCAGGTGTGGGTTATTTTTTCTAATGTGTTCATACATCTAAATGTCTATAACTCGTAAACAAAAATAGATATTTTCACCAAATTTCACACGCTTATGTATGGGGGCACTCTGAGGACACACACAAAAAACGATGGGACTGCGCCTCTTGGTGGCGCTATAATTAAACAAAACATGAAATTGGCTCTACACATCTCAATGTATTGATGTGGGTTTTCAACCTTTTTGCTTAAAATCGTCTCTAAATGTCTTTTTTACTCGTTTTCAAGCTTAATGAAATATTGTTAATACGTAGTAAGGGTTTATAACAGCACTTTGTACACATGACGTCCTCTCATATCTTATTGCTTTAATAATCACCCTGCCCTTGTTTGAAGTGACGAACATATAGCGTGTGTGGTCAGGCCTCATTTCAGGGTTCATGAAAGAAGACCTCAGAGCTTCATAACTCTTACCTAATCGCTGCCGCTGCGTGAGGCTTTTTATAGGTCACTGCACACTAACTTCGGTACTGGGAAGTGTAGTACGGCTCGGGGAGGGAGTCCTTTTTCTAACTGCCAGGCTGTTAGCGGTACGCTCGGGTGTTTGTGCTAACATCTGCATGTTTCCCAGTGCCTACTCAGCATCAGTAATGGTAAACAACACATGGGAGATCTGCTCACATTAGCCAATACTGATTAGTATTAAAGTTGCTTTAGAGTCCTGTGTGTATAATAAAGTTGTACTACTTGATCTCCTACCATTTCAAGTGGCGTACGGCGTTAAGATCTGGACTGCGGCCCATATTCTCAGGCTGGGCGACATTTCCAGACGCTAAATATGCTGCAACGGTCTTTCCCAGCTGGGGCAGCCCTGTGCAACTGAAACGCTCTTTGTTTCAGCTGTTGACAAAAGATCTTCTGTCTTTGTGTGTGTGTGTGTGTGTGTGTGTGTGTGTGTGTGTGTGTGTGTGTGTGTGTGTGTGTGTGTGTGTGTGTGTGTGTCTGCGGACGCCCTGTAGGACGACCATCTGCAACCTTTACACGATGCCACGTGTGTCCGAGCCCGTCTGGCTCACCATGATGTCGGGTCCACCTGAAAAGAACCAGCTTTGTGGGCACTTCATGAAGGAGCTGGCCATGCTCATGGAGCAGGCCTCCAAGAACCAGTTGAGTAACGCCACATGTTCTTCTCAAGCAGAGGTGGACAAAGTACACAACTCCATTACTTGAGTAAAAGTAAAAGTACTACTGGTCAAATATTACTCCGTTACAAGTGAAAGTTGTAAAAACTGATTTTTACTTAAGCAAAAGTACAGAAGTATTTGTTTTTAAAAGTACTTAAGTATCAAAAGTAAATTTGCTTTTATGTCAATGCATTATTTTATTATTGTTGCATTGTTGTATAAATGCACTCTATGCCATCATGGTGGTTTAAGCCAGTCAGTGATGCTCCATCCGACACGCTAGCATACGACTACCTTAAACTCATTTCAATACTTGTATTAAAAGTTACAAATCTGCTGTCACTTTAAGGCCAAATGCACGGATCCAATACTCTGATACACATCCGATATTCCCCCAACTGTTTACTCTTCTCTTTCTCCCAGACGTTTACATTTTTGAACATTTTATGAGACATGTGTCAAGTGTATGCCAACTAAACTAATCTTTAATCTTAAGAGAAAACTGAAACACACTTTCTAATTATGGCCATGGGTGCACACACTGTGCCGACGAACCGCCTTCTTACATTTTGCTATAAACTGATCAGTGTTCAAAAAATGTTGGGAAACTTCACATGACGCTATAAGAGTGATTACTGATAGGCTGTCTGCAAAAAAAAAAAAAAAAAACCTTTTTAAAGAAGAAAACAATCATCCACTGACTTTCAAAGCTGCTACAGAAACGACGTTCGACTTTGAGGACCTTGATAGAAATGTAGTGGAGTAAAAAGTAAAAAGTAATAAGTTTCCAGAAAAAATAATACTCAAGTAAAGTACAGATACTCAAAAAGTGTACTTAAGTACAGTACTCAAGTAAATGTACTTCGTTACTGTCCACCTCTGTTCTCAAGCCATTGCATGCTGTGAAAAGTGGTTTGGTAACCATGTTTTTTGCCTTTAGATTCCTCCCAGCGCTTCTCACTGCAGTTCTCACGAACCATCTGGCCTGGGTACCCACAGTCATGCCCAATGGTCAGCCACCCCTTAAGATCTTCCTGGAGAAGCACTCCTCGCCGAGTGTGGACATGCTGGCCAAAACACATCCCTACAACCCCCTTTGGGCACAGCTTGGTAAATTAAGCTTTCAGGAGTGCACAAATATGTGTGTGTTTCGCCACCTAGTGGAGCAGAGATGCTAATCATGCTCACAAAACCAACCCCAATCAAGCCGGTTGAAATAAAATGAACAGGACAATTGGTTTTATAGCCAGGGAGTCCAATCCTGCCTCCTGAAGGGCCAATTTCCTGCCCGAAAGTTTTGAGTGATCCTGAAGACCTTGATTAGCTGGTTCATTTTAATTGTAAAATCCTTCCAGTACACTGGAATGTCCCACAATTCGCCACAAAAACCCGGGAACACTGATTCTCACTACACTCTTAAAAATAAAGGTTCTTTATTAGCATTGATGGATCCATGAAGAACCGTTAACCTCTTAACTGTCACCCGCCTTTTTGAGAATACACATGAAAATGCACTATCCAAACTTAAATGGCTGTAATTCAAGAATGGTTAGACCTAAGTTTGGTCTTGTTTTAAAGAAGACACTCTGCAGATTATTGCTGAAGTGAAAGCATTTCTAAATATGAAGGTATGAAAAAGTTTTGGAAGTTTGAATTGACTGTAAACGAAAAATACTATACTAAATATTTGTTATTTACTATAAAAAATATATTTTACAAAAAATGTTTTACTCTAAAATTACTATAAGATCAAAGCCATATGTCTAACCAAGTTTGAAGTTGATATCAACGAAATTTAAGTCCCCATGAGATGTTGTTTAGGGCGCTGTACCAAAAATAGCCACCGGGTGTCATTGAAATTCCATTGATTGTTTTTTTTGTAATGCATTTTCCTGTAAAATTCTGTCCAAATATCACTTCCATCACAAAACAGTCCCCAAATATGGACCCTTGAGACTCAGAGCTTTCCGACGATATGTGTCTTGTCAAGATTAGAAAAGATTTTGATTATAAAGTAGTTAAAATACATTTCGTAATACGAAACATGACGCCGCCCACTAGGGGGAGGAGCCCGCTAGAAGAATTTAGAGTACCGTTTCCATGGTAACACAACATCCGATTTCAAAACGGTTCACAGGAGGAATTTTGAGTTCGTAAGCTTTCAAATGATTCCCAATTTATGATAATTACTACTACTTTTAATGATTAATCGAGCAGCTCTATAGGATATGTAACAGAACAATCACGTATCCGGCCCAAATCCTTGATCTTTCTCGAGATTGCATGCGTAGAGCCAACAACTCTAAGCCTGACCATACTTTTGAAGTTTCTATAGTGCAATGATGATCTCTAACATCTGTTGAGGGCTCAAATGTCACAGCATAACAGGATTGAAGGGAGTTAACCGGACTCATTTTTCCACCTATAGCCAGTGTTGGGGAAAGTTACTTTGAAAAGTAAAGCATTACAATATTGCGTTACTCCCTTAAAAAGTAAATAATTGAGTTACTTAGTTACTTTTTTAGAAAAGTAATGTGTTGCGTTACTTTTGCGTTACTTTTTCTCACCTGGGCTGGGCTTGTTTTAGTTTTTTTTGTTATATTTTTGTGTAATGGTAAAGACCTCTTCATACCCAAATGTAAATAATAAGCCCCAGGCTGAGGTAAAAATGCAGATTCCCTCATGAACACTAGAGGGCGCAGCTCTGGATAATCGAGAATAGATGCAGGAGAAAAAAGTTCAAACAAAAAATCTAGTAATTTTCATCATCAAAGATCAGCAGCAAGATATTGGTAAATTAAATATAAAGGTAGATTATACCTAAAAATAGTTGTTAACATTTAATTATTGGAGGTTTGCATATACTCTGATTTTGCATTTGACTGATTTTATTCATTTTGAGGAGGACAGAATTTTTATTGTGCAAGTGAGATAAATAAATGCTCACATTTAGTCTAGAACTACAATAACCCTCATGTTCACTCACACACACACACACACACACACACTCAGTCAAACTAATGTGAAAAAGTTACTTAGATATTTTTCTGTAAATTTGAAAAGTAATGAGTTACTTTACTAGTTACTTGGAAAAAGTGATATTATTACGGAACTCAAGTTACTTGTAATGCGTTCCCACAACACTGATTATAGCACACAAATGATGTTTGGCTCCTGGTGTTGTGAACTTCTGTTGTTTCTTGAAGTAGAGACCAGGAGAACTTGGATTGGTTTTTCAGAAGGATTCTTTATTGAGAAAAACATGCTGTCTTTCCGCTGAGGTTCCAAGTCTGACTAAAGCCAGTTGAACATTGTATTTTATATACATTTCAAGGGGAGGGATTATACAGAAGGAGAGGAGACACTCTAAGCAATACAATGCTTGATTTAATCAGCATAACAGTGTCAATCAAATGCATAGATTCAATCAGCCGACCACTCAGGGGCTCCAAAAGTCATTAAAGACAAATGGTGCTCATTTTAGAAACAATGAAGAGAACAGGAACAGACCTGGAAAATAAAGGTTTTGGGAAACCCGCCCAGACAGAGTATCACCAATCAGATACTCAGATACTTCAGACACAAATGAAGATATGAAGATATGATTCAGACACAAATGAACGCCGGATCTGCGTCATATTCTCGCGCATGCGTTGTGGAGACACACACGGAAGACAAGAACAAGTTGGATAAAGGTGTTATTTTGATTTTCTTTTTTCGCACAAAACTATTGTCGTCGCATCGTAAAATTATTGTAGAGTCGCTGTGGTGAGATGGACTTTGTAACGACGTTTTAAGTGCCTTTTATGGGTCTTGTGAGTGTAAATGTACTGAATGCCAATGGAGGCCTATCTGAAGCCTTTCTCAGCATCAGCTTTACACTAAAATATCTTCATTTGTGTCTGAAGATGAACGAAGGTCTTACGGGTGTCGAACGACATGAGGGTGAGGAATTAATGACAGAATTTTCATTTTTCGGTGAACTAACCCTTTAAAGACAAATGGTGCTCATTTTAGAAACAATGAAGAGAACAGGAACAGGCCTGGAAAATAAAGGTTTTGGGAAACCTGCCCAGCAGAGTATCACCAATCTCTGAGCTTGTTATGCTAAATGGTCAGGAAGTGCATAAAGACAAAAGACTAAATGTCTCCAACCCATGAGCTGATTAACTTGATCATGTAAGAATGTAGTCAATCTTTACCTTAAACTGTTCCACAATATATTTCGAACATTAATAAGTTTGTAATCTTACATTGGTGAATGTGTCTGAATGGTTTTGATTGATAAGGTTGTGTTTGCCGCAGGTGACCTGTACGGGGCGATCGGTTCACCGGTGCGCTTGTCCCGTACGGTGGTGGTGGGCCGCCGCCAGGAGCTGGTTCAGCGTCTCCTCTATGTGCTGACGTACTTCATCCGCTGCTCGGAGCTACTGGAGATGCACCTTCTGGAGAGCGCGGAGGACGAGGCCATCGTCATGCCCGGCTCACTCATCACCACATCGCTGCGCCGCGGAGAGGTGGAGGACTCCGAGTACGTGCTGGTCACCGTACACAAGCCCAGCCAGGACTACCTGTGCCAGGGGGCCGAGGCGGAGGACGGATACCCCTCTGAGGGCGACCCCAAGGGGCCGGAGGCGGGCGCGAATGTCTGCAGGGAGGCCGGGAGTCCGCGACTCGAGACCCGGCTGGAAACCGTGCTGAAGATCGGCTCCACCTCGCCGTGCGAAAGGCGAACCTCACTCGAGGTGGACATCCGGCCTGAGGCCGAAGGCATCCGGATCCTCCATTCGCCCAATGTCCTGCTAGAGACGAAGAGCTCGACCGCTCATCACCACGAGAACGAACCCTCCGCCAAAGTCACATTCCTCATCGGAGACTCCATGTCTCCTGAATCGGACATGGAGAGTCGCCAACTGAAGGTGGAGGAGGAGATCAAGAAGCACAAGAAGCGAGTCCTCCAGCAGAACCAGAGCGAGCTCAAAGTGGACCAAAGCAAGAGTGGCGTGCTCACGAGAAAGCCGTCCCAGTGGAGCCCCAGAGCCCAAGGGGACAGCACAGATATATTCGACGAGTACTTCAGCGACGACAACCCCGTGGAGACCAGGACGATTGATGATGTGTACCCGACTCAAACGGGGACTAAAGGTGTCCAAGACGAGGGCCGCTGTTCTCAGGACAAGGGCATTGAGATCTCTCTGAGGGTGCCTTCACAGGGCCCAGTGGACCAGAAGAAGACACTCCCACTGAACGACTGGGAGATCCCGCGCAACGAGAGCTCGGACAGCGCTCTGGGGGACAGCGAGAGCGAGGACGCCGGGCAGGAGCCGGCCAGAGCAGAGTCCGGCCCGTTCTACAGTGATGAGCAGAACGACTGGCAGGACGAGCTGGAGGTGCCCTTACCCGGGTGAGCCACGGGGTCACTATCATCCTCAAGACGGTTCTTTTCTGTTAAAATATGACCATTTTCCATGACTAAGACGAGACCCTTAAAGGGTTAGTTCACCCAAAAATGTAAATTGTGTCATTAATGACTGAGCCTCATGTGGTTGGACACCCGTCAGACCTCCGTTCATCTTCAGACACAAATGAAGATATTTTAGTGTAAAGCTGATGCTCTGAAAGGCCTCCATTGACTCAATGCACTTTACACTCTCAAGACCCTTAAAAGACACTAAAGACGTCGTTACAAAGTCCATCTCACTACAGTGTTTCTACAATAACTTTATGAATCGGCGAGAATAGTTTTTGTGTGCAAAAAAACCCTAAATAACGACTTATATAGTGATGACGATTTCAAAACACGGCCTCATGAAGCTTCGAAGCGTTATGAATCAGTGAGTCGATTCAGCGGTTCAGAGCGTTATGAATCAGTGAGTCGATTCAGCAGTTTGGAGCGTTATGAATCAGTGAGTCGATTCAGCGGTTCAGAGCGTTATGAATCAGTGAGTCGATTCAGCGGTTCAGAGCGTTATGAATCAGTGAGTCGATTCAGCAGTTTGGCGGTTTGACACGCGATCCGAATCATGATTTGACTCACTGATTCATAACGCTTCGAAGCTTCATGATGCCGTGTTTTGAAATCGTCATCACTATATAAGTCGTTATTTAGGGTTTTTTTGTGCACAGAAACTATTCTCGTCTTCATAAAGTTATTTTAGAACCACTGTAGTGAGATGGACTTTGTATCGAAGTCTTTTAAGGGTCTTGAGAGTGTAAAGTTGAGCCAATGGAGGCCTTTCAGAGCATCAGATTTACACTAAAATATCTTCATTTGTGTCTGAAGATGAACGGAGGTCTGACGGGTGTCCAACCACATGAGGCTCAGGCATTAATGACACAATTTACATTTTTGGGTGAACTAACCCTTTAAACGATGTGACCATAGGCGTAAATCGCGGGGGGGTCAGGACCCCCATCTGAGGGTTGTCCCCCCCTTAAAAATATAATTAATTGAAAACCACATTGTGTATTGTTAATAAAATATTGTTTATATACTTAAAATAATTGTGTAAGTAGCAAAACAATACAAACGCAAACAGGGCAAAAATTACGTTTTAAGTTTTTAGAAACATTTTGAGTTCTCGCTCTCGCCTCACAGTGGATTGGTCCATCACTCACCTACACACACACACACACACACACACACCTCACCTATACACACATACACGTTTGTTTTTGTGAAATGTGAGGACATTCCATAGGCGTAATGGTTTTTATACCGTACAAACCGTATTTTCTATCCCCTTACACTGACCCTAAACCAACCCATCACACACACACACACACACACACACACACACACACTGCCCCTAAACCTAACCCTCACACACACACACACACACTGCCCCTGCCCCTAAACCTACCCATCTCACACACACACACACACACACACACACACACACACACACACACACACACTGCCCCTGCCCCTAAACCTAGCCCTCACAGGAGACTGTGCAGTTCACTTTCTGTGAAAAAAACCTCATCCTGTGATTTATAAGCATTTTGAAAAGTGAGGACATGGGGAACGTCCTCATATTTCACCCTCTTTTTGTAATACCCATGTCATTATACACATTTGTGTCCTGATATTTCACAAAAACATGCCCACACCTCACCTACACACACACACACACACACACACACACACCTCACCTACACACACACAAGTGTTTCTTGGAAGTTTCTTATTTTCCCATTAGGCCTATATGATAAACAGCCTATAAATCATTAAACTAGACGAGGTAAAACAAACCATGCGTACGGGTCGACACTCTTGATTTGTGTAAGGGCAACAATAAATACATTTCTCAAATGACAACAATCCTTATGATTTATAATTTTGAGCAAAATAAAGGGGATTATCAATGCAGCATGACGGAAACTAGTCGAGTCGACTAAAACTTGACTACACACAAACAGGACAAAAGCACTAAAAAGCACATTGAGACTAAACTAGCTGACGAAATGAACAAGCTATGTAACACATGTCAATAATCAAGGAGATGTTCTGTTTGCCAGGGAGAAGCTGGTGGAGAACTACTCCAAACCCAGCGTTGCTAACTTCGGGAGGTCGTTGTTCGGTGGGTACTGCCCTACATACGTTCCGGACTTTGTTCTGCACGGAGCACCCAATGATGAGAAACTGAGGCAGAACCTGGTGGCAGACCTGGCCCACGCAGTGCAGGTAAACTCCGCCCCCAACAGGTCACATGACTGCTGCCCGTGTTACTTACTAAGCGTCAAATCACTGTCAATGCATACAATTAGGGCTGCAACAACGAATGGATAGAATCAGTTATATTCGTTAAGTATTTGATTAACCTGACTATGGTCTGAATAATGCATTAGTCGCAGCCCTACATACAGTGGGGCAAAAAAGTATTTAGTCAGCCACCAATTGTGCATGTTCTCCCACTTAAAAATATGAGAGAGGCCTGTAATGTTCATCATAGGTACACTTCAACTATGAGAGACAGAATGAGAAAAAAATATTTTTTTTAAGAATTTATTTGCAGATTATGGTGGAAAATAAGTATTTGGTCAATAACAAAAGTTCATCTCAATACTTTGTTATATACCCTTTGTTGGCAATGACAGAGGTCAAACATTTTCTGTTAGTCTCCACACTGTTGCTGGTAGTTTGGCCCATTCCTCGTGCAGATCTCCTCTAGAGCACTGATGTTTTTGGGACTGTCGCTGGGCAACATGGATTTTCAACTCCCCGCCAAAGATTTTCTATGGGGTTGAGATCTGGAGACTGGCTAGGCCACTCCAGGACCTTGAAATGCTTCTTCCGAAGCCGCTCATTCGTTGCCCGGGCGGTGTGTTAGGGATCATAGTCATGCTGAAAGACCCAGCCACGTTTCATCTTCAATGCCCTTGCTGATGGAAGGAGGTTTTTACTCAAGGACCCATTCATTCTTTCCTTTACACGGATCAGTCGTCCTGGTCCCTTTGCAGAAAAACAGCCCCAGAGCATGAAGAGTTATATTTTGGTTTCATCTGACTATATGACATTCTCCCAATCCTCTTCTGGATCATCCAAATGCTCTCTAGCAAACTTCAGACGGGCCGGACATGTCCTGGCTTAAGCAGGGGGATTCGAGTCCCTGTTGGCGGAGTGTGTTACTGATGGTGGCCTGTGTTACTGTGGTCCCAGTTCTCTGCAGGTCATTCACTAGGTCCCCCAGTGGGGTTCTGGGATTTTTGCTCACGTTCTTGTGATCATTTTGACCCCACGGGGTGAGATCTTGCGTGGAGCCCCAGATCGAGGGAGATTATCAGTGCTCTTGTATGTCTTTAATTGCTCCCACAGTTGATCTCTTCACACCGAGCTGATGACCTATTGCAGATTCAGTCTTCCCAGCCTGGTGCAGTTTCTGGTGTCCTTTGACAGCTCTTTGGTCTTGGCCATAGTGGAGTTTGGAGTCTGACGGTTTGAGGTTGTGGACAGGTGTCTTTTATACTGATAACCAGTTCAAACTGGGGCCATTAATACAGGTAACCAGTGGAGGACAGAGGAGCCTCTTAAAGAAGAAGTTACAGGTCTGTGAGAGACACAAATCTTGCTTTTTTGTAGGTGACCAAATAATTATTTTCCACCATAATTTGCAAATAAACTCATTAAAAATCAGACAATGTGATTTTCTGGATTTTTTGTATAGTTGAAGTGTACCTATGATGAAAATGACAGGCCTCTCTCATCTTTTTAAGTGGGAGAACTTGCACAATTGGTGGCTGACTAAATACTTTTTCTCCCCACTTTACAATCTCCGATCGCTACGATTGTGTTGCGCAGCATCCTGTGCTGGACGAGCCCATCGCGGAGGCCGTGTGCATCATCGCAGACACCGATAAGTGGAGCGTACAGGTGGCCAGCAGCCAGAGACGCCCCTCCGAGAAGCTGGGGCAGGAAGTGCTGGTGTCCAACCTGGTGTCCGGCCTGCTCCAGTCCACATACCAGCTCTACCGACTCAACCTGTCGCCAAACTTCGTGAGTACACGAGTAAAACCAGTGAGATCAATAATGAGCCTTCACTGCATCATGTGTGACGTATTTATCATCTGGCCACTTCTTTATAGCCATGTGAATATCAAACATGCACTCTTGATGTTTAAAGGGTTAGTTCACCCAAAAATGTAAATTGTGTCATTAATGACTGAGCCTCATGTGGTTGGACACCCGTCAGACCTCCGTTCATCTTCAGACACAAATGAAGATATTTTAGTGTAAATCTGATGCTCTGAAAGGCCTCCATTGGCTCAACTTTACACTCTCAAGACCCTTAAAAGACACTAAAGACTAAAGTTACAAAGTCCATCTCACTACAGCGGCTCTACAATAACTTTATGAAGACGAGAATAGTTTCTGTGCGCAAAAAAAACCCTAAATAACGACTTATATAGTGATGACGATTTCAAAACACGGCCTCATGAAGCTTCGAAGCGTTATGAATCAGTGAGTCGATTCAGCGGTTCAGAGCGTTATGAATCAGTGAGTCGATTCAGCGGTTCAGAGCGTTATGAATCAGTGAGTCGATTCAGCGGTTCAGAGCGTTATGAATCAGTGAGTCGATTCAGCGGTTCAGAGCGTTATGAATCAGTGAGTCGATTCAGCAGTTTGGCGGTTTGACACGCGATCCGAATCATGAATCGACTCACTGATTCATAACGCTCTGAACCGCTGAATCGACTCACTGATTCATAACGCTTCAAACCGCTGAATCGATTCACTGATTCATAACGCTCTGAACAGCTGAATCGACTCACTGATTCATAACGCTCTGAAGCTTCATGAGGGCGTGTTTTGAAATCGTCATCACTATATAAGTCGTTATTTAGGGTTTTTTTGCGCACAGAAACTATTCTCGTCTTCATAAAGTTATTGTAGAGCCGCTGTAGTGAGATGGACTTTGTATCGACGTCTTTAGTGTCTTTTAAGGGTCTTGAGAGTGTAAAGTTGAGCCAATGGAGGCCTTTCAGAGCATCAGATTTACACTAAAATATCTTCATTTGTGTCTGAAGATGAACGGAGGTCTGACGGGTGTCCAACCACATGAGGCTCAGGCATTAATCACACAATTTACATTTTTGGGTGAACTAACCCTTTAAGAGTGTAACCCTTTCATTGCTGAGCACTGTTCTCTGCACAGTGGCTGATTTCTACCAAAAGATTTAGTATTTTTCCATATTTCCCATTAATTTGCTATGTCAGTCATGACCCGAAGCGTTTTATATTTTTTTAAAGAAATCGTAGCTTCATCGGAATGGTCCGAAACTTGGTGACTTTATTGGTACTAAAATTGGGGACAGGATTTGAAAAGTCTAAGTGGTCGTAAAAAAAATAGTCACACTCGGGACCTTCTGGTCATAAATGACCCCCATAGGAAATGAATGGGAAATTGGCAAAGATATGAAAATACAGAGTTTTTTTGTGCGTACAATCTACAAATCAGCCAGGATACAGAAAAAAAGACTCAACAGTGAAGATCTCTAAAACATCAAGAGTGCAAAACAGACCAAAACACACACACACACACACACACACACACAAATACAATTAGTTTTTTGTGTGTGAGTTTTTTTTGTCTGTTTTGCACTCTTGATGTTTTAGAGATCTTCACTGTTGAATCCTTTTTTTCTGCATCCTGGCTGATTTTCAAACTCTGTATTTTCATATTTTTGCCAATTTCCCATTTATTTCCTATGGGGGTCATTTTTGACCCGAAGGTCCTGAGTGTGACCCATAAATGAAGTGAATGAAATGTCAAAACTTTCTTTTGGCCGAAGAGGGTTAAGATCTTGAGGATTACTGGAAACCTCCAGGCATGTGTGTTTTGGCCAGTTTAAACCTAAACTAAAGCAGGATTGGACTGTGTGTGTGTGTGTGTGTGTGTGTGTGTGTGTGTGTGTTTTTCAGTGCATCATGCACCTGGAGGACCGTCTGCAGGAGCTGTACTTCAAGAGCAAAATGCTGGCGGAGTACTTGCGAGGACAGACCAGGGTGCACGTGAAGGAGCTGGGCATGGTTCTGGGGTGAGCACTAGGGTTGGGGACCGAACTCTGTACTTTTAAGGGCACAGACTGAATTACATCGGTACTACAGAGTAACATTCACATTAAATCAATTGGTACCAATTTTCGGTACCTGAGAACGCATCTGGCGATTAAACCGCAAAAAGACTATTTAAATACTGGTCCTGCGTGTCTCTGTGCGAATGAATGGTTTACACACACACACACACACACACACACACACACACACACACACACACACACACACACACTCTATCGCGCTCACTAACACAATGATGGTCGTGTGTTTCCATCTCTGCCGTCTCATATGAGGACATGAACGTCATCTCCATTTTTACCGTTTCATTTGAGAAAAACTACCGTCATAAACACACAAACTCAAGATCTTCACAGCAACCCGTCAAAATAAAAGTCTGGCTAACTTGACACTGTTGTACAGTAGAATTTAGATACGTCTAAATTAATAATACTAATACTAATGTAATAATGATAAATGATCACCTGATTTACACACAGCGGGTGCATCATCTCCAGGTCGTGCTCACCAGGTTGTTCATAAAAGCAGAAATGTGTCCAGATCAGTGTTGGGGAAAGTTACTTTGAAAAGTAAAGCATTACAATATTGCGTTATTCCCTTAAAAAGTAACTAATTGAGTTACTTTTTAAGAAAAGTAATGCGTTACGTTACTTTTGCGCTACTTTTTCTCACCTGGTCTGGGCTTGTTTTTTTGTTTTTGTTTTTGTTTATAACAAAGTTATATTTTTGTGCTACGATAAGACCTCTTCATACCCAAATGTAAATAATAATCCCCAGGCTGAGGTGAAAATGCAGATTCCCTCATGAACACTAGAGGGCGCAGCTCTGGATAATGGAGAATAGATGCAGGAGAAAAAAGTTACACCAATAAAAACAATAAATCTAGTCATTTTCATCATCAAAGGTCAGCAGCAAGACATTGGTAAATTAAATATAAAGGTAGATTATGAATAAAAATAGTTGTTAACATTTAATTATTGGAGGTTTGCTTATACTCTGATTTTGCATTTGACTGATTTTATTCATTTTGAGGAGGACAGAATCTTTACTGTGCAAGTGAGATCAATAAATGCTCACATTTAGTCTAGAACTACAATAACCCTCATGTTCACACACACACACACACACACACACACACACACACACACACACACACACGCCTCTGCACTGACTCTCAACATGAGGGCAGGAGAGCTGTCAGTCAAATTAATGTTCAAAAGTAACTCAGATATTTTTTTGTAAATTTGAAAAGTAATGAGTTACTTTACTAGATACTTGGAAAAAGTGATATTATTACGCAACTCAAGTTATTTGTAATGCGTTTCCCCAACACTGCTGGCCACTAGGGATGGGCGATATCTTATCGTTTGCGATATACCGGTAAAAATTCTCCCCACGATAAGAATTTGTCTTCCCGCGATAATAACGATAAAGCCTAGTTGATGGCGCGACCCATCCGCACAGTGCCGCCGCTGCGTGTGTTATTACTTTATGATGGCCGATGGCTGCAGTGGCTGCGTTCGTCACTTTGTATAGCTGAACGGGGGTTAGAGAGAGAATTTTTTTGTGGTGCCCCCGCAGCACTCGGTGTCCTACGCGCAGCGCGTGATGGGAGCAGCGGCACTGAATCGGCATCTCACGTGCAGTGCGAAAACAACTAAGGCGGAAGCTGCTGAAGAGTTCATAGCTAAACGAGGGGCACCTGAGCTGAATCTGTACATACAAATGTATTTTCTCGCGCTGAGCACTTGGACTGAGCGCTTAAGAGATTCGCTCTGTCTCAATCGATCGGTAAAGCACACTATTTCAGTTCATCTCAATGAATGCGCAGTGTATTTGACGCACAGTCAACACTAGTGTGAGGCGCGCGACTGAGAGCGCTCAGTGTTTCACACACACTCAAAGAGAGAGCGAGAGAGTCTTATACCACACAGAATTGATGTGCTACATGTAAACAATATCCTTTGTTGTATTTTCCTGTAAAATAATGGTGTTTATTTGGAATTATTCAGCCTTTCGTGAACAGGAAGAAACGAATGCACAAACGGGAATCTCATTGGCTGGCGTGCACCTATTACTGTGTTATGATTTCAGCAAATCAGTTTGAATGAACGCTGACAACGTGATTAATATTCATGAACCCAGAAGCTCATTAATCCTTAGTGCAGTTTATTTTTATTAGTTAAAGAATTCGTGGTAATATTATTTTATCAACTCAAATTACTGAAGTTCTATCATTAAATCATTATTTGTAACTTTTTTGTAATCTGAAGACATGGTTGGGATAATTACTTTTGCTGTTTCTGCTATTTTTACCACTGTTTGCACCATGAGTGTATGAATAAATACAGAATCGGTTTACATTTAAAACTTGTCATTGATTTGAATTATTATTGTTTGTATTGTGTGATGTTTTTCAGCACAGTTGAACTATTTAAACATTACCTGCACTTTTACAGAAGACAATTATATCTGCAACTTTTCCATTTCTGAAAGGCTGGTGTGGAATTTTACATTAAAAAAAAGTATATATATTATGTATTATAGGAGCCTATTTGATGGCAGGTACGTTTTACTTAAGATCATTGTTTGTTTTTCTGAGTCTGCATGTAGCTCTCACTTGTATCCAAAAACATGGGGAATGAGACTACATTTATCGTCATTGATATCGTTATCGCAATAAATACTAGAAAATATCGGGATAAATTTTTAAGTCCATATCGCCCATCCCTACTGGCCACTTTATTATTTTATTATTTATTTACCCAACACTGGTCCAGATGTCGTCTTGGAGTTGGAGCATTTTAGTTACTCTCACTCGCGTCTCGCCTCCCTCTGTCAGTTATGGTCTATTACTGAATCGCATCGCGACACATCGAAGAAACGATTAATCTCAACACCCCTAATGATCTGATGTGCTTCATTCCCACAAAAACTTCCTCACCCTCATGTGGTTGGACACCCGTCAGACCTCCGTTCATCTTCAGACACAAATGAAGATATTTTAGTGTAAATCTGATGCTCTGAAAGGCCTCCATTGGCTCAACTTTACACTCTCAAGACCCTTAAAAGACACTAAAGACTAAAGTTACAAAGTCCATCTCACTACAGCGGCTCTACAATAACTTTATGAAGACGAGAATAGTTTCTGTGCGCAAAAAAACCCTAAATAACGACTTATATAGTGATGACGATTTCAAAACACGGCATCATGAAGCTTCGAAGCGTTATGAGTCAGTGAGTCGATTCAGCGGTTCAGAGCGTTATGAATCAGTGAGTCGAATCAGCAGTTCAGAGCGTTATGAATCAGTGAGTCGATTCAGCGGTTTGAAGCGTTATGAATCAGTGAGTCGATTCAGCGGTTTGAAGCGTTATGAATCAGTGAGTCGATTCAGCAGTTTGAAGCGTTATGAATCAGTGAGTCGATTCAGCATTTTGAAGCGTTATGAATCAAACGATCCAAACCGCTGAATCGACTCACTGATTCATGAGGGTCAGTCATTAATGACAGAATTTTCATTTTTGGGTGAACTAACCCTTAAATCTGGACACCCCTAATGATCTGATGTGCTTCTTTCCCACAGGATCGAGTCGAACGACCTGCCCCTGCTAGCGGCCATAGCTAGCACACACTCGCCATACGTGGCCCAGATCCTCCTGTAGAGAGAGTGCATTCGGGACCCCTGGAGGCCGGAGAGCAGACTGCAGGACAGATGCTCCGCCATCATGGAGGAAGACCTGCGGGCGGAGTTCAACTCCACACACCACATCCTGTTCTCCCAATGCAGAAGCCAAAGAAGCGCGATGAGAACAAACTGCTCACTTCAGCATAGGAAGCAGAGACTTATAAAATCAGTTTTATGATTTTAAACTCATATATTCAGAGTGATCATGTGATTAATGTGTTTACAATCCCTGTTGTTTCCAGAGCTCTACCTCACACACTTTTCTATGTCCGATGAAACACTCGAGGTAAAGTTTTCGCGCCCGTAGAGATGAACCCATGGCACGATGAGCTCTGAGGAGGCAAAGTCACTTTAGCGGTAACGGTTTACCTGTCCCGTGGGAAGAGCGAATCGAGAGATGTGTTTAGTCGTGTGTGTGTGTGTGTGTGTGTTTTTGCTGGAGAGAGATCTGACGGTGTGTGCTGGACTTTAACACTGATCCAGGGACGCTCAACAATCATCTGCTGAAACCATGCCCGATTGTTTACTGAGGAAACCCGTGGATGCTTCTGATTGGTCAAACCGTCCATCCCAGTCTTAATCAGTGTGACATGAACACAGCAGGTTATATACGAGATAAACTCAACACATCTCTATCCACTCGTCTTCTCCGGAATATGTATTTATATCTAATTATTTCTTTATACAACAACAAACATTTTAATTTATTTACTTGGCATGCATTGGTAAATGTTCGCTGTAAATACTGCTCGGATGTATCTGTACATAATGCATCTCATTTTGACCTTATCTGTGTTTCCCAGTTTTTATGGGAATATTGTGCAATAAATATGCCAACGTTATCATTTCTCTGTCCTTGTCTGAAACTCCACTGATAATGCTCCGCCTCAGAGCACAAACGCTTCAGGAATGAAGCAAACCAGTTTGAGTCCAAATTCCCCAGATCTCAATCCAGTGGAGCATCTGTGGGATGAGCGGAACAAACAAGGCCCAACCTCACAACTTACAGGACTTAAAGGATCTGCTGCTAACATCTTGGTGCCACAGCACACCTTCAGGGGTCTAGAGGAGTCCATTAGAGTCGGCTCAGGGGGACCAACACAATATTAGGATATCATAATGTTATATTGTTATCATAAAATATAATTTCTTATACATGAAAAAAGATTTTGGTCATATCGGCCAACTCCAAAATTACACACACAACACGAACTCTGCTTTATAACGCTTCTTTTTAACATCTGTTTTTATCTTGTAAACCACATTAGTCACTATTTGCTATTGGTAATATCTGATATAAATGGTTTCTGCGCCCAAAAATTACAGTTTTACCTTTAAGACTGAATCTTGTGCACTTTCTTTAGTAGTTCTTAATATATACACACACACAAACACATATATATATATATTAGGGCTGTCAAAAGATTAATCACATCCAAAATAAAAGTTTGTGTTTACATAATATATGTGTGTGTCCCCTGTTAATTATTATTTATATATAAATACACACACAAGCATGTATATATTTAAGAAAAAAAATATGTTTATATATATAACATTTATATATATTATAGATTATATAAATGTATATACATGCAAATATTTCTTAAATATATACATGAATGTGTGTGTGTATTTATATATAAATAATAATTAACAGGGGACACACACATATATTATGTAAACACAAACTTTTATTTTGGATGCGATTAATCGCGATTAATCTTTTGACAGCCCTAATATATATATATATACTAACACACATATATATACACACACACACACACACACAAATGTGAACGGGACTTTTATTATGATCCGCTGACGTCATAAAGCAGCGCCGCTCCTGCTTCTGTCTGTCTGTTTCTGAGAAAAGGTTTGTGGTTTTACACATTTTAAGTGTTTAAATAAGTGCATACCGTTCAACCAATTAAATCGTTTTTTACAAGATGTGTAAAATAATTTAATAATTCATGAATGTGACGCTGTATGCTTCACACGTTTTTTTTGTGAGTAAATCTTATCCATACTTGGTTAACAGAAACTGTGCGTCTCCCCTCGCGCTCTATAACGCGAATCAGCGCATCTTAGACGCGAATTCAGCCTCTGGAAAGAAGTTAGGAGAGAAAATGAGCTTTTTTTGAAACTCCGAGTCAATTGAACCAAATCATTCGTGAAATGATTCAGTGATTCGAATCAGCGCACGCTGGCGACTCCTGCTGGTCAAAACTGTGTAGATGACACGAGATCATAAACATGATTAAAGCTAGTGGTGTAAATATGAATACGGTTCATGTATTATCTGCTAGCTAGCTATTGTAGCCTGTCTGAAATTGCCCTTTATGTGTAATGACAACTTTTACAATCCATCTGCAAATGTTCTCATGAACGTTTACTGTGTTATGCACAAATACATAATATAAATATGAACTTTCTGTATAATTTTTATATTTTTTAATCAGATAATTTAAGGTGATTACCTCTCGCCGGTAACTGAAGTAGGGCTGATTGAGACCTGAGTTTTAGTTTTGTTTCTGTTCGTTGTTCTGATCCTAAACATGATACACATCTCACACACAGCAGAACTCCCGGTGAAGCGACTGAGATCCAGGAGACACTATTATAAAGATGGAGTTGATAAAAGAGGAGAGAGAAGACGTGAGGATTGAAGTGAAGCAGGAAGAGCCTGAGGAACTAACAGGTTGGTCTCGTTTGCAGAAATCTGATCTGCATTAAGAAATTAATTATATTTTTGTAGAATGTGATATGAGTGTCCTAATTAAACCTCGGGATAAACAGAGAGACTATCATTAGCGTAGATGCCATTCTTCTGATGATGTCACGAGTACATCAGGTGTTATGGGAAGTGTTCCCGGTTCCGGCTGACCCAGTTAATGCAGCCTAACAATCATTTCATTGGGAAAGTGTTTTATGTGTATGCCACAGTAAAGAGATGTGTTTTTAGTCTAGATTTAAACTGACAGAGTGTGTCTGCTTCCCCAACAATGTTAGGAAGACTATTCCAGAGTTTAGGAGCTAAATAGGAAAAAGAGTTGATTTGGATATTCTCGGTATGATCAACTGGCCAGAGTTTACAGAGCGCAGTAGACGTGATGGAGGATAATGTGTTAAGAGCTCAAGTACTAGAGCTAAACCATTTCGTGCTTTGTAAGTAATAAGCAAGATTTTAAAATGTATGCGATGTTTAATAGGCAGCCAGTGCAGTGTTGACAGAACTGGGCTAATATGGTCACACTTCCTGGTTCTAGTAAGAACTGGAGCGGCTGTGTTTTGGACCAGCAGAAGTTTGTTTATTAAGCGAGCAGGGCAACCACCCAGTAGAGCATTACAATAATCTATAGCTCAAGAACGCATGAAGCATTTGTCTCTAATATCAGGTTGTGAGGAAATATAAAACACAGTCTCAAATGTAGAATACGTATACAAGGAGAAAAGCAGGGGACCCAATACTGAGCCCTGTGGCACATTGGAGCATACCTGTATTCCCAGACTCCAGCGTTCCCCGGACTCCAGCGTTCCCCGGACTCCTGCGTTCCCCGGACTCCTGCGTTCCCCGGACTCCAGCGTTCCCCGGACTCCAGCGTTCCCCGGACTCCAGCGTTCCCCGGACTCCAGCGTTCCCCGGACTCCTGCGTTCCCCGGACTCCTGCGTTCCCCGGACTCCTGCGTTCCCCGGACTCCTGCGTTCCCCGGACTCCTGCGTTCCCCGGACTCCAGCGTTCCCCGGACTCCAGCGTTCCCCGGACTCCTGCGTTCCCCGGACTCCTGCGTTCCCCGGACTCCTGCGTTCCCCGGACTCCTGCGTTCCCCGGACTCCTGCGTTCCCCGGACTCCTGCGTTCCCCGGACTCCTGCGTTCCCCGGACTCCAGCGTTCCCCGGACTCCTGCGTTCCCCGGACTCCTGCGTTCCCCGGACTCCAGCGTTCCCCGGACTCCAGCGTTCCCCGGACTCCAGCGTTCCCCGGACTCCAGCGTTCCCCGGACTCCAGCGTTCCCCGGACTCCAGCGTTCCCCGGACTCCAGCGTTCCCCGGACTCCTGCGTTCCCCGGACTCCTGCGTTCCCCGGACTCCAGCGTTCCCCGGACTCCAGCGTTCCCCGGACTCCTGCGTTCCCCGGACTCCAGCGTTCCCCGGACTCCAGCGTTCCCCGGACTCCAGCGTTCCCCGGACTCCAGCGTTCCCCGGACTCCAGCGTTCCCCGGACTCCAGCGTTCCCCGGACTCCTGCGTTCCCCGGACTCCAGCGTTCCCCGGACTCCAGCGTTCCCCGGACTCCAGCGTTCCCCGGACTCCAGCGTTCCCCGGACTCCAGCGTTCCCCGGACTCCTGCGTTCCCCGGACTCCAGCGTTCCCCGGACTCCAGCGTTCCCCGGACTCCAGCGTTCCCCGGACTCCTGCGTTCCCCGGACTCCTGCGTTCCCCGGACTCCAGCGCTCCCCGGACTCCTGCGTTCCCCGGACTCCAGCGCTCCCCGGACTCCAGCGTTCCCCGGACTCCAGCGTTCCCCGGACTCCAGCGTTCCCCGGACTCCTGCGTTCCCCGGACTCCAGCGTTCCCCGGACTCCAGCGTTCCCCGGACTCCTGCGTTCCCCGGACTCCAGCGTTCCCCGGACTCCAGCGTTCCCCGGACTCCAGCGTTCCCCGGACTCCAGCGTTCCCCGGACTCCTGCGTTCCCCGGACTCCAGCGTTCCCCGGACTCCTGCGTTCCCCGGACTCCAGCGTTCCCCGGACTCCTGCGTTCCCCGGACTCCAGCGTTCCCCGGACTCCAGCGTTCCCCGGACTCCAGCGTTCCCCGGACTCCTGCGTTCCCCGGACTCCTGCGTTCCCCGGACTCCTGCGTTCCCCGGACTCCTGCGTTCCCCGGACTCCAGCGTTCCCCGGACTCCTGCGTTCCCCGGACTCCTGCGTTCCCCGGACTCCTGCGTTCCCCGGACTCCTGCGTTCCCCGGACTCCAGCGTTCCCCGGACTCCAGCGTTCCCCGGACTCCTGCGTTCCCCGGACTCCTGCGTTCCCCGGACTCCGGCGTTCCCCGGACTCCGGCGTTCCCCGGACTCCTGCGTTCCCCGGACTCCTGCGTTCCCCGGACTCCAGCGTTCCCCGGACTCCGGCGTTCCCCGGACTCCTGCGTTCCCCGGACTCCAGCGTTCCCCGGACTCCAGCGTTCCCCGGACTCCAGCGTTCCCCGGACTCCTGCGTTCCCCGGACTCCGGCGTTCCCCGGACTCCGGCGTTCCCCGGACTCCGGCGTTCCCCGGACTCCTGCGTTCCCCGGACTCCGGCGTTCCCCGGACTCCAGCGTTCCCCGGACTCCAGCGTTCCCCGGACTCCTGCGTTCCCCGGACTCCTGCGTTCCCCGGACTCCAGCGTTCCCCGGACTCCTGCGTTCCCCGGACTCCTGCGTTCCCCGGACTCCGGCGTTCCCCGGACTCCGGCGTTCCCCGGACTCCGGCGTTCCCCGGACTCCTGCGTTCCCCGGACTCCGGCGTTCCCCGGACTCCAGCGTTCCCCGGACTCCGGCGTTCCCCGGACTCCGGCGTTCCCCGGACTCCTGCGTTCCCCGGACTCCGGCGTTCCCCGGACTCCGGCGTTCCCCGGACTCCAGCGTTCCCCGGACTCCTGCGTTCCCCGGACTCCAGCGTTCCCCGGACTCCAGCGTTCCCCGGACTCCTGCGTTCCCCGGACTCCTGCGTTCCCCGGACTCCGGCGTTCCCCGGACTCCGGCGTTCCCCGGACTCCGGCGTTCCCCGGACTCCTGCGTTCCCCGGACTCCGGCGTTCCCCGGACTCCAGCGTTCCCCGGACTCCTGCGTTCCCCGGACTCCAGCGTTCCCCGGACTCCAGCGTTCCCCGGACTCCTGCGTTCCCCGGACTCCTGCGTTCCCCGGACTCCGGCGTTCCCCGGACTCCGGCGTTCCCCGGACTCCTGCGTTCCCCGGACTCCTGCGTTCCCCGGACTCCTGCGTTCCCCGGACTCCTGCGTTCCCCGGACTCCAGCGTTCCCCGGACTCCTGCGTTCCCCGGACTCCTGCGTTCCCCGGACTCCAGCGTTCCCCGGACTCCAGCGTTCCCCGGACTCCTGCGTTCCCCGGACTCCAGCGTTCCCCGGACTCCAGCGTTCCCCGGACTCCTGCGTTCCCCGGACTCCTGCGTTCCCCGGACTCCTGCGTTCCCCGGACTCCAGCGTTCCCCGGACTCCAGCGTTCCCCGGACTCCAGCGTTCCCCGGACTCCTGCGTTCCCCGGACTCCAGCGTTCCCCGGACTCCAGCGTTCCCCGGACTCCTGCGTTCCCCGGACTCCGGCGTTCCCCGGACTCCGGCGTTCCCCGGACTCCGGCGTTCCCCGGACTCCGGCGTTCCCCGGACTCCTGCGTTCCCCGGACTCCGGCGTTCCCCGGACTCCTGCGTTCCCCGGACTCCGGCGTTCCCCGGACTCCTGCGTTCCCCGGACTCCGGCGTTCCCCGGACTCCGGCGTTCCCCGGACTCCGGCGTTCCCCGGACTCCTGCGTTCCCCGGACTCCAGCGTTCCCCGGACTCCTGCGTTCCCCGGACTCCGGCGTTCCCCGGACTCCTGCGTTCCCCGGACTCCGGCGTTCCCCGGACTCCTGCGTTCCCCGGACTCCGGCGTTCCCCGGACTCCTGCGTTCCCCGGACTCCGGCGTTCCCCGGACTCCGGCGTTCCCCGGACTCCGGCGTTCCCCGGACTCCAGCGTTCCCCGGACTCCAGCGTTCCCCGGACTCCAGCGACTTCTACACTTGGGGCTTAAATTTGGACAGAAATACCATTTCTCTGCCAAAGTGAATGTTTGGATTCATCTATAATGAACGAATTATCCCGGGTCGAGTGATAAGGGGTTTGATAAAAGCTTACTTGGACTGCACGTTTTTAGGCGTGCTATTGTTAAATAGTTAACAATATTCAGAAGAAATTCTAAGATTACAGACCTGAACGACTCCTCTTTCACTGGCTTGGTGTGTATTAGATCTAGCAATCACATTTTTGCGCTTTAATGCGTTCAGGGTGGTTTTGTGTTTTGACCTGATGTAAACTTGTTTTTGTGTTTTTTGTCTTTAGACCTGATGGCGCTGAAAGAGGAGAGTGAAGTACGAGCTGAAATGGAAGATCAAGATCACTATGAGAAGAAACATTTCACGAATGGAGAAAAATCCACAGAAACTGAAAATTGCAGATCTAACAGTGGCTTCCCCTGCTATCAGTGTGGGAAACGCTTCACTGAAAAAGGAAGCCTCAAAAGCCACATGAGAGTCCACACCGGAGAGCGGCCGTACACGTGTCCTCAGTGTGGACTGAGCTTCAGGCATAAAAAAAACCTTTACACCCACATCAGAATTCACACAGGAGAGAAGCCCTTCACATGTCCTCAGTGTGGAAGAGGGTTTACACATAAAGGAAGCTTTAATGACCACATGAAGATCCACACCGGAGAGAAGCCGTTCGCCTGCCAACAGTGTGGAAAGCGTTTTACTCAGAAGCAGAACCTTACCGTCCACACGAGAGTCCACACCGGAGAGAAGCCGTACTCGTGCCCTCAGTGTGGAAAGAGCTTCAGGCATAAGAAAAACCTTGATACCCACACAAGCCGTCACACAGAGGCTGCTTTCTCCTGTAAACAGTGTGGCAAGACCTTCTCTCGTGAAGAGTTTCCCAGTGCCCAGAGAGGAGCGGGCACACTGACCTGCCAACAGATATGCCAACGTATGTGCTCCGCGTGGACAGATTTACACGCATAAAACACATGTAAAACTGATGACTGATGTTCTTGTGTTTTCCCTTTGCAGAGAGTTCATCAATAAATGTTCAGGGTCAGCTTTATTTCTATAGTGTTTTGTACATCAGAGTGGTCGGCCGTCAGACACGGGCAGGAGCTTAGAAACGGGCGTGGAGACGGAGCTCTGTGGGGGGGCTTATTTTGATCACCAAACTCAGTACATATATCATTCTCATCGAGCCGGAAGTCTGCTAATTTGGTTTGAATTCAGTTTTTTTTTTTTTACTACTCCTCCTAGGGGGTTTATACGATTCACACCAAATATTTTCAACATGATGACAATACTATGCTAAATTGTGAATGGATATTGGATATCTCGAAGAGAGTTGCAATGGCAAAGTCTCATATCTTCTAAACAATAAATTATACAACATTTCTATATAAAATTGTACATATTTGAGAAATAAACTAACTGACAACGAACACTTAGAGCAGCCATCAAGTGTTAGACAGTATTCTAGGTTACTATGTGTAGAGGTTTTTAGTCCAATAATTAAAACCTTTGTTTGTTTGTTTTATTTAGTAACTTAGTGAATTGTAAGTTTCGTCAGGGTGTGAAGAAATATAGAGCTGAGTATCGTCAGCATAACAATGAAAACTAACGCCATGCTTCCTAATGATATCTCCCAGTGGTAGCATGTACAGGGTGAAGAGTAGCGGTCCTAGCACTGAGCCCTGTGGTACTCCATACTGAACTTGTAATCGGTGTGACATCTCTTCATTTACTGCTACAAACTGATAACGGTCAGATAGGTGTGATTTAAACCATGCCAATGTAGTTCCACTAATGCCTACATAATTTGAGTCTATTCAGAAGAATGTTGTGGTCGATAGTATCAAATGCAGCGCTAAGATCGAGTAACACTAGTAGAGAGATACAGCCACGATCGGATGATAAGAGAAAATCATTTGTAACTCTGATGAGAGCAGTCTCAGTGCTATGATACGCTCTAAATCCTGACTGGAAATACTCACAGATACCATTTCTTTCTAAAAAAGGAGCGTAGTTGTAAGGACACTGCCTTTTCTAGGATCTTTGACAGAAAGAGTAGATTTGAGATTGGCCTGTAATTGACTAATAAAGAGATAAACAAGATATTCATAAACCTACTGAATGTTAAAATCTCTAACAATCAGTGACCAGTAGGTCTGAGAGAAATTATAAATATTATTATTATAAATAACTTATAAATTTACTTTACTGTAACTGCTTTAGGTGTGAGCGATCTAAAGTTTAGGAGCCCAAGCTTTAGAGATTATTGTTCACCTGTTTTGTGATTTTCTGGTTTAATCAAAACGTTTTGTTTGATCCCACTAATCAGGGGAATAGACAGAGTCTCTATAGAATGGAATACACATGCACTCCCATCAATTAAGTGGATAGAACAACAAAAAACGCGATATTTTGACAGATGGTGCATAGCATCTCGGAGGTGTTGTCCGACAGAAGATCCCCTTTGGTTCTGCGGGGATGCAGGCTAGAGAAGATTCAGATTATCTACAAAGAGCTGTTTCTGTTCATTACACTATGAAATTAGCCATTCATTTAGAACCCTGATTCAAAATGGCCTCCACCTCTCCACTGGCTTTATTCAGGCGGAGGGTACAATCTCCAAACCAGAAGACTTCATTCAAATGAGTTGTGACATCAGAGGTGATGGAGCAGTAAGGGTTGGTTTCAGGAAGGTCTAGGAAGAGCCAAAGCTTCAATGATCCTGTTATAGTCATATACTTTAGAATCTCCAGAAGTCAAATGGGATGTAATAAAGAAGAGGTAGGACCCTCCAAAAGGGGAAGCCGATACCCACAGCTCCTTTAATCTGAGATATAACTGGGATTTATCTGACTCCGGTGATGTGAGACAGCTAGCAGATGGTAGGTTTAGCCAGTCCGTCTGCTTCTTGACCTGGACCCCAGTGAGTCAAGGTTTAGCTCTAAGACTATGTGCCAAATTACTAGAGAGAAGAGCCGCACCACCACAGGAGGGATGGATACCATCTCTTTTTAACAGGTCAGGTCTTCCCCAAAAGCTTTTCCAATTGTCTATGAGCCCTATGTTATTCTGCAGAAACCAGCCATTGAGTGATGATAATCTGCTAAATATCTCATCACTCCGGCGAACAGGAAGGAGGCCAGAGCATATTATAGTGTCTGACATCGTACTTGCGAGTTCATTGGCTCAGATTCCAGATTTTCTAATAGTTAATAGTCTTATATTGTCCTGACAAACCACACATCAATGGAAAGATTATTTATTCAGCTGAAGATGATGTATAAATATCAATTGGACCCTTTTGACTGGTTTTGTGGTCCAGGGTCACATATTTGGTGATGATCCTGTAATATTTAGCAGTTTTAAATGACAAAGAATGATCGTAAGAAAAAGCTTCAAAACACAGAGCTACAATTGCAAAACACTCATTGAGTAAGAAATGAACTCGAAGCCCATGATGTCGCTCTCACTAAATGAAAAAGATTAATATTGCACCGCATTATTTGATTGCATTTTATAGTTTATAATTATAATCTTTCATTTACATTGTAGCATTTCATTGCAAGACAAAAGTTCTGATGTGTCAAAATATTGAATGGAGTGACCGGAACCACTCCATCTTTGAAACTGTAGCCAGAGAGTCAAGTGTTCATGAGGGTGGAGGATCAGATTCAGTCGAGGCATGAACATAACCCTGATTTCACTATATGCAGTTTCTGGGACCATTTTAAACATGACTATTTTTTTTTTATTACACTGGTCACAGCATGTGAATCTTCATGTGGGAATGAAGGGTTACTTTATGTCCGAATCTCTTTCCACACTGGTCACATGCAAACGGCTTCTCTCCAGTGTGAATGTTCTCATGTCTTTTAAGGTTTCCTTTATGAGTGAAACCACTTCCACAGCGATGGCAGATGAACGGCTTCTCTCCGGTGTGAACCCTCATGTGTTTTTTAAGGTTTCCTTTTTCAGTGAAAGTCTTTGGACACTGAGGGCAGTTGTACGGCTTCTCTCCAGTGTGGACTCTCATGTGGACATTGAAAGTCGGTCTGTGTTTAAAACTGATTCCACACTGAGGGCACGTGTACGGTTTCTCTCCAGTGTGGACTCTCATGTGGCTTTTAAGGTTTCCTTTCCGAATGAAACTGCTTCCACACAGTTTGCAGCCGTAAGGCTTCTCTCCCGTGTGAATTGCCATGTGGCTTTTAAGGCATCCTTTTCTGATGAAACTGCTTCCACACAGTTTGCAGGCGAAGGGCTTCTCTCCAGAGTGGATTCTCATGTGAGAATTGAGGTGTGTTCTTCTGTTGAAACTCTTCCCACACTGTTGGCAGGTGAGAGATCTCATATTTGTGTTCTTTTTAGCTCCATCTCGTGAAGTATTTTCCGTCTTTAAGCACTTAAAGGATTTCTCTCCAGTATTGAAATCAAGATGTTCCTCATAGAGTTCTTGACTCTCCTCTTTCAGTGCCTTCAGGTCTAAGGCAAAAAAGACAAATACAAGTTAACACCAGTTTAACGGCATAAAGCAACAAACATAAAAAAACAACAATGTTAAAGGGATAGTTAACCCAAGAATGAATATTATCCCATGATTTACCCCCCATCAAGTCATCCTAGGTGTGTGAGTTTCAAAAGTGGCACCAAATTAATATTGTGAGTTTTGGTCAGCCACATAAGCTGAGTGAGAAAGCGTGAGATGACCTCTTACTCCATGAGTTATCCATGTGTGTATTAGATCAGTGCATTCGCTCTTAAAGCGACAGCTGCCTAATAAACCTGCTTTGTTCTAATATAGTGTTTTATTTCTAGTGCTTGTTGAAATTAGTGATGAGATATGAAATTTCAATTCAATTTTTATATCATAAAAGCTTAACTATCGTGAGATACACTATATTGCCAGAAGTATTGTGCCGCCCCTCCAAATCCCTGAGTTCAGGTGTTCAATCCCTTCATGGCCACAGGTGTATAACTCCAGCTCTAGGCCTGCAGACGCTTCTACACACATTAGAGAGAGAATGGGCCGCTCTCAGGAGTGTGTGTGTGTGTGTGTGTGTGTGTTCGCTTCTACACACATTAGTGAGAGAATGGGCCGCTCTCAGGAGTGTGTGTGTGTGTGTGTGTGTTCGCTTCTACACACATTAGAGAGAGAATGGGCCGCTCTCAGGAGTGTGTGTGTGTGTGTGTGTGTGTTCGCTTCTACACACATTAGAGAGAGAATGGGCCGCTCTCAGGAGTGTGTGTGTGTGTGTGTGTGTTCGCTTCTACACACATTAGAGAGAGAATGGGCCGCTCTCAGGAGTGTGTGTGTGTGTGTGTGTGTTCGCTTCTACACACATTAGTGAGAGAATGGGCCGCTCTCAGGAGCTCAGAGAACTCAAGCGTGGGGCCGTAATTGGTGGACACCTGTGCAATAAGACCATTCGGGACATTTCCTCACTACTAAATATTCCACGCTCAACTGTTAGTGGGTATCGAACTCAATACCCAGCCCTACACGTTATAAAGTAAAATATTTAGCTTCCAGCGAAACCGCCTTCCATATTCAACTTACACAGAAAGTGTAACGCCTATCGCAGTTCAAAACGCTTACGCTATGTCCGACGTCATCGTCATATATCGAACATACACTCACCTAAAGGATTATTAGGAACACACACTAATACTGTGTTTGACCCCCTTTGGCCTTCAGAACTGCCTTAATTCTACGTGGCATTGATTCAACAAGCTGCTGAAAGCATTCTTTAGAAATGTTGGCCCATATTGATAGGAGAGCATCTGCAGTTGATGGAGATTTGTGGGATGCACATCCAGGGCACGAAGCTCCCGTTCCATCACATCCCAAAGATGCTCTATTGGGTTGAGATCTGGAGACTGTGGCGGCCATTTTAGTCCAGTGAACTCATTGTCATGTTCAAGAAACCAATTTGAAATGATTGGAGCTTTGTGACGGTGCATTATCCTGCTGGAAGTAGCCATCAGAGGATGGGGACATGGTGCTCATAAAGGGATGGACATGGGCAGAAACAATGCTCAGGTAGGCCGTGGCATTTAAACCATGCCCAATTGGCACTAAGGGGCCTAAAGTGTGCCAAGAAAACATCCCCCACACCATTACACCACCACCACCAGCCTGCACAGTGGGAACAAGGCATGATGGATCCATGTTCTCATTCTGTTTACGCCAAATTCTGACTCTACCATCTGAATGTCTCAACAGAAATCCAGACTCATCAGACCAGGCAACATTTTTCCAGTCTTCAACTGTCCAATTTTGGTGAGCTGGTGCAAATTGTCGCCTCTTTTTCCTCTTTGTAGTGGAGATGAGTGGTACCCGGTGGGGTCTTCTGCTGTTGTAGCCCATCCGCCTCAAGGTTGTGTGTGTTGTGGCTTCACAAATGCTTTGCTGCAGACCTCGGTTGTAACGAGTGGTTATTTCAGTCAAAGTTGCTCTTCTATCAGCTTGAATCAGTCGGCCCATTCTCCTCTGACCTCTAGCATCAACAAGGCATTTTCTCCCACAGGACTGCCGCATACTGGATGCTTTTCCCTTTTCACACCATTCTTTGTAAACCCTAGAAATGGTTGTGCGTGAAAATCCCAGTAACTGAGCAGATTGTGAAATACTCAGACCGGCCCGTCTGGCACCAACAACCATGCCACGCTCAAAATTGCTTAAATCCCCTTTCTTTCCCATTCCGACATTCAGTGTGGAGTTCAGGAGATTGACTTGACCAGGACCACACCCCTAAATGCATTGAAGCAACTGCCATGTGATTGGTTGATTAGATAATTGCATTAATGAGAAATTGAACAGGTGTTCCTAATAATCCTTTAGGTGAGTGTATATTAAATCTGGCCCCCTTTTAAAAAAGTTTGGGCACCCCTGGTTTAGCCAGTCCGTCTGCTTCCTGACCTGGGCCCCAGTTAGCCAAGGTTCAACTCTAAGACTATGTGCCAAATTACTAGAGAGAAGAGCCGCACCACCACAGGAGGGATGGATACCATCTCTTTTTAACAGGTCAGGTCTGCCCCAAAAGCTTTTCCAATTGTCTATGAGCCCTATGTTATTCTGCAGAAACCAGCCATTGAGTGATGATAGGCTGCTAAATATCTCATCACTCCGGCGAACAGGAAGGGGGCCAGAGCATATTATAGTGTCTGACATCCTACTTGCGAGTTCACAGGCTATGCTAAACATGTGGCAAGGAGTGCAAGCATTAATAACAGAAGATGGGAGACATGGATGAGGAGTTTGGTGTGGAGGAACTGGAGTCCTGAGCTCAACCCGATAGAACAGCTTTGGGATGAATTAGAGCGGAGACTGAGAGCCAGGCCTTCTCGTCCAACATCACTGATGAAGAATCCCCATAAACACACTCCTAAACCTAATCTAACACTGTTTAGGACTTAATATGGATGTCAATACATCATTTTAATAGAACCACTTTACATTTATTTTTAATGTTATCATTAATATTATTAGTTTTTGGTCCTACCTCACTGGAGGTGAAACCCTTAGAAAGACTATTTATATATATATATAATATTTAACTCCATGTGCTATTGCTAGGAATAGAACACAAAACCGCTCCAGATTTTCCTCCTCATCCTCATGACTCCTCCTGTGTTAGAAAACAAATGTTCAGCCAGCGGTGCGGAACAACACGACCTGTGATTGGTCACTTAGTGTCTACTTAGTCGAAATCAGACTTTTAAGAAAGGAAAAGAGAGAAAGCAGA
>JARQWZ010002153.1:7500-92500 GCA_033150135.1 Gobio occitaniae | reverse complement strand
AATATTTGAAAATATGGAATCTGAGGGTGCAAAAACATCTTAATATTGAGAAAATCTCCTTTAAAGTTGTCAAGATGAAGTCCTTAGCAATGCATATTACTACTAATAACACATTTATGATATGAAAATCATATTTAACCCTCTGGCCCTCTTCGTTTAGGGCTCACACTCGGCTCCTTCGTGGTCAAATTCCTTAATATATTTTGGTTCAATAAAATTTTTTGATTATTATGTAGAATTTTGAGAGGATTTTATGAAACTTTGCAATATTTATACCATTTTTATTAGATATTTTCCCCCCATTGGAAATAATACACAATTGTTTTCTAATATATTATTAAACGATGAATCAGTATTCCATGTTAAAATAGAGACGAGGCATTTAAAATCATATTTTTGGAGGTATATTAGTGGCATCTGGTGAGAGTGAACAAATAAAGCCTTGTGTAATGCCCTGGTGTGACCACTAGATTAGATATAGCTCTATTTAAAGTGGCTTATACATCCTCTAGCGGGTTTTTTAACATAAAATACTTTGTTTTATCAAGTTATGGATTTTGTATTTATACTTAGATAAAGTCTCAAAGACTTTTGGTCAAGGTTTAGATTTGATTTTGTTAGAAATGTTGATTTGAAGTGTCAGTTTTTGACTGACATTTTGTTACGCAGCTTAAATTGAACAACATTATTAAATCACAGCTTCATCAGATTTCAACCTCTTGAGTCTTTTGGCTCAGTTTGATCATATTGTTACAGCCACACCAGTTCATGTGTGTGTGTGTGTGTGTGTAATAGTGTGTAAGTGAGTATGTGTGTCTTTTTGTACTCTTGATGTTTTAGAGTGTATCCTTTTACAGCATTGTGGCTGAATTATTGTTATATTTGATGTCAGGTCATCTTTATTTCTCCAGCTCTTCTCTCACACACACACACACACACACACACACACACACACCACACACACACACCACACACCCCACACACACACACACACACACACACACACACACACACACACACACACACACACACACACACACACACACACACACACACACACACACACACACACACACACACACACACACACACACACACACACACACACACACACACACACACACACACACACACACACACACACACACACGCTTCAGCTTCACACTAATGAGAGGACATGAGTTTAGTTTGAGATCAAAAGATAAAGTCAGTTTTTGATTGATTCATTTCTGTTGTAAAAACTGATTTTAAAATGTAAAAAAAAATATTGCACAAAATGAAAACAATCATGTAAATATAATTATAATTATTATTATTATTATTATTAAGCGCATTAAAAAAGTATCAAGCATGATTTAATCTCTTAAATGTCTTAGTGTGTGTTTTGGTCATAATTTAGACTTCTTAAAATCTAATTTCAGATTTTTATCTCATAATTAGGACTTTCAATCGAAGTCATATTTTTGACTGTTCATCTAATAATGAGGACTTTTAAAATCATATTTGTGACTTTTTATCTAATAATGAGGACTTTTAAAATCATATTTTTGACTGTTCATCTAATAATGAGTACTTTTAAAATCATATTTGTGACTTTTTATCTAATAATGAGGACTTTTAAAATCATTTTTTTGACTGTTCATCTAATAATGAGGACTTTTAAAATCATATTTGTGACTTTATCTAATAATGAGGACTTTTAAAATCATATTTTTGACATTTTATCTAATAATGAGGACTTTTAAAATCATTTTTTGACTTTTTATCTAATAATGAGGACTTTTAAAATCATATTTTTGACTGTTCATCTAATAATGAGGACTTTTAAAATCATATTTGTGACTTTTTATCTAATAATGAGGACTTTTAAAACCATATTTTTAACTTTTTATCTAATAATGAGGACTTTTAAAATCATATTTATGACTTTTTATCTAATAATGAGGACTTTTAAAACCATATTTTTGACTTTTTACCTCATAATAAGGACTTTTACAATCACATTTTTGACTTTTTATCTAATAATGAGGACATTTAAAATCATATTTTCAACATTTGATCTCTTAAGTATGACTTTATGATCATTGAAATGAGCTGATCAGTAATATAGTTGAATATTTAGTGTCCCCATTTATGTTTTTATATTGTTAGTCACACTAGTATACATATATACACGTGTGTGTGTGTGTGTGTGTCTATTTTGTGCTCTTGATGTTTTAGAGTGTAACCCTTCCATCCGTTTTCATATTTTTCATTAATTTGCTATGTGAGTAATTTTTGACCATGAAGGAGCCAAGTGTGACTATTTTTCCGACCCTTTAACATATCAGAACCATGTCCGTGATCACATGGCTAATGTGACAAACCCATTCCGATGAAGCAAAAAAGAAAAAACAATTTTCAGTAATTTTTGGCACAACCCCAGAACACACTCAGTGCTTATATTTAAAATACGTTTCGCCGATATCGCACACCCCTCGTTGGTCTTGATGATCGCCAGCAGTTTTTAAAATGAAAGCCAGCAATAGAAGCAAAAGAAGAAAGATGTTGAAGTGGATAGCTCACTAACAACATGCCTGCCAGCAAACACAAGTGTCAAGATCTACTCTGGCATTCTCGTCCTGAAAGACTGCACAGAAGCGGAACATTTACAGAGATTACGTCGAGTATATGTTATAGTTTCGGTACACGGACGGCAACGAAGCATGATAAAGAAGCGGGAACTGTTGCAGGCGGCTGAAACTAGGTCACTAAAGGCACAGTATTCCACGTCTGCATTTGGTGCATACTGAACCAGAGAACGGCATCTATAATCAGTCCCTATTGAAGCAGCTAAGATACATGAGATCTGTACAGGTCGCTCACGGTTTGAGCCAATGAAGAGTCAGAACGAGGAGTGTCATCGTTCATCCACCGCGGAGGCGTTCCAAACCCGTAGGACACAAAATGGCCGCCACTCATTTGTTTACTAGAGCCTTTGTTCGCAAACCTGTCAGGGCATGACGGAAGGGAAGGTCTCCAGTAAATAAAGACTTACATTTGGACTTGGAATGTAGCGCAATGGACAATAGACTACTTTCTGGACCCGTTTGCTTGGAAAGGGACATCGATACGGGTTTGGAACGTCTTGAGACTAAATACAACCGTCCTTGTTGTGTCTCACAAAGCAAATATTTCATCACTTGATGAGGACGACGCTCGATTGATGATCCAGGAGTGTCCAGGTGGACATCAGTGCAGGCCGAGATCTTCAGAAGATCCAGACTCAATGTTTACATCCACTTCAGAACATCTCGCTTTTCTTTGGCATCATCATTCAAACACAAAAAAGAAAGCAAGCAAACTCTGTGTTTCATCATTATACCGCGAGAAGATCCTCTTTCGTGTGGGTTTGAACTCTTCAGATGATTGCGATCACTTCTTCTTCTCTTTAACCCTGAGATAAACACCATGAGTTGATTCATTAGACGTCACAAATGTCAATAAACTGAACTGAACTGATGATTTCAGCGTTGGATGCGGTTTTCTAGGCACCTAGAGCATCTACGGCCTCGCAGGTTTTTATTTCTGATTGCCATCGTTGTGTTAAAATGGTTGAACGTGCTGATTATTAGCTTGATTGGGAGGGGTGGGGGCTACAGAAGGCACGCTTTAAAGGAGAATGACAGTTCTTTCTGAACAAATCGACCAAAACAAGTGGAAGAGAAAGTTTGAATCTCACGAAAAGAAAGAAAAAAGACTGGGTCACACCGTCACAAGTGGTCCAGTGGAGGTTGCCTGGCCATTTTTAACGCAATTACCTCTATGGTTTGGTATTGCAAAACCAATTTATTGTACGTGGTTTAACCACAGTGGTTGTTTTTGTGTCAACCCAACACATTGAAACCCCCTTTAGAGGACAATACAAAATAGATGAACGTGTAAACATTTTGTCCATTAGGGTTCAAATTTACGGTCAGTTTCTAATAGGAAGGATTCGAGTCTCAGTCGCAACAAATTTTGTGTTATACGGACGTTTACAGAAACCTCAGTATCTTTACTCGAGATATACTCTAGAGCCCCAAAAACTGATCTTTAGAGTACATTACAAAATACATCAACATATGTAAACATTTTGTACATTCTCGTTCCTTATTCCATCACGACTGCTCAGGGGTCAAACTTACGGTCAGTTTATAATAGGAGGGATTCGAGTCTCAGCCGTCATGTTGTATTATGGGGTGTCTATTGTAGATTTCCTATTGTAGGTGGGCCTGGAAATGACAGATCTGCAGAAGCAGTCGGACAAAAAGAATAAAAAGGTAATTCCGAGAGTTTATATTTTTCACAATTCTGACTTCTTTTTCTCGCAATTACAAGTTTATATCTCACAAATCGGATATGCGGGATATAAACTCGAGGTTTATAGGTTGCAAAGTTTACCGAATTTCTGGAAACCTTCCAGGATTGTTTGGAAAGTTTCTGGAGAATTACCAGAAAATGTTCAGCCCCTCTGCAACTTTTTCTTCCCAGAATTGTGATACAAACGCCCAATTTTGTAGGTTTAAATATTATTTCATGCTGTGTAACTGTAGGCCTAATACGTCATGCATACATTATGTAGATATATGCACACATGCAGAACATATTCATAGATGCAACTCCTCCAGAGTTTAAGATTGGAGCTACAGCTAATGGAAATCTGGGGGGGAAATAAAAATGGTCAAGCAACCAACTCTACAATCTTTGGACCACTTGAGATAGACTGACCCAACTGTGCTCAGACACACACACACACACGGACACGCAAGGATTACCCTGCTCGCGATGCTGGTACGTCTAGGCTCTCAAAGCGAATGAGGCGGTGAATGGGTACGTGTGCTACATTCCCCACCGGCTATTTGTGCTTATTTGTGTCTTATTTTCTCTTTAAAGTAGCCACATCCTCTGGAGACACACACCATACATACACAACCTGAACAGACGTTATAATGCCCACGTCATTGTCCCTGTTTCCAGGACAGATCCTATTGCTTCCCAAAAGGACACATCTGACTTTTTCTTGTTCCTTCTTGTTTTGTCAAGCACAAATGGTTATGGTTGCATAAATGTAAGCGACTGGCTAATATACTCGGACAGGTAAAACAAGAACAGACGACAGCACTAGAGCGACACCAAAAACAGTTCTAGGAGGCGAGAACGCTTCGCCGCACTACTTGCTCCTTTCCGGCATGCAGTTGGGGCAAGCGTAGCTTTCGGCTGGACGAGCGCAATTCACTGTCACTCTGTTCTGCATCGGAGAAATAGCCGTCCGTTTCAGTGTCCGGAGCCGATGTGCTGTTCTGCAGCGAGGCGTCCGTCGGCTCGCTCTTATAGCGCGACTTGCCTTGTCTAGGTAGGCGTAGACGTAAGGCCACCTGGGAACGCTTGCCAATCTCCGTTTCCCCAGCATTCGCGCCACCATCCCAAGAGCAATGCTCCTCGGAAATGTGGCACGAGTCCATTTTGGAGATGGCTGGCTGTAGAGGGTCTGGCCTGCCCTCGCTGCGGCTCTTATGGTGGTGCGCTCTCTCTCCTCGTTTGGGCCGCTGGTCCTCAGACCAAACCTTGCCTTTAACTGCGGATCCGATCCGGGGAAGCGAGACGGATTTCCTGCGGTTGCGTGGCATGCCTCTTGCCTTGCGGCCCAGCTGGGGCGTTTTCCAGGTGGACTTCATGGAGTGGTCCATCATCAGGCTGAGCAAGTTCTCCTCTCCCTGAAGGAGGCTGGCGGATGGGTCATCGCTCTCTCCGGAGAGAGACCATTGGCTTAGCATATTATCAGCCGTGATGTGAACCGACTGAGCCAGCCAGCTGTCAAACAGCGAGCCATCCAGCGGGAAGGATTTGGAGAAACCTGTGGAAGAGATGCACGTTAAACAGTGGACAGTTCGTTGTCTGGGAGTCAATGAAGTGGTTTTGGTGGAAAGTAGAGTGTAGTGGTGCAACAGTTCACTAAACTCACGGTTCGGATCATATTACAGTTTTTAAGTCATGGATCGGATCATTTGTCGGATCACCAAACAAAGGAAAAACAAAAGAAAAGGGAGGGGTTAAATGTAACTTTGCTTTTCATTTATTACTTAAGCCCACTTTAAGTATTTTGATACCACAGCTTTTGATAATTAAACAAATACACAGCTTTGATAAACACAATAAAACAACGTTACAAATACAGTCTAACAGTAGTATTCAGGTACAGAAATGGGATTATTAAAAGTAAAACAACACTATAGTGTTCACTGTATAAATTAAATTTAGATGAATCTTTGTTAAATAAGTATTTTGTTGTTGGATTAGCTTTAAAGGAAAACTCCGGTGAAAAATGAACCTAGGGGTAATTAACACATGGTTACCGAGTAGATCCTTCTCTGGGATGCGAATGTAAAGAGTTTTATCTCTAAAAACAGATTAGCTTATAACGCTAGTATATGGGGCATAGAGTAAGTAAAATTAAATCGCTAGTTAATACCACTAACAAGGCTCAAAATAGCCTCACACTAACGCGGTAGCATAATGAGGGTCCCTACATGCAAACCGAAGCATTGGGAACTTTGTAAGTGTACAAACAGTTTAATAAGAAGATACTTTATAAAGACAGAACATTACGAGTATACAGACAGGAGCCATCTTGGACAAGTCGAGCCACGAACGCTGTGCTCAGTGATGAACTGTGACTTGGAATCTCATATGGTCCGTTGTTTCCGGAAGAAAGCACTGAACGCAACAGAGAAAATAAAAATATAAAAATAATTTTAAAAAACTGAACGCAACAGAGACTAGCGCTTCCAAAGGATACACGCTAAAGAGATGGCGGATTATTCAACCGTGGCTTGACTTCCAAGATGGCTCCAGTCTGTATACGCGTAATGTACTGTCTTTATAAAGTATCTTCTTATTAAACTGTTTGTACACTTACAAACTTCTCAATGCTTGGGTTTGCATGTAGGGTCCCTCATTATGCTACTGTGTTAGTGTGAGGCTATTTTGAGCCTTGTTAGTGGTATTAACTAGTGATTCAATTTTACTTACTCTATGCCCCATATACTAGCGTTATAAGCTAATCTGTTTTTAGAGATAAAACTCTTTACATTCGATTTTCATGAAAACGCATCCCAGAGAACGATCTACTCGGTAACCATGTGTTAAATTACCCCTAGGTTCTTTTTCACCAGAGTTGTCCTTTAATGACACACAGCAGCAGGAATATTAGGCAGCTGTCACTTTAAGAGCGAATGCACGGATCTAATATACGGATACACATGTGATTTCTTTCTCAACTGTATATGTTCACTAAAGACTGACTGTGTTTGCGAGAATACTTGCTGAGATGGGTATTTTAGTGTATGTATGTGGAATCAATTCGGTGTCTGAAACACGCCTCTCTCTGTGTATGCTAATTGATTTGGCCTTCACCCCAAACATTCACATCTCCAACAGGTGCACGTCTGTACAAAAAAACACTTCTGCTATCTGAGATAATGAAACTGGAGGGTTGCACGCTTACCCAGCTGTGTGAATAGAGAGTTGTCGTCTGATCTCCATTTGTCCTTCTTTTCTGGACTGCTCTTCCTCCTTTCTTTCGCTCGTTCCCTGACTCCATTGCGACGGATCTTCTCCCCTCCTAGATTTTTCTCTATGAAGTGCAGAAAACAGAGTATGCAATACACTTAAAATGAGCAAGGGCTGAGAAAATTCATTTTCACTTAAATATGACAAATTATATATCCAGTGCTTCTCAAACCTGTCACCACACACTTTGAGTGTTGCCCTAATCTAACACGCTTAATTTAGATCATCGGCTCATTAGTGGAGACTGCAAGACCTGAATTGAGGACAAAAGGAAGTCATGCGATCAGTGGTGTAGTCAGGGCCACGCGCACATATACACCTTATGCTAAAGATCGATATTTGCGAATACATTATTTTTCACCAGAGGGTTAGGGTGTGCTTGGGTAACAGTAAACCACTTTTATTGTTAGGACTACACCACTGCATGCGATATGTGCAGTGATGTTGTACAGTCTCTCCAGGACAGGTTTGAGAAACAATGAGTTAGACGAAAAGATCCATGAACACCAGACTTTAAATCAACAGTCCACAAGAGGGTGCAAGGCATAACTCCAAACCAAACAGCAACCTGTGTTATCGTCCTTTGCAAAGAACAAACCTGGTTGTCAACAAGTGCATTTCATGTTAATTTGTAAATTTTACTCAATAAAATTGCATCTAATAAAACTATAAAAGTTTTTTTGTTGATTTTACACCAAATACTTTTCATGCATTTAAACACGTATCAACATTTACAGTAAAACGTGAAAATGTCCTTGCTGATTTCCTGGATTAATAATATAATGAGATACAATATTGTGAATTTATATTTCAGTTATTCATAGTCCAAGTTTTAGTTCTTTGTAACTGAAAGAGCGCAATCACAACGTGATTTACACATTTTGCACAACACTGCATTTCTATCTGATTTAAAAGGCTGTTTACACGGCACCGTTTTTAAAACTTTTGAGTTTTGGGGCATTCATTTACACAACAAAAGTGTTTTGGGTTCCTAAAAACGCAAACTTTTGAAAACGGGTTTCAAAGTGCAAGTTTTTGAAAACGGTCTCTGTGTAAACATACCCTAAAACGTGGGAAAACTGCACGTAATCAAATTTATAAGGGAAAGAGGAAGTGGGAAACCGGCAAAAGATCAATGCAAACTTTGATCATAAAATAAACAAACAACAAAACGAAAGTAAAGCGGCAGCCCCTCACAAGCTACTGATGCATATAAGCAAAACTAAACACAACAGAGTCCAGGCCTGGTCCTCTCTCGTCATCACTCCTCCTTCCGGAGCTTCTCCGTGAGACTCAAGGCGGTTTTCTGTGCTTCCATTGCTGTTTTTGTTTAACAAATCGTTTCGTTTGGGGATGTCAGAGGGTAAGATCCAATTTTCCATGGCTGAATGCATTAAGATTGCCCAAATGCTGAGCGGCTCTTCGTTTACTGGATGAGGAATCCTGGAATCCCACAGTAACTGTGACGCCAGAATCTCGTCACGTCATGGCCGCCACACCATAGTCTTGTGATATATCCACAACGGGGGTCAGTGCGAGTGGCCAAGTCCAGTGCCCTCAAGTCTGGTGGTCCCAGAGTTACTACCAGTGTAGTCTGCACTGTATGTGATGGCTACTGCCATCTTGTGTGTATGGACCGTTAACACCACTACTCTTGGTTTTACACATGCTCCCGTTATATATGTCTACCCAGTCCTCACCAAGAAGGTCGAATCTGAAACCTTTGTCTGCCCAGTCAATCATGGAGGCTGATTATAAACTTTCTATGCTATCTGTTGACTCTTTAACAGGCACAAAAGCCAATTATGAACTCTCTGAGCTCCCTGCTACGGCAATTGAGGCATCAGTAATTTCTCTGATCAATAAACTCTCTCACCAACAATATTGTCATGGTTTCATGCTCCATCGTGATCTTCAGAACTGCAAGCTCCCCTGTGAGGGTCTTCAGGCCCCTTCTGCTTCACCTTGGGTCCCCATCTGCTGGGCTGTGGGGGTCTTCAGTCCCCTTCTGCTCCACCGTGGGGGTCTTCAGTCCCCTTCTGCTCCACCGTGGGGGTCTTCAGTCCCCTTCTGCTCCACCGTGGGGTCTTCAGTCCCCTTCTGCTCCACCGTGGGGGTCTTCAGTCCCCTTCTGCTCCACCGTGGGGGTCTTCAGTCCCCTTCTGCTCCACCGTGGGGGTCTTCAGTCCCCTTCTGCTCCACCGTGGGGGTCTTCAGTCCCCTTCTGCTCCACCGTGGGGGTCTTCAGTCCCCTTCTGCTCCACCGTGGGGGTCTTCAGTCCCCTTCTGCTCCACCGTGGGGGTCTTCAGTCCCCTTCTGCTCCACCGTGGGGGGCTTCATTCCCCATCTGCTGTGCTGTAGGGGTCTTCTGCTCCACCGTGGGGGGCTTCAGTCCCAATCTGCTGTAGGGGTCTTCTGCTCCACCGTGGGGGTCTTCAGTCCCAATCTGCTGTAGGGGTCTTCTGCTCCACCGTGGGGGGCTTTATTCCCCATCTGCCCTGCTGTAGGGGTCTTCTGCTCCACCGTGGGGGGCTTCATTCCCCATCTGCCCTGCTGTGGGGGTCTTCTGCTCCACCGTGGGGGGCTTCATTCCCCATCTGCCCTGCTGTGGGGGTCTTCTGCTCCACCGTGGGGGGCTTCAGTCCCAATCTGCTGTAGGGGTCTTCTGCTCCACCGTGGGGGTCTTCAGTCCCAATCTGCTGTAGGGGTCTTCTGCTCCACCGTGGGGGGCTTTATTCCCCATCTGCCCTGCTGTAGGGGTCTTCTGCTCCACCGTGGGGGGCTTCATTCCCCATCTGCCCTGCTGTGGGGGTCTTCTGCTCCACCGTGGGGGGCTTCATTCCCCATCTGCCCTGCTGTGGGGGTCTTCTGCTCCACCGTGGGGGGCTTCATTCCCCATCTGCCCTGCTGTGGGGGTCTTCTGCTCCACCGTGGGGGGCTTTATTCCCCATCTGCCCTGCTGTAGGGGTCTTCTGCTCCACCGTGGGGGGCTTCATTCCCCATCTGCCCTGCTGTAGGGGTCTTCTGCTCCACCGTGGGGGGCTTCATTCCCCATCTGCCCTGCTGTAGGGGTCTTCTGCTCCACCGTGGGGGGCTTCATTCCCCATCTGCCCTGCTGTGGGGGTCTTCTGCTCCACCGTGGGGGGCTTAATTCCCCATCTGCCCTGCTGTAGGGGTCTTCTGCTCCACCGTGGGGGGCTTCATTCCCCATCTGCCCTGCTGTGGGGGTCTTCTGCTCCACCGTGGGGGGCTTCATTCCCAAACTGCTGTGCTGTAGGGGTCTTCTGCTCCACAGTGGGGGTCTTCAGTCCCCATCTGCTCTGCTGTAGGGGTCTTCTGCTCCACCATGGGGGTCTTCAGTCCCCATCTGCTGTGCTCTGGGGTCTTCTGCTCCCCCATGGGGGTCTTCAGTCCCCACCTGCTCTGCTGTAGGGGTCTTCTGCTCCACCATGGGGGTCTTCAGTCCCCACCTGCTGTGCTGTAGGGGTCTTCTGCTCCACAGTGGGGGTCTTCAGTCCCCATCTGCTCTGCTGTAGGGGTCTTCTGCTCCACCATGGGGGTCTTCAGTCCCCACCTGCTGTGCTCTGGGGGTCTTCTGCTCCACCATAGGGGTCTTCAGTCCCCACCTGCTCTGCTGTAGGGGTCTTCTGCTCCCCCATGGGGGTCTTCAGTCCCCACCTGCTCTGCTGTAGGGGTCTTCTGCTCCACCATGGGGGTCTTCAGTCCCCACCTGCTGTGCTCTGGGGGTCTTCTGCTCCCCCATGGGGGTCTTCAGTCCCCACCTGCTCTGCTGTAGGGGTCTTCTGCTCCACCATGGGGGTCTTCAGTCCCCATCTGCTCTGCTGTAGGGGTCTTCTGCTCCACCATGGGGGTCTTCAGTCCCCATCTGCTGTGCTCTGGGGTCTTCTGCTCCCCCATGGGGGTCTTCAGTCCCCACCTGCTCTGCTGTAGGGGTCTTCTGCTCCACCATGGGGGTCTTCAGTCCCCATCTGCTCTGCTGTAGGGGTCTTCTGCTCCACCATGGGGGTCTTCAGTCCCCACCTGCTGTGCTGTAGGGGTCTTCTGCTCCACAGTGGGGGTCTTCAGTCCCCATCTGCTCTGCTGTAGGGGTCTTCTGCTCCACCATGGGGGTCTTCAGTCCCCACCTGCTGTGCTCTGGGGGTCTTCTGCTCCACCATAGGGGTCTTCAGTCCCCACCTGCTCTGCTGTAGGGGTCTTCTGCTCCCCCATGGGGGTCTTCAGTCCCCACCTGCTCTGCTGTAGGGGTCTTCTGCTCCACCATGGGGGTCTTCAGTCCCCACCTGCTGTGCTCTGGGGGTCTTCTGCTCCACCATGGGGGTCTTCAGTCCCCACCTGCTCTGCTGTAGGGGTCTTCTGCTCCACCATGGGGGTCTTCAGTCCCCATCTGCTGTGCTCTGGGGTCTTCTGCTCCACCATGGGGGTCTTCAGTCCCCATCTGCTGTGCTCTGGGGGTCTTCTGCTCCACCATGGGGGTCTTCAGTCCCCATCTGCTGTGCTCTGGGGTCTTCTGCTCCACCATGGGGGTCTTCAGTCCCCATCTGCTGTGCTCTGGGGGTCTTCTGCTCCACCATGAGGGTCTTTAGTCCCCACCTGCTCTGCTGTAGGGGTCTTCTGCTCCACCATGGGGGTCTTCAGTCCCCACCTGCTGTGCTCTGGGGGTCTTCTGCTCCACCATGGGGGTCTTCAGTCCCCATCTGCTCTGCTGTAGGGGTCTTCTGCTCCACCATGGGGGTCTTCAGTCCCCACCTGCTCTGCTGTAGGGGTCTTCTGCTCCACCATGGGGGTCTTCAGTCCCCACCTGCTCTGCTGTAGGGGTCTTCTGCTCCCCCATGGGGGTCTTCAGTCCCCATCTGCTGTGCTCTGGGGTCTTCTGCTCCACCATGGGGGTCTTCAGTCCCCATCTGCTGTGCTCTGGGGGTCTTCTGCTCCACCATGAGGGTCTTCAGTCCCCACCTGCTCTGCTGTAGGGGTTTTCTGCTCCACCATGGGGGTCTTCAGTCCCCACCTGCTGTGCTCTGGGGGTCTTCTGCTCCACCATGGGGGTCTTCAGTCCCCACCTGCTCTGCTGTAGGGGTCTTCTGCTCCACCATGGGGGTCTTCAGTCCCCACCTGCTGAGCTCTGGGGGTCTTCTGCTCCACCATGGGGGTCCTCAGTCCTGTCTGCTGTGCTGTGGGGGGCTTCAGTCTCCATCTGCTGTGCAAAGTCCCATTTGCTCTGCCATAGTGGGCTTCTGCTCCACCTGCTCTGCCCTGGTGGGCTCCTGCATCTTAAGTTCTGCCTTGGTGGTCTTCAGCTCCCCTACTCCACCTTGGAGGTAATTTGTTTTTTCTTTCTTTCTTAAAGCCTAACCAGGGACAGGGGCAACAAATTAGCCTTTAACTAGAAGCACGTATGTAGAGCATTGGCTTAAACAGTAGCAATGTTAATCTGCATTGTCCCTTTTAAATAAACAAATAAATGAAAGCTCCACCTGGTTACTGCCAGCTACGCCCTGGCTCCCTGAACAGCCAGCTCTGCCCTGGCTCCCTGAACTGCCAGCTCCGCCTTGGTTTCTAGGCCCAATTCCGCTACACGATCCTCCATCCCTCCCCCTGTTCCACCTCTGCTCCAACACCCTCCTGGACTTTGGCTCAGTTTTAGGAGGGTCTGGAATCCGCTCCTTAAGGAAGGGGGGGGGGGGGGGTGTTCTGTCACGATTCCCTATGTCTCTGATTTCAAGGACTCTTATTTTGATATTCTTTTGTCTTGTTTAGCCTGTGTTCAGTTTCTGTGTTTTAGTTCCTGTTTCCATTGCTGTCTTGTTAGTTGCCATAGTTATTCCAAAGTGTCTCACCTGTTACTCATCATCTTATGTATTTAAACCCTCAGTTGTCTTCAGTTCTTTGTCTTGTTTTAAGGTTTTGTGCTGGTGTTTCTGCCTAATATTGATTTCTCTCTAACAGAGGCTAAAATAGATTCTATATTCCCTGCCAAACCAAACACTCCCCCCAGTGTAGCCATCATAACATGCATGGAATTGCTTTTATTTTTAATAATGATACATTCCACCTAAAATATAGTTTAGACTCAATGACCAATCGTTGTGTGTTAGTAGTTAAATAGCTCTATTTTGCAAGTCAATATGGGACAAACTAATAGAGATTTGTGTACTAGGTGGCTCATAAAGTTAATATTCACCATAGGAGATGCTTCCTCAGGTTAAACCTTCGATGTCGATAGCATTGGCAAACATATTTTGTACTGAACTGTTATATGTAAAATGTAGATAAAATCACTCGCCATGGTGGCAACTCTCAGACAGACTAAATCTTTCAGATGTGGATTGATGTAATTGGCAGACGTGGTGCTCTGCAAATTCAAATGAGAACCAATCAAAAGCATCAGAACCGCATTGCTTTACTAAACGGACTTTAATTGGCAAGAGGCATCGTGCACATCAAAAACAGGCAAAGCAACAAATTAATATTATCCAACATATCCTAGCTTTTTACAGAAAATGTAACCCCCTTTATAACTGTTAATATTTCCATAAGTGGCTCCGGGTATCCACATATGATTTTGTCCTCATTGTTGTCACTACTAGAGCTAGCTCCTGATTGGTTAACGTTGCGTGAATATCCGCCAAAGTTCCGATTTTTCAACTTGCATAATTCATGCGAATCGCGCTTTATGCTCGTCAACTGATGATTTTGTGTCGCCTCATTTCGCGCCGCAGAATGTGTATTCGCGTCTTTGCATTGACTTAACATGTAAATCACTCGCGCTTAACGCTTAATTTGCGTCAGGTGTGAACGCACCATTAGGCCTGAGTTGAAAAATCTGAACTTTGGCGTCTGTTCACGCCGCGTTAACCAATCAGGAGCCTGTTTGCTGCTGTCACGTGGTGAAGTGACATAAACTAATAGCAAGTCAATAGCGGACGAGAAACCCAGCATAATTTAAAAATAATACTGTTATTGTGTCACAGAGTGTAGTTTTAAGACTTTCAGGCGATAATGTAGTTGTTTAAAGCTCAGATCTGTTGTTTGTTTATACAGGGAGTGCAGAATTATTAGGCATGTTGATTTTCTGATCATATTTTTTTCCAGGCACATTTGACCAATTCCAAACCACAGTAATCCTAATAACTACTATTGATTTAGTATTTAATAATGTATAAGTGATATATAATTGGTCATGAAGGCTGGAAATGAAAATCACCTTATATTCAGGTGTGCAGAATTATTAGGCATGTTTTCTTTTACAGATAAATTGAGCCAAAAAGAGATTTAACTCAGACTGAAAAGTCAAAAAGTATTAAATGCCCATGAGAAGGATGCAATACTAATGCAATACTAGACATTGCAGTTAAGGCATGACCATTGGACAGTGAAATGCTCGTTGGGTCAGCAGGATCTGACAAAAACAGGTGGAGGAGAAAAGACACCTGTTAACTGCAAAAGAATGAAGAATTAAGGTGAAGAATTAAGGGTGAAACCATCAGGAACCCTGTAGTCTCCAGCGCCACCATTTTCCAGAGCTGCAACCTACCTGGAGTCTCCAGAAGTGAAGGTGTCAGGATCTCAGAGACTTCAGTTAGGTAAAGAATCCTAAAAAATGACCCTTACTAGATAAGAATCACAAGCTGAAGTGTTGTAAAATACATGAAGCCTGCTTTTTTATAGGCTTTATAGGTTGAGAATGACTCTTGAAGGACCAGCACCACATCCTCTAGTACCACTGTTTGAAGAATTCATCTTCCAGAATCTGGCAGTACGTTTTGGGAGTTAATTTTAGTCCATCCTGAAGTCCGTTTTGCAGAGATGGACTAAAAATGAACTCCCAAAACGTACTGCCAGATTCTGGAAGATGAATTCTTCAAACAGTGGTACTAGAGGATGTGGTGCTGGTCCTTCAAGAGTCACTCTCAACCTATCTGTCCATAAAGCCTATAAAAAAACCTTCTTCATGTATTTTACAACACTTCAGCTTGTGATTCTTATCTAGTGGGGGTCATTTTTTAGGATTCTTTACCTAACTGAAGTCTCTGAGATCCTGACACCTTCACTTCTGGAGACTCCAGGTAGGTTCAGCTCTGGAAAATGGTGGCGCTGGAGACTAAAGGGTTCCTGATGGTTTCACCCTTAATTCTTCACCTTAATTCTTCATTCTTTTGCAGTTAACAGGTGTCTTTTCTTCACCACCTGTTTTTGTCAGATCCTGCTAACCCAACGAGCATTTCACTGTCCAATGGTCATGCCTTAACTGCAATGTCTAGTATTGCATTAGTATTGCATCCTTCTCATGGGCATTTAATACTTTTTGACTTTTCAGTCTGAGTTAAATCTCTTTTTTGGCTCAATTTATCTGTAAAAGAAAACATGCCTAATAATTCTGCACACCTGAATATAAGGTGATTTTCATTTCCAGCCTTCATGAACAATTATATATCACTTATACATTATTAAATACTAAATCAATAGTAGTTATTGGGATTACTGTGGTTTGGAATTGGTCAAATGTGCCTGGAAAAAAAATATGATCCGAAAATCAACGTGCCTAATAATTCTGCACTCCCTGTAAAGAGAGCACCTCTCGGAACATTTTATCTGCCCTTTTGGGAGTTGTGAGCTCCAGTGGATCAGCGGCGCTCATTAACCCCGGCGAGATCAGCCTTTCCTCGGCCATTCCTTCTGGTTAAACATCAGATATAATTCATCTTGTGTGGATCTAACAGCCGATCTTTGCTCTCATGAATCATCATTTGTTCCCTGGCGAATCGTTTTGACTGAGGGCAAAGAGAAGTTTCATAACTTTATTTATTTAGGATATTTAACTTTACCATTTACTAGCGCTGTCTTTGTTTGACTGAATTGTAAGCTTTATTTCTTGTACAGCTTCTTATATTTTGTTTTATTGTAGCCTAAAATATACATACAGTCCAAGTCGCTGTGGATGCGTGAGTGGATTCAAAATGTTCAAGCGTCCAACTAGACTTGATAGACGCGAATTTGACGCTTATTCCCATTCGGTGTGAACGCAGTATTTGGGCATTTCTTCAGGTCTTGACAATTGTGCTTATTTCTGTTGCATGGTTTCATGGCAAACACACTGTATTTAGCACAAACGGTGCTTCAATAACGTGGATGTAAAAGTTTGTAGTTTTTAGAGAACTGTTAGTCACTGAAATAAGGCCATAAAACACATACTGAACAGGTTTTCACAAGACGTTTGAGAACTGGATGTAGCTACACTGATGTGGATGAAAAATCATCCTGCCCACTCATTCACATAAAACAATATAATGATTTAAATTTAAGACCATTTTTGTGTTAGAATGGCCGGGAGTGTCGATAGCACATGTGATTCACACCTGGGAAGACAAAGACCTATCAATGTGGCTGAGGAACCAAAGAAAGAAGATGAGGAGATTAAAAGAATGGGGGTTTTCTTTGTTTGTAGTTTATTTGAAACACAACATAATACAGCACACTGATCTAAACATAGACACTTGAACCTTTGTGCCATTCCTGGAAACAGTTCCTGTTTGACAGTAGATGCAAGTAAACCATACCTGGTATTTCCAAATTGTCTGCGGCTGCTTTTGCCATGCACTGAAGAGAAAACTGCCCCACCATCAGTAGTAAGTGATTTACCATGTTCATGTAAAATGTTAATTTAGTTGAAAAACTTGCTGATGTCGGTACAGCGCTGTCATAGAAAAAAACAGTTTGAAGAGACTTGTGTGAAAGTTCGAGTCCTCAGGACTCATCAGTTCTGTCTATCTGGGGCCTGTGTTAAAAAAAGAAAAAGAAAAAAGCGTGTGAGCATGCCGATATATCATTATTACATCAGTAATCACTACTAATATTACCCACTTTTGTAGTCAGAGGCACGCATGCTGTTCATTTATCATCATATATACAGAACAAAAGTCATTTTATATTTTAGAAACTAAATTATCATCACTTTATAAACATCTTATTTTGACTTAGACTGTAACATTCATCATATTAGCACTTACTTTTATATCGTATTATGTTTTATATTATAGAGCAAAAAAAGGACATTGGATGCAATGAAAGGTGGCCTATATTTCAAATTTTCACTCGATTTCACCTTTCAATCTGGCGTGGCGATATAGTAAAAGTAGTACAAGTTTATGTAAAAATCATCACTTACTCGTCAGAAAAGATATCCTCCGCTGGGTCAAGCCGCGCATTGCATTCTTCTTCTTCTGAGGTAAATTCAAGGCTTATTCCTCACAGCACGTCTTCTTCCAAACGCGATGAAAAGCAGAGGGATCTGATGAAACTTGATGCTTTGTTTATCGAGGTGATGGAGGCGTTTACAGGTGCACATGGGCGATTACCATATGAATAGCTAGTGCTGCGCGTAACCACATTACAGATATAATGAGCACAGACGGTAAAGATTGTACCTCTTGGTTTCATGCGGATTACATAAACCGAGAATATTTGTTTTTGATTTGACTTCATTGAAAAAGTAGACATTTCGAGCTTAGTGTTTGCGGAGTTTCGGTTCATATTTGTAATGAATTTCCGAAAGAAGCTCATGGATCGGAGACGGCAGAAAGCGCAGCGTTTTGTTTTCTTTATTTTACAAAAGCATAAAGTTTTGTTGCTATTGTGTGTACACAAATAAAAACAGCCCTTTAGACCCAGTTTCTTAAAAAAAAGTTTAAGTTCTTTTCGCTGGTCTCGGGAAAAAATGCAAGGGATCGCGCCGGTGCCTATTTAAACAATACTAAATTCAGTAAACTATAAAAATAGTAAACCTGACAACATGTAACTTCTTAAAACATGTAACAGTGCTTAGTAAAAGTTCAAATCTACGCATAACTGGATGTGACGTCAAATGGCTGTTTGAAACATTGAAATACTGTTCAGAAACAGAAAGTAGCGCAGCTGCTTCGTTTACAGGGTTACATAAGCGCCATCTACTGTCAGAGAGCGATTGTGTTTTCATTCATCTCCTTCCCTCGCTTCTCATCTGATTTGGGTTGTTTACACCAGAGTGCGGATGCCTCTTTGACGTAGCACACACGCAACGTTGTAGATTTTAAAAGGTTGATGGGCAAGTACTCTGAAAATGCAGATCTAAATAATCCGCCACATTAAACGTCTTGCATAAATTGCACTTTGTTTCCAACCATCTCCGAATAGGGCTGGGACGGTTACCGCATTACCGCGGTCATGTGACGCCTACCGCGGGTCTGAGATCGTCACCGCAAAAAAAATAAATAAAAAAAATTGGCCTGCACATGTGTGCACGTTGTGTCTAATTCCATGGATTCATTGATTCTTATGACATGGATTATGTCTAATGACATGTGTGTCTTATATGGATTCAAGGTTTTCTAAACAAAACCTAATCAAAAGATGGAGCAAATCCGACCTTTCGCGAGTTGGGGAGCGCAATGTTCCATTATAACATTCCATTTGTACCTGTGTAATGTCTTGTAGCCTATAATCTGAATTAAATTTTACTAAAGCATAAAATACAGGCGCATAAGCAGGACCTCAGTTTTTAATTGCACGTGCTTAACACAATTCTCTCACATGGTTGCGCAGCCGACAATAGCGGGTCGGTAGATAGAAGTCATGAAAGCAGAAGAAGAACGCACCGCCCAGGCCATGGGTTTGTGGCGACCGCTGGTGACCGATTTCTCCCATAGCTGACAAAAAAAACCACGGCTTCAGAAAGAACAAACTGAGCTGGACCTGCCTCAGCACTCCTTAGTACTGGTAAGTTTTAACTCTCTTCCAACTCTGTTTGGGAAAGATTGACTACAAATAAGCTGGGCCTGCGAAATTTCATTCAATATAATCAATAAATAATCTATTGTAGGCAATTAAGAATAAGTTGGCTATGTGAATCTGAAATTCCAATTTCATTAAAAGGCTATCGAAAAAGAGATCCGTCTGGCAGGCTTACAAGCACAGTAGTGTGCGACACTTTGCTAAATTAAATAGCCTTCGTTAAATATTTGAACCACTGAGACAAAAGCGCACACGAGATATATCAATTAATATGACTATGTAAAAATATGTAATATAAATAATAAGTAATATACAATCACGGTAGTGTGAGCAGCGACACTTTGTTAAATTAAATAGCCTTCGTTAAATAGCACCACTGAGACAAAAGCGCACACAAGATAGAAATATAGCCTATATATAAATTAAAATAAATATGTAAAAATAGGCCTAATATAATATGTAAAAATTATTTATGTAATATAAATAACAAATATAAAATTATATATTATATATATTATTATATATATATATATATATATATATATATATATATATAAATAACAAATATATATATATATATATATAAATAACAAATATATATATATATATATATATAAATAACATAAATAGCCTATATATATATATATATATATATATATATATATATATATATATATATATATATATATATATATATATATATATATATATATATATATATATATATTATATATATGTAAAATACAATCATTAGCCTAAAAAGCTTTGTTAAATAGCCTTGAACCACTGAGACAAAAGCGCACACCACACGAGATATGTAAAATAATATAAATAGCCTATGTAAATGTTATAAAAAATAAATATAAATAATAAAAGTAGCATAATATACAATCAAGGTAGTGTGAGCAGCGAGTGACTACACTTTGTTAAATGAAATAGCCTTGAGCCTTCGTTATAGTCTTCATTAACCACTGAGACAAAAGCGCACTCAAGATGTAAATGTAAATTAATAGCCTGAATATTTAAAAATATGTAATATAAAAATATAAATACTATAAATATAAATAATAGGCTATATTATATTATATGGACGGGTGTGCGCGAAAGTCTATAGTTTAAGTGATTGTTTGATGACGACGACTGTAATCTGAAAGTAAAAATATGGGAAATAAATAAACAAATACATATATATTACTGATCAATACCGATAAATAAAAATGTGTTTGTTTGTCTTTGTTTATGCTGTTCCATCTTCAGATCTCTCAGTCGTGATCTGATCTGCTCTCAGCAAACAATATGAAGGCTGGGATGTAAACCATAGTCTATATTTCGTTTTGCCAGCACTTTTTTTTCAGATATCATTCCATTTCTGTTCTAATTGTTCCTGTTCTAAACGTGAAAAAATAAATGTAAAATAAACATGTTCCTTATTATGTTCAATTGCCTGCGCTGGTGTGTGCGTGTGCGGCCGTGCGCGAAAGTCGAGCGGGAGCCGTTTAAAGCGATTTACCGCTGAACCGCAGGAATTTCTTGCTTTTCAACCGCGGTAAGAAAAAATCCATACCGTCCCAGCCCTATCTCCGAAACTGGTAATTTATAAGCTATCGAAGAGTTAAATTTGCACTTTTGCCCATTCTCGTCTCTCAGACTCATTTCTTGTGAAGCGCAAAAAAATCACCAGTGAGAGTTCACCAGAGGGCACTCCACCTCAGACTATTGCCATATCATCATAGACTACATTACCCATAATCCTTTGCCTGGACTCATTAGCACTAACTGTTTACACCTGTGTCTTAACCCCTCAAGTGGGCTTTGAGGAGGCGACTTTTTTCGAGGGGGACTGAGTGAACCACTATATTTAGTGATGGCCTTGAATGGACACTTATCACAGGCTAAACAAGACGCCTGGGCGGCGCGGGCTAAGCAAGGCACCTGGGTGGCACGTCTGGGATGGCAACAACCTCCAGGATGATCTCAGTTCCGGTGGTCCCAAGTCCGGTAGTGTCAAGCCCTGTCACAGAGGAAGCCTTTCTGAAAAAAGTCTCTAAGAGACGCCTCCTCAAAGCCCACTTGAGGGGTTGAGACACAGGTGTAAACAGTGAGTGCTAATGAGTCCAGGCAAAGGATTATGGGTAATGTAGTCTATGATGATATGGCAATAGTCTGAGGTGGAGTGGACTACACAGACACTCTCACTGGTGATTGTGACAAAAACAAACAAACATGTAATAGTCAAGTTGCAAGCTGGCTACTACCAGAGACTTGGTGCTACACAGCCAAAAATCATATATTTTTCGATCAGATTTAAGACCGCATCAGGGTTCCCACTCTTTTTCAGCGATCATTTTCCAGGACATTTTAAAGGATCATGGCCTAAAGTAATATATTGCTCTCGAAATCTTTAAAAGTCGTAGTTTATTGCCATGACTTAGCTATAAAATCAGCTTTTAATTAGGGCTGTCAAAAGATTAATCGCGATTAATCGCATCCAAAATAAAAGTTTGTGTTTACATAATATATGTGTGTGTACTCTGTTAATTATTATTTATATATAAATACACACACATTCATGTATATATTTAAGAAATATTTGCATGTATATACATTTATATAATCTATAATATATATAAATATAAAATTTTTTATATATAAAAATAATATTTTTTTCTTAAATATAAACATGCTTGTGTGTGTATTTATATATAAAATGATAATTAACAGAGTACACACACATATATTATGTAAACACAAACTTTTATTTTGGATGCGATTAATCGCGATTAATCTTTTGACAGCCCTACTTTTAACATGAGCTCTTAATCAGACATTATGACTAAGGAAGTTTGTTTACGCCACAGAATAAAAAATTAAAAAGGGAATTGCGACTTTTTATCTTGCTATTCTGAATTTTTTTCCTCAGAATTGGACTTTTTAACTCGTAAATGTGAGTTTATATCTCACAATTCAGAGAAAAGTAGTAAGAATTGCAAGATATAAACTCGCAACTGCAAAGTTTTTCCAGGACATTTGACATTTTCTCTAATTTAGAGAAAAATACACAAATATTTAAGACTTTTTAATGGCTTTAAAATCATTGGATTCTAAATTTAGACTTTTAAGACTTTTTAATGCCCTGCGACAACCCTGGCAAAACTACGCAAATTAACATGGGACTGCATTCTCGTACTCTTGGTGTTGTCGCTGCGATAGTACCTTTTCAAGTGATGGAAATATCATGTGTCAACATATTTTTGCAGACGAACACACAGAACGTGTTTTTGTATTGTGTGTACTTGTGCTTTTCCATGTTAGACGGATGTGTTTTGCGTCTTTTGTAACGTCGCATGCATGACACGGCATTCTGAAAGTTCAGCTTTTTAAAATACACGTCTCAAGAGCTTGCTCCACTTTGCATTTCCGCAAAAACGTGTTCTGTGTGATGCGTTCTTACCTTTTTTTTTTTTTCAACAATTTCCTTAGCTTTGGAGGGTAACTCAAGTTCATTTCCCTCGCCGGCTCTTTGGAGACTGACTGGATGTTGTTGCGTTTATATCCGATGTGTGATAGACTGGTAGGTTTATCCATTAAGAGTAAAAAAGCCCAGAGCTTATCATCGTTATCAGCATAAATATGATATTGTTTATAGCCCAGCCCTAGTTTGAGCACCTTCTAAAATCACTGAGCATTTGTTTAAAAGGGAAAAAAAGAAAACGTTTTTGAAGGGTCTATTTTGAACCCTATTTTAGCTGTGAATGAGCTCTCAAATTCTTCTCACTATCAATTAAAACCGGCAGATCAAAATGTCAAGAGGAAAACATAAAAGATTGTTGTGAAGAGTTTCCATACCTCCAACCAGGTCTTTCTCTAAGAGCTGAATCTGCAAGGAAAAGATCTTCTCCTGAATGTTGCATAAAGAGTGTTTGATCCTCTCTCTGCGTGTGACCATGTAGCACAAGTTTCTGACCTGAAACAAAACACAAGTCGCTGAAATCATTAGCATGTTTTTGTAACACATGATGTAAAATCTCATCGCCTTTTACAATCTATATTCCAGGGCCCTCATATGCAATTTCTTGCCTACAATGACCCCAAATGTGAACATAATGTCCTAAATGTTTCTACAAACAATGTATTATTGGTCATGCATCACACTTTATAAATCTCAGATCTCAGATCACATGCACAACATCTGCTCCACCTACAGATGCACATAATTTTCAGATCAATGGCCACTTTCTTGTTAAACATTAGGAGGTTTTCATGATGACGATCCATACGGTATGGAAGCTAGTGGAATATTTTTTTATTTTAATTACTTTTCCGAAGAAAGACAAACATAAATAGTGATGAAAGCCAAAATATTAAATGTCATGAATGTGTATTAACTGAGTAATCCGCTGTTTTGTAGAAAAAATGTTCGCCTGAGATTTGGAGCCAAATTACAGGGCTGTAAAAATGACTTTAGAAAGATGGCATCATCATTATTTTACTTCTACACAGAGATTGGTAGATCTATTAGTGAGATCTGTTGACTTTATCAATCTGTGTCGCATTATAATCCAACGATCACCGTTCAAAAATGGAAAATAAGCACTTTTCGTGTCATTTTCCCCAAGTTTGTGTGCTTGTAACTCCAGAAGTAATAAAGATATCTCAATATCCTTCTTGATTTTGGTTAACAAGAAACATTTCTTTTGACATCTCCATTTTAAAGGCCCTTGATGGCTAAATCCCAGAGATATGGAGACCTCAATGTAGCTCCACGAGTAAAATGTACACATTTTCAGTGGACAAAAACCAAATGCGGGTCACTTTGCATTCAGCTGATACTTTTTTCTTTTAAAGAGGAATATCTGAAGAACAAATAATGTTGAGACTAGAAATAAATCATGTTTTTCTATCAACTCAATTGTAGAGAATATACTGGATATATTTTTCCAAAGTTTGTGTTACTATAACTGGAAGAAGATCCTCCAAGATTGGTTCAATGGACTTGGTCGAATGGAAACATTACAATAATGATTGCATGTCTATAAATGAAGTTGGACATTTTTCTGCAAAGATAGAGAAGTATTTTGCCACACTGACCCTGAAACCCATAGCAGACGTACATTTCCACCACTTCTGATGTGTTTGCAAGTATTTTTAGGCCCTAAAAAATGTGATGTATGCTAAAGAATAGTAATAATTAGGGATGCACGATATGATTTTTTGGGGCCGATACCGATTTTAACGAACAATTATTGGCCGATACCGATATTTGTCACTTGCCCTCTTATTAGAAATTGTCATTTAAAATAGTGTTTTTAAAGTAAAAAATAAACAAAAACATTATTAACTTATAGCCTACCAGCTAGTTTATATATATATACACACACACAGCAGAAAATATGAAATAAACAGTGCTTTTTAAGCAGGTTTAATGTTAAATAACACTGCATATTCTTCACTGTATAAGTTAAATGCATATATTATTATTACATTGAGACATAGCTCTTCTGTACAACATTAATCCTGTCACAATTACTTTGTTAAACGGAGCTTTTATTTTGACGGGTTGCCGTGAAGACCTTCGAGTTCCTGTGTGTGTGTGTTTTGATATGACAATAGATTTTGTCGAATAAAACGGTAAAATGCTCATGAAGTGACTGGAGATGCATTCGTGTCTCATATTGAGGTGGCAGAGGCTGAAAAACACCGCGAGTTTCTGTGTGTGTGTGTGTGTGTGTGTGTGTGTGTGTGTGTGTGTGTGTGTGTGTGTGTGTGTGTGTGTGAGAGAGAGAAAGAGGTAACGTTAACGTTAGGCTAAATGAAGCATCTCTATTCATTTACAGAGACAGAAAAACATGCAGGATTCATATTTTTGGGGCTTAATTTTCAGAGACACTAGTATGCATCACGATTGATTTAAGTGACTGACCAACGTTTTATTTATTCATCAAAATATTCCGTGCCATTCCGCATTATGCAGTAAATATTGTTTTTATGACTGGATTCTGTCTGCGTTGTAAGGAAATCAATCCTTATGAAAGTTTAGTCGAGAGTAGTGAGTGATTTATTGTTTTTGTTTGTTGGTCTTTTGTTGTTTGATAAACATTAAAACACAGACGCAGGAATATTACATATAATCTTGGATTATGCAGCAGACGTTACACAGCTCAGGGCCTTCACACAGTTCATTAATAAACCATCAGTGTGTTATATCAGCCTCTCATGATATAGCCGATGGTTGTAAATAGATCAAAAATCATCGATACATCGGTGCATCCCTAGTAATAATTAAATAAAAAGATTAATAGCGATTAAATCGCATCCAAAATAAAAGTTTGTGTTTACATAATATAGGTGTGTGTACTCTGTTAATTATTATTTATATATAAATACACACACAAGCATGTATATATTTAAGAAAAAAATGTTTTTATATATAAAACATTTATATATATTATAGATTATATAAATGTATATACATGCAAATATTTCTTAAATATATACATGCTTGTGTGTGTATTTATATATAAATAATAATTAACAGAGTACACACACATATATTATGTAAACACAAACTTTTATTTTGGATGCGATTAATCGCGATTAATCTTTTGACAGCCCTAGTAATAATACTTCAGAAATAAGATTTTTAGGCGCCCGTCTCTATTACCCCTTTTCCACCAAGGCAGAGCTAGAGCTAGATCGGAGCCAGAGCCTAGTTTCAAATCGGTTCTTTGTGTTTCCACACCCAAAGCCCAGCTCCGAGCCAGGAAAACCGCTAGATCTGCTTATTTCTCGACTCTCTTAGAAGAAAACAAACACAACCCTAGGTATTTATTCGATACAGTGGCTAAATTAACAATAAATAAAGCTTCAACTTCTTATGTTTGTAAACAGCACAGCAGTAATGACTTTATGAACTTCTTTCCTTGCAAGATTGATAATATTAGGGAGAAAATTATAACCATGGCATGCAGCCGTCTACTACAGCATCACATCAGACAGAGCATTGTAGTGTCACTGAGGAAAAATTACACTCATTCACTGCTATAGGAGAAGAAGAATTGGCTAAACTCGTTAAATCAACATGTATGCTCGACCCTATACCGACTAGGCTATTAAAAGAGATGCTACCAGAGGTCATAGATCCTCTTCGTAATATCATCCATTCATTTTTGTCATTAGGATATGTACCGAAAACTTTTAAGTAGGCTATTATTAAACCACTTATTAAAAAAACGTAACAGAATTAGTCAATTACAGGCCAATCTCAAATCTACCCTTTCTGTCAAAGATCCTAGAAAAGGCAGTGTCCTCACAACTATGCTCCTTTTTAGAAAGAAATGGTATCTGTGAGGATTTCCAGTCAGGATTTAGAGCGTATCATAGCACTGAGACTGCTCTCAGAGTTACACATGATTTACTCTTATCATCCGATCGTGGCTGTATCTCTCTATTAGTGTTACTCGATCTTAGCGCTGCATTTGATACTATCGACCACAACATTCTTCTGAATAGACTCAAATTATGTAGGCATTAGTGGAACTACATTGGCATGGTTTAAATCACACCTATCTGACCGTTATCAGTTTGTAGCAGTAAATGAAGATATGTCACACCGATCACAAGTTCAGTATGGAGTACCACAGGGCTCAGTGCTAGGACCGCTACTCTTCACCCTGTACATGCTACCACTGGGAGATATCATTAGGAAGCATGGCGTTAGTTTTCATTGTTATGCTGACGATACTCAGCTCTATATTGCTTCACGCCCTGAAGAAACTTACCAATTCACAAGATTAACGGAATGCAGAGCTGATATAAAACATTGGTTGACCAGAAATTTCCTGCAACTCAATTCAGAAAAAATAGTTTCTAATTATTTGACCAAAAACCTCCACAAGTAGTGACCTAGAATACTGTCTAACACTTGATGGCTGTTCTGTCAAGTCCTCGTCGTCAGTGAGGAACCTGGGTGTGCTCTTTTACCCCTTTTCCACCAAAGCAGAGCCAGAGCTAGATCGGAGCCAGAGCCTAGTTTCAAATCGGTTCTTTGTGTTTCCACACCCAAAGCCCCAGCTCCGAGCCAGGAAAAGTGGTTCTTAAGTAGCACCAAAACATTGCTGAGCTAGAACAGGGCTAGAAGTAAGAACCGATTACGTCAGGCTCTGGGGGCGGAGTCAACAAGACCAACACAAACTGGAGATCCGCCATTGTTGAAATAGCAGCTAATGGAGCTAACAGCTGCTGCTCGTTTGTAATCTCTGTCTATACAAATTACGGCGAACTGCATGAATGCGTTGGATCCGCTGTGTTTGCGTTGTGTTTTGATGCCGATGTAGGATCGTAAAGCCATGTGAATCAATAGTAACGCAACGTTTGCATTGTTGATGGAAGGCTTGTTGGCAGCGGTGCTGTGCAGAGACCGATCGCCGTATGATAACGAGTCCAGCGAGAGCACATGACTCCTTATGCTTTTGATTCACTCATGCGGTTTTTTTAATATCATATGTGGATCGGTCTGCGCAGTGACGATGCGTCTCGAACAAGCCTGGTGTGTGTGTGTTTCCCTGCCCAGGGTTTTCACAACAAAACCCACCCAATTGCTACTCAAAACAAGCCCAATCGCGTTTCAGTGGGGCTTCCCCGGTAAAAATCACATTTGGGGGTAAAATATGTGTTTTTTTTGGCATAGATGCCTACTAAAATTCGCATTCCCGAATCTAAATATCGCTTCAACCCGCAGACATGAAAAAACAGCCCGCGGCAAAACCACAGACTTGGCAACACTGCCGCTGCCTCGCTAGCGTTGCTGAGAGAAATGAGACGTATACAGTGACGCAAGACCTGGCTCTGTTGTGGCTCTCAGCTTGTGGAAAAGCAAACGGTTCTTAGAAGGCTCCTCAGTCGAACCAACTATGAACTGAGACTAGCTCTGGCTCTGAACTAGCTCTAGCACTGCCTTGGAGGAAAAGGGGTAATAGGAGGACTGGCCAAATAATGCCTGAATGATGTTCAGGAAACCATTATTGACACACTCACCCTCTCCAGATCCTGCCGCAAGTGTGTGAAGAGATTGAGCCGGCGATACAGAACGTCCTGCTCCTGCTGGGCCAGGTTATCCACCTCATCCCTCTTGATGGCCACCAGCGGCTGGTTAAAGTTGGCCTTTCGTCTCAGTTTCCAGTACTGGAAGAGGAAGTCCACGTGAGCATCTGGCAGAGAAAGGCTTTCTGCAACGTCCTTAGGGTCCACTAATCTGTAGAACTCGTCTTCAAGCTCTTGCAGCTTCTGCTTGCGATGGCTGGCCTTCTCGCGCTCCGCTTGCTCCTGCTTCAGGCGGTCCGTGTGCAGCCCCGGCAGGTCGGTCCGCGGGTCGGGCCGGTCCGGATTAGCGGCGCTGTTTGAGCGCGAGACGCTGTGCTCGAGACAGTAGGATTTGAAGCGCACCTCGTCGTTCTCCGCCAGAGTGGTGCGCATCTCCAGCCCATGGTCAAACGCACAGGTGACGTGGAAGGCCACAGCGCAGGAGGGCATGGAGCACTGTGGGAACAGATCGGCATGATTATCCCAAAACGCTTCACATTCGGTCACCATTTACTCACCCTCATGTCCTTACAAACAGGGACGAAGCTTTTGAGCTTCAAAAAGGACAGAAAAGCTCCATAAAACTATCATCACAGTACAACTTGCTATAGTCTATGATCATTTTATGGTGCTCATGTGTCTTATTTTTAAAGGGTTAGTTCACCAAAAAATGTAAATTGTGTCATTAATGACTGAGCCTCATGTGGTTGGACACCCGTCAGACCTCCGTTCATCTTCAGACACAAATGAAGATATTTTAGTGTAAAGCTGATGCTCTGAAAGGCCTCCATTGGCTCAACTTTACACTCTCAAGACCCTTAAAAGGCACTAAAGACTAAAGTTACAAAGTCCATCTCACTACAGCGGCTCTACAATAACTTTATGAAGACGAGAATAGTTTTTGTGCGCAAAAAAACCCTAAATAACGACTTATATAGTGATGACGATATCAAAACACGGCCTCATGAAGCTTCGAAGCGTTATGAGTCAGTGAGTCGATTCAGCGGTTCAGAGCGTTATGAATCAGTGAGTCGATTCAGCGGTTCAGAGCGTTATGAATCAGTGAGTCGATTCAGCGGTTCAGAGCGTTATGAATCAGTGAGTCGATTCAGCGGTTCAGAGCGTTATGAATCAGTGAGTCGATTCAGCGGTTCAGAGCGTTATGAATCAGTGAGTCGATTCAGCGGTTTGGCAGTTTGACACGCGATCCGAATCATGAATCGACTCACTGACTCATAACGCTTCGAAGCTTCATGAGGGCGTGTTTTGAAATCTCATCACTATATAAGTCGTTATTTAGGGTTTTTTTGCGCACAGAAATTATTCTCGTCTTCATAAAGTTATTGTAGAGCCGCTGTAGTGAGATGGACTTTGTAACTTTAGTCTTTAGTGTCTTTTAAGGGTCTTGAGAGTGTAAAGTTGAGCCAATGGAGGCCTTTCAGAGCCATCAGATTTACACTAAAATATCTTCATTTGTGTCTGAAGATGAACGGTGAGCAATTAATGACAATTTTCATTTTTGGGTGAACTAACCCTTTAAGGCTGTACAAGAAGTCCATATTTGACCTACTGAACATATTTTTGTTCCGAGAGTCCTTAAACACTAACTTACTATACATGTCATTGTCTTCCCTTCTCGTTCCCAGTACTAGCCAAAAGTTCCAAAAAGGACAGAAAAGCTCCATAAAAATATCACCACAGTACAACTTGCTATAGTCTATGATCATTTTATGGTGCTCATGTGTCTTATTTTTAAGCTTAAAAACATACGTTTTTCACAAATTCGCCTTTTGTGTACCATTGAAGAATAAAACTGGTCTGGAACAACATTTGGACGAATAAGATGATTGACTATTTCCTTTCACATAAAGTTGGATATATATACACCGATCAGGCATAACATTATGATATCCTAATATTGTGTTGGTCCCCCTTTTGCTGACCAGTGTTAATTTTGACAGCAAATTTTGATTTAGTTTTAGTCATATAATAGCCTCCTGAATTGTTTTTAGTTTTAGTCATATATTAGCCTCCTGAATTGTTTTTAGTTTAAGTCTAGTTTTAGTCTCCTAAAATCTAATGAGTCTAGTTAAATTGTAATACATTAAGCATTTAAGCATCACATAACCGACTGACACTTGAACTGACATTTTGACATAATTTTGTTTTTGACATTAAAAATACACGAAAGAGCTCAATTCACTTTTTTAAAAACATCTATATAGTTTTTATAACTTTGTATTTCTGTTTTAGTCAGTAGGCCATATCAGGTTAAGCTAAAGCTTCAAATAAGTTTGTTTATTTATTTTAATTTCAGTTAAAATTTATTTAATTTCAAGTAATGAAGCTTTTTTTAATGGTTTTAGTGAACTATTATAACCTGATACTTTATTGAATATGTGTCAAATACTGGTCTTTCCTCCTGACTATGAATTAAATGGGAATGAAATTAAAAACAGTTTATTGTGTAAGCAAAAACGAATATATAATGCGTGACTTAATTATAAACCAGCTGGAAATACAACAGGACTCTTATTTTGAAATGTCTGCGCCTCTATTGCAGTTGCAGGAGCTCATTCAAGTTCAGGAGATAAAATATGCATTATTACAACCGTCTAAAACATATTACTATATAAACATCGTAAAGTAAACATTGTCATTATTCATCAGCATTAGTTCATAAACACTGGTCTGGCATAAATGTGTTATTGATTGAGCCGCTCTGGAGCTGGATTGGGTGTGTGTGGGTGGGTGGGTGTGTGTGTAGTTGTGTGTGTGTGTGTTATTGATTGAGCCGCTCTGGAGCTGGATTGGGTGTGTGTGTGTGTGTGTTTTTTCAGTGGTTAGATCAGCATCTGTTACACAGGTCATCAGTTCTGACCCCATCTCTGCCCTAATCCACCCTCACTAACATTTCCGTCTCGTTTTTATTTGTTGACGAAAATTACAGTTGACCCTGTGGCCGGTTCTCCACTGGTCTCCATGACCCTGTGGCCGGTTCTCCACTGGTCTCCATGACCCTGTGGCCGGTTCTCCACTGGTCCTCCATTACCCTGTGGCCGGTTCTCCACTGGTCCTTCATGACCCTGTGGCCGGTTCTCCACTGGTCTCCATGACCCTGTGGCCGGTTCTCCACTGGTCCTTCATGACCCTGTGGCCGGTTCTCCACTGGTCCTCCATTACCCTGTGGCCGGTTCTCCACTGGTCCTTCATGACCCTGTGGCCGGTTCTCCACTGGTCCTTCATGACCCTGTGGCCGGTTCTCCACTGGTCCTTCATGACCCTGTGGCCGGTTCTCCACTGGTCCTTCATGACCCTGTGGCCGGTTCTCCACTGGTCCTTCATGACCCTGTGGCCGGTTCTCCACTGGTCCTTCATGACCCTGTGGCCGGTTCTCCACTGGTCCTTCATGACCCTGTGGCCGGTTCTCCACTGGTCCTTCATGACCCTGTGGCCGGTTCTCCACTGGTCCTTCATGACCCTGTGGCCGGTTCTCCACTGGTCCTTCATGACCCTGTGGCCGGTTCTCCACTGGTCCTTCATGACCCTGTGGCCGGTTCTCCACTGGTTCTTCAAGACCCTGTGGCCGGTTCTCCACTGGTCCTCCATGACCCTGTGGCCGGTTCTCCACTGGTCCTTCATGACCCTGTGGCCGGTTCCCCACTGGTCCTCCATGACCCTGTGGCCGGTTCCCCACTGGTCCTCCATGACCCTGTGGCCGGTTCTCCACTGGTCCTTCATGACCCTGTGGCCGGTTCTCCACTGGTCCTTCATGACCCTGTGGCCGGTTCTCCACTGGTCCTTCATGACCCTGTGGCCGGTTCTCCACTGGTCCTTCATGACCCTGTGGCCGGTTCTCCACTGGTCCTTCATGACCCTGTGGCCGGTTCTCCACTGGTCCTTCATGACCCTGTGGCCGGTTCTCCACTGGTCCTCCATGACCCTGTGGCCGGTTCTCCACTGGTCCTTCATGACCCTGTGGCCGGTTCTCCACTGGTCCTTCATGACCCTGTGGCCGGTTCTCCACTGGTCTCCATGACCCTGTGGCCGGTTCTCCACTGGTCCTCCATTACCCTGTGGCCGGTTCTCCACTGGTCCTTCATGACCCTGTGGCCGGTTCTCCACTGGTCTCCATGACCCTGTGGCCGGTTCTCCACTGGTCCTTCATGACCCTGTGGCCGGTTCTCCACTGGTCCTCCATTACCCTGTGGCCGGTTCTCCACTGGTCCTTCATGACCCTGTGGCCGGTTCTCCACTGGTCCTTCATGACCCTGTGGCCGGTTCTCCACTGGTCCTTCATGACCCTGTGGCCGGTTCTCCACTGGTCCTTCATGACCCTGTGGCCGGTTCTCCACTGGTCCTTCATGACCCTGTGGCCGGTTCTCCACTGGTTCTTCATGACCCTGTGGCCGGTTCTCCACTGGTCCTCCATGACCCTGTGGCCGGTTCTCCACTGGTCCTTCATGACCCTGTGGCCGGTTCTCCACTGGTCCTCCATGACCCTGTGGCCGGTTCTCCACTGGTCCTCCATGACCCTGTGGCCGGTTCTCCACTGGTCCTTCATGACCCTGTGGCCGGTTCTCCACTGGTCCTTCATGACCCTGTGGCCGGTTCTCCACTGGTCCTTCATGACCCTGTGGCCGGTTCTCCACTGGTCCTTCATGACCCTGTGGCCGGTTCTCCACTGGTCCTTCATGACCCTGTGGCCGGTTCTCCACTGGTTCTTCATGACCCTGTGGCCGGTTCTCCACTGGTCCTCCATGACCCTGTGGCCGGTTCTCCACTGGTCCTTCATGACCCTGTGGCCGGTTCTCCACTGGTCCTCCATGACCCTGTGGCCGGTTCTCCACTGGTCCTCCATGACCCTGTGGCCGGTTCTCCACTGGTCCTTCATGACCCTGTGGCCGGTTCTCCACTGGTCCTCCATGACCCTGTGGCCGGTTCTCCACTGGTCCTTCATGACCCTGTGGCCGGTTCTCCACTGGTCCTTCATGACCCTGTGGCCGGTTCTCCACTGGTCCTTCATGACCCTGTGGCCGGTTCTCCACTGGTCCTTCATGACCCTGTGGCCGGTTCTCCACTGGTTCTTCATGACCCTGTGGCCGGTTTTCCACTGGTCCTCCATGACCCTGTGGCCGGTTCTCCACTGGTCCTTCATGACCCTGTGGCCGGTTCTCCACTGGTCCTCCATGACCCTGTGGCCGGTTCTCCACTGGTCCTCCATGACCCTGTGGCCGGTTCTCCACTGGTCCTTCATGACCCTGTGGCCGGTTCTCCACTGGTCCTCCATGACCCTGTGGCCGGTTCTCCACTGGTCCTTCATGACCCTGTGGCCGGTTCTCCACTGGTCCTTCATGACCCTGTGGCCGGTTCTCCACTGGTCCTCCATGACCCTGTGGCCGGTTCTCCACTGGTCCTTCATGACCCTGTGGCCGGTTCTCCTCTGGTCCTTCATGACCCTGTGGCCGGTTCTCCACTGGTCCTTCATGACCCTGTGGCCGGTTCTCCACTGGTCCTTCACTTCTGATAGAGACTGACCACTGCAGACCGGGAACACCCCACAAGAGCTGCAGTTTTGGAGATGCTCTGACCCAGCACAATCTGGCCAAAACTCAGTCAAATCCTTACGCTTGCCCATTTTTCCTGCTTTTAACACTGTGTCCTAACTACACGCGACGCAACAACACGCGATAAAAGGTATATTTTCCATGTTAATTTAAGTTTTTGTCCTAACCAGGGACAAAAACTATTTGAAAAAAAACAAAAAACAAACCGTTTCTAAAATAGAATCATCACGTGTCAATTTCTGCGACGTCGCAAACAACAACACAAAACATGGCAATGATAATCTCAGGTTGTGTTTATGTGCTTTATTTAATGTTAAAAGAGTGTCATGTGCCAAGATTCGTCCTTTTTTATCCCTGGATGATGCTAAAAAACTCATTCATGCTTTTATCTTCTCTCATCTGGATTATTGTAATGCTGTATACACTGGCTTACCCAAGGGCTCTATAGCGAAGCTACAACTGATACAAAATGCAGCAGCCAGAGTATTAATGAAATTAAAAAGGAGAGAACATATTACACCGGTTTTAATGGAATTACACTGGTTACCATTTCATCAAAGGATTGATTTTATTGGTTTATAAAACACTGCATAATCTGGCACCTCTATATATTTCTGACTGTCTGATAAGATACGTTCCAAATCGTAGTTTGAGATCCTCTAGTGCTAATCTTCTGGCACATTATTCAGTGAATCATAAGCGATCTGGTGGTACTTCTTTTACTTCAAATATTTGGAATTCTCTACATAATGAAGTAAAAGAGGCTCCAAGCATTCCTATTTTTAAAAGGCGGGTTAAGACATATCTTTTTAAAGTTGCTTATCAGAATTAAAACATTGTGTGAAGGTCTCATCACTGATATTGAGGTGACATTGCCAATTTCTTTTTTTTATTCTTTATTTTACATTTTGAATTTTCTGTTGCTTTTGTTGTTTAATCTTTTATATTTACGTTGTGTGAATTTGTATTCCTATTATTTGTTTTTATGCTTGTGAAGCACTTTGAGTTGCATTTTATGTATGAAAAGTGCTATACAAATGAATGTTTATTATTTTTATTATTATTATGTGACTTTGAATATCATTTAGTGCTCCCAGCTTTGTAACGTAGTCGTTCTAAACAATGGATAATTCACCTCAGATCTTGAATTTAAACAAATGGAAACAAGAACGTTCAAACAGTGAACAAACAAGTATATTCTACGACACATAGTTTTAGTAACTCAGTATTTTAGTAATGTTTAAATGATGTGATATTTGTGATTATGTAGGCTACTTATCCATTTCCTTGCGAGTGTCGTCAGGGTTAATCCCTGGCTGTGGTTTTTGATTGATTTGTCGCATCGTGTGTCTGGTGTGGACAGTGTAAGATTACAAATTTATACATTGTTATATATAGGTTCCAATGTAATAGAATATAACTGAAAACATTATCTATATTTGTGTTTTACATTTTGAAGTAAACTTGAGGAAATTCTAAGGAGATTACGTCAGGCCGTGTAAGTGTTTGAGACATTAAGTCTTTTGTCTTTATGCACTTCCTGACTATTTACCATGACAAGTTTAGAGCAATACTGCCTGAGTGATTGGATTAGCATCTCTGCATTTGAATGGCACTGTTATGCTGATTGAATTACGGATGATGAGACAGGAATGTTTGGGGTGTGTCCCTATTTTCCTATGTCTCCTCCTCTGCTGTATAACCACTTCCCCTGAAATGTAGATAAATTGCATTATTTTGTACTGTTAAATCAGACTGTTTTCGGACGACCTGCAGCACAGGGAGTTCTCATTAAAAGAATAACTTCTGTTTGATCCCGAAGTCTCCTGGTCTTCATCTTCTGAGTTTCCTACACTTTAGAAGATAAAACAGACAAGTTGCTTGTCGCTGGAATCTTATCGTGTCGCATGTAGTTAGGACACGGTGTAACATCAACTCTGAGGACTGAATGTTCACTTGCTGCCTAATATACCCCACCCACTAACAGAGATCAGTGTTACTCACCTGTCATAATGTTATGCCTGATCGGTGTAAGTATGTAGGGCGTTATAAACTATACAGCAAACCTCTTGATTGATTGGTTTCTCTAATGTAATTAAATAAGAACATAAGACATGAAGATATAACAAACATTAACATCATGTGTATAACGAAAAGCACTATAGAAATGAATTTGACTTCAGGAAGTATCCCATGATCCTCTCTGAGCTCTTGACTGGTTTCTCACCTGTATGCATGTACCAGTGTGTTCACGACACAGGCTACAGGACAAGGCCCATCGACTGGCTGGGATGTGGGATACTTTTGTAATGGGCTCCATCTTCTCCGGGCAGCCAATGCTCACCTGTCAACATGGAAACAACACGGGTCAGAAAACCACACGTGATCAGATTAGGACTGGTCATGAGGAGTATTTGTTTAGTTAGTCAAGTGATCTCCACACTGAATGCTCAGGTAATACGTGAAGTATTTTCATAAGAATGCTGTATATTTCTACACAATCACTGTCACTTTCATGTTCAAGTTCAATTTATTAAAGCTCCACTGTGTGATATTTTCCCCCATCTAGTGGTGAACTTGTATATGAGCATCCAATGAATATTAGTTTCTGTTCCTCTCGATTCCGATTTCGTTTTAACTCCTACGGTGGCTGATTTAGTCCAAGATTAACATGGCTTCCAATTCGACCTCGTCCACATTGGACACAGAGCCATCGAGTGTTAAAACGCCAAAGGCCAAGCTTGAGTTTACGGGAATGTCCCTCTTTGGCTAATGTACTTTCAAGATGGAGGAGCAACATGGCGACCCGCATTCGAACCCTCACCCGTATGTGTTTACAATGGCATATTATAAACTTACCAGAATACTTTATTACTTGAAAGAAGTAAATATACATTAATGAGCACATATATTTTTGTGTTTTTAGCTAAGAATAAACTAAAAAAGTTACACAGTGTAGCTTTAAGGCGAGACAAAGCAGGTGAAAACATTGTTTTTAATGCAGTGATTTTGGGCCAGTTTGCTCCCTTAACATGTAAGCTTTCATGTCAAAATAAAAAAATGTCAACATTACATATTAAAGCTACACTATGTAACTTTTCCGTCCACTAGAGGTCGCCTGTTCAAAACAAAGGCGTAGTTTGATGACGCCACGTTTGAGCGCAGAATCTCGGGACATGTGGTCTTCAGCTCACAGCCGGTTGAAAAGAGTCAGGACAGGACACGGGCAGAAATCATGTTGATGGATGCGATTATTAACATTACTGTAGTGAAGCAGAGCAGGAGCGAGTGTTGTGGAGCTGAGCAAGGCCGCAGGAGCGATTGAAGAGCGGGACTGTTATTATGGCATAGTCGCCGGCGGGACTTTTATTATGACACGGTTGCTGGCGCCACTTCCTCTTTTCCAGTCATGAGTATATGAGGTAACGCAACTCTGTTTATCGTATTAGATATATCTGAGTGTGTTGAAAAGGAAGTTATGACGTTCGCTCGGCGGCTGCTGTGACACTTGTTCACACTGCAGTGAGAGTAAAGTGTTTCACTGAATAAAACCGGAAACCGAGGGTGACGCAGATATGACGCAATCGACAGGCGACTCCCTCACACGCATTGCTCACACGTCCCGGCTCCTCGGTTAAAATAGCAATTTCTCACGATTTACAAATAGTTGGAAACATTTGGGATATTCTAAGTACTCAACTGAACAAAATATATAACACTGGCCTAGTGGTTTCTGGATATTTTACTGCAAAAATCCTACATAGTTCACCTTTAAGGTGGTTATTTCATTATATTTTGTCACCGTGCACCTTTAGATTTCTACCCGAAATCATCAAACGTTATTCTAACGCGATCTCCCGTCTCCATTCACAGAAACATGTGATATCTGGTGTCATTATAAAGCGCTCAGTCTCACACACAGCGCTGGCTAATCCAAATACGGCCATTTCCTTTGTAGAAATAACCAACCGCGAAAGTTTGCTGCCGAAAACCACATCTGATTGGTCAATGTGAATTTCTCACGCGCTGTCGTTTCCTTGTGTATTCTCCACCTGAGAATGCCGAAATCAGCTCATAAACACTCACAGAAAAGACCAAGTAGCAAGAGCTAGTAAAAATAAAGTAAACAACAAGAGATTAGACGACGAAACCCCGTCAGAATTAGATTCAAATAGTTATAGATGGACATATAGAGTTTGTCTGCTGTTGTTAATGTTATGTGTGTTTGTTAAGGTAGTTCTCTAATAGCTATTGCTATTAATAATTTATTCATTTATCAATTTCCACGTGTTTTAAATATTATACACTACAACTATTAATTAACTGAATATATATTTTGTTTGTAGGTTGGGGGTTTTATAGAAATGTACGCAGTTATACAGTATAAAACTTTAAATGCCGTTTTCTCAAAATGAGTATTTTCTCACACTCAGAGTCAGATTATCCACTTCAGGAGCACCAACTCTTCCAGTCTCATACTGAACTATATTCTGATGGCTTTTCCCAAGGGATTTGTTGATATATCATTCCTATCCTGAGTTTAACTCCAAAAAACATGGCGAAAATTGATCTTTAAAGGCTATTGTCAGTATTCTCTAATTTACTAAAGCACAAAACTCTTTAACTCTGTTAAAGCCCTCTCCTCTAACATGTCAAAAAATACAACCGAGAATTTTAAACATGGTCCTTTCCAATTTCCAGATTATGTTTTTGGAAAAGATGAATATTTAAGTATATAAGGCCTCATTTGCATATTAAAATATTAATTTACACAGAACACGTAATACATTTTTTTCTTATGCTTATGCCAGTAATAAACTGGAGAAGTTTCACAGTGATATCTTGTAATTAAAAAAAAAAAAATCCCTATTCACCTGTAGTGTCTCGCCTTAAAAGTGAAATAAAACAGGCGAGTCTCACGAATTCCCATTTTGCATTGTAACACAACAGTACAGTATTTCCCACAATCCTCTCAAACGTGTTCCAGATGAGCCGGAATGGGGAATAGAATCACTGCGTCTGGAGGAAGTGGAAACTTCATTCAGTTTATTCATCAGCTGTGATTTCAGCGAGCCTTTTCACTGGCCTGTGTGGCTTTCTACATCCTCATCATTCGGCTATTGTTCCTGCCTCGCTCCTTTTATTGGAATATCCATTTTGGCCAGGCTTTCCTTTGAATCCTTATCAATTCTTCATTTGTCCTCTGAATATTCAGCAGCCTTTAGCATGTAAAGCGGAGCGCTGAATGTCTTACGCCTTTACAGAAACATCCTGCCCTAAATCTGACCAAACAAGTTCACATTTCCTGCAGAAAAGCTTTCCTTTCAAATCTCAGGACAAGACATAAAGAGAGCAGAGGAAATATTTCAATTAGAATTCCTCCAGTATTGTGTGCTAATCACAATCTTCCAGATGAATGTGTTCTGTAGCACTTGACAAAAGTCAGCTGACGTCTTTCTGCTTTTACTAGTTTACTATATCTTTTATCAGGCTATCATTCGTGAGGCTAAATTCAAAGAAAAGTGAATTTCCACTCAACTAGGGCGACAACGACTCAATAATGTAAACAATCACCACTGAATTTCCTTATGGATTAGTTGGATAAATGCCCTGGAAAGAACCTACATCAGTGACGTCACTTACGGTAGAGAATAATGCACAAAAAAATCAGATTTAAAACGTCCTGTGCCCGGTTGCATAAAGCACCTTAAGTGTAATTTTCCCTTGAGTTCGCCCTTATGTTTCCCTTAAACCTAAGGGTGTTGCAGAAAAAACTCACATAATTAAAGAAGTCGTTTGACATTATAACAAGTCATTAATGTCTTATATGTTTCATATAATAGAACCGAAGCTATAGATTGTGAATTTAAACATTTCTCGTTTACCAGCGGCTAAAGTCAGGAGGACTAGCCGAGGTGAGGCTGTTCCATCTTTAAATAGGCGCCATCTTTACAAATAAACCACAGATTTGAGCTTTAAACTACTACATTCTCGACTGAACAACTCTTAAAACTACATTTTGTGACACAATAACAGTAGTATTTTTCAATTGCGCGGCCGCACAACCACTGAGAAGCGCAAAAGGACGCGTGTCAATTTCGCTTCGAACTAGGCTTGCTACGATAGTCGGTGTTACCGGTGTTCAGACTCAACACCGCTTCCATCACTTGCCCACCGTGGCACCGCCCCACCGTCGTTTTTTTTATTTTTTATCCTAATAAAATAATTTAGTTCAGTTAGAGAACAGACAATACAAATTAAAACTGAACGTGTCTGCTTAATAAAGCATGACCCAACCGTGAGTCTCGGCAGGAGTCATTCATCAGATTTCATTCATCATAGAGTGAGGAGCTGACTGAGATGATCGCGGAAGATTTGGTTTCAAAGCGAAACGTAAAAGCGCCTATATAAGGGAGTTTGTCATTTGTTTTGTCGTTGTGTTTTTCATATAAAATAAAAGGCTAATGAACCCACAATTCAAGCAACCCGCCACCGAATTGGCGCTAATTCAAAACCGAAAGTAAAATGTGCACGGCCGCGAGCCGCACAGAGCGCGCATTGTTTCCTTTCGTCTGTGACTCCGTCTCCGAGTCCGACACTCTGAGATGACGTCATTTTTGACGTCATTTGGCCTCACAGAGCGCGCATTTACAGATGAACTTCATTCATGGTCTCACAGAGCGCGCATTTACAGACGAACTTCATTCAGGGCCTCACAGAGCGCGCATTTACAGACGAACTTCATTCATGGCCTCACAGAGCGCGCATTTACAGACGAACTTCATTCAGGGCCTCACAGAGCGCGCATTTACAGACAAACTTCATTCATGGCCTCACAGAGCGCGCATTTACAGACGAACTTCATTCATGGCTTCACAGAGCGCGCATTTACAGACGAACTTCATTCATGGCCTCACAGAGCGCGCATTTACGGACGAACTTCATTCATGGCCTCACAGCGCGCGCATTTACGGACGAACTTCATTCATGGCTTCACAGAGCGCGCATTTACGGACGAACTTCATTCATGGCTTCACAGAGCGCGCATTTACAGACGAACTTCATTCATGGCCTCACAGCGTGCGCATTTACAGACTAACTTCATTCATGGTCTCACAGAGCGCGCATTTACAGATGAACTTCATTCATGGTCTCACAGAGCGCGCATTTACAGATGAACTTCATTCATGGCCTCACAGATCGCGCATTTACAGATGAACTTCATTCATGGCCTCACAGAGCGCGCATTTACAGACGAACTTCATTCATGGCCTCACAGAGCGCGCATTTACAGATGAACTTCATTCATGGTCTCACAGAGCGCGCATTTACAGATGAACTTCATTCATGGTCTCACAGAGCGCGCATTTACAGACGAACTTCATTCAGGGCCTCACAGAGCGCGCATTTACAGACGAACTTCATTCATGGCCTCACAGAGCGCGCATTTACAGATGAACTTCATTCATGGTCTCACAGAGCGCGCATTTACAGATGAACTTCATTCATGGCCTCACAGAGCGCGCATTTACAGATGAACTTCATTCATGGCCTCACAGAGCGCGCATTTACAGATGAACTTCATTCATGGCTTCACAGAGTGCGCATTTACAGACGAACTTCATTCATGGCCTCACAGCGCGCGCATTTACAGACTAACTTCATTCATGGTCTCACAGAGCGCGCTTTTACAGATGAACTTCATTCATGGTCTCACAGAGCGCGCATTTACAGATGAACTTCATTCATGGCCTCACAGAGCGCGCATTTACAGATGAACTTCATTCATGGCTTCACAGAGCGCGCATTTACAGACGAACTTCATTCATGGCCTCACAGCGCGCGCATTTACAGACTAACTTCATTCATGGTCTCACAGAGCGCGCATTTACAGATGAACTTCATTCATGGTCTCACAGAGCGCGCATTTACAGATGAACTTCATTCATGGCCTCACAGAGCTCGCATTTACGGACGAACTTCATTCATGGCCTCACAGAGCGCGCATTTACAGACGAACTTCATTCATGGCCTCACAGAGCGCGCATTTACAGACGAACTTCATTCAGGGCCTCACAGAGCGCGCATTTACAGACGAACTTCATTCATGGCCTCACAGAGCGCGCATTTACAGACGAACTTCATTCATGGCCTCACAGAGCATGCATTTACAGACGAACTTCATTCATGGCCTCACAGAGCGCGCATTTACAGACGAACTTCATTCATGGCCTCACAGAGCGTGCATTTATGGACGAACTTCATTCAGGGCCTCACAGAGCGCGCATTTACAGACGAACTTCATTCATGGCCTCACAGAGCGCGCATTTACAGACGAACTTCATTCATGGCCTCACAGAGCGCGCATTTACAGACGAACTTCATTCAGGGCCTCACAGAGCGCGCATTTACAGACGAACTTCATTCATGGCCTCACAGAGCGCGCATTTACAGACGAACTTCATTCATGGCCTCACAGAGCATGCATTTACAGACGAACTTCATTCATGGCCTCACAGAGCGCGCATTTACAGACGAACTTCATTCATGGCCTCACAGAGCGTGCATTTATGGACGAACTTCATTCATGGCCTCACAGAGCACGCATTTACAGACGAACTTCATTCATGGCCTCACAGAGCACGCATTTACGAACGAACTTCATTCATGGCCTCACAGAGCGTGCATTTACGGATGAACTTCATTCACGGTGTGTGCGCGCACTGGTGCATTTTCAGTTCAGTTTTCAGTTGCGGTCGTGCATGTTACTTTCGGTTAAATAGAATTAGTGATTTACAAGCCCCCGCCGGTGATACCGGTATTACCGGTGTTGTCACACGTCGATTAACCGGTCGGAAAATTTCCTCACCGTTACATCCCTACTTCAAACGCTTGCTTTATACTCGTGTCCATCTCGCTTTGGATGCGCGAATGCATTCAAAGTTCAAGCATCAAACTAGACGCGAATTTGACGCTCTAGTCACGTTTGCTGTGATTGGTGTTAGTGTTTTGCGTATCTATGGCAACAAGACTTTTATAACGTGAATCCAGGATCGCTATCATGAAACACTTAAATGTTTCCCTTACCTAAGAGAACCGTTTAAGAGATTATATGCAGCACCCTTAAGTTATTCTCTTAGGTAAGGGGAAATCGCCCCTTAACTTCATACTTGAGGGTAAAACTGAAGGTGCTTTATGCAACCGGGCACTGGTGCTTCTAAACCAGAGCAAAAAAGCTGCAAACGCACAATCTACTTTCATGACGGATTCATTGTCGAAACCAGAATTTATCAACCCTAAAATAAAGCACTACTATCCCAAGGCTAGCTGCGTTTGATACCTCAGGGATCCATAAGGCACAGCTGACGTGGACCCACTTGGTTCCACTGCGAGTGGGTTTCAGAGCTCCTCCTCTTCTGGGACAAAGCAAGCATTTGGACTGCACTCCGAGAGCACACGTTCTGCACAGCCAGTTCCCCTGTGGCACCTTCAAGATCCCGTAACATGCCTGAGGGACGGGGAGACAAACCATAATTCACAAAAATCAGAATTATCAATTTCTTTGGAAACTGTAGTTCTGATTATGAATTTTAATGAGCAGTGGTGCTAAAGTTTGGGGTGTGGCTACTGTAGCAGACTGAGAGTTTGGGGTGTGGCTACTGTAGTAGGCTGATTCAGTTCCATAAGTAATCTAGGTAATTTTTTGATGAAGTACCTGGTGCACACAAACGTTGCACTTGTCGCAGAAAACCATCTCGTTTCCGTCCTCCCCCTCGGGTGAGCGGCACACGTCACAAACCACGTCCTCGTCGTATTCGATGCCCAGCCCCTCCTCGGCCTCGATGGCCTGCTTCATGTTCTGCTGACACCTGCTCTCCAGCTCCAGCAGAACCTGCTCCATGGTCAGCTCATCCAGCTCTGGAAGAGCTGAGGAATGCAGATGTGAAGAGAATGAAGAGTGAAGAGAATCGGCACAATCGCCCACTCCTGACAAGTCAAGTCACCTTCATTTATACGGCGCTTTTTATTATATAGATTGTTTCGAAGCAGCTTTACAGTGCGAATATAAAAGAGAGATTGTTTTGGTCGTACAGCCGCTCTAGAAAAACGTTATTGTCCAGCTAAAGTACGTTTTTGAGCGATTCATTTGCGTTGTAAAAAATCATTGGTTATTTAACGTGGGGCCACTTACACGACACCATTTTCAACCGAAAACTCTCATCGGGTTCCGTCCGCTCGGCAACAGCGCAAGAGAACGCAAACCTTGAAATCTGTTTTGAAACAATAACGTTACAATCTTCGTGTACATTTAAAAAAAAAAAGTTAATCAGTGAAAATGTGACGGCATGCACGTACTGTAAGCATTACTGTATGTGCATTTGAATATGTATGTGCGCAGATTCATAGTTTTTCTTTACAAAATGGCCGCCAGATTACTTGTCTAGCATATATAATACAGCATTTTTAGTCTTTTCCGATCATTTTCGATAACGTTTTCATCTGAACAGAGGGAAAGTGAAGGGAAGGAGGCCTTCACAGGAGAGAGTCTTCTCTCCAGACACTTCAGGGCCACGTTGTGCTCGTTTCGGTCGCAGGTCCCACCATCTGATCTGGATCTGGCAGACTACAGTAAACCTCGGGATAAACAGAGAGACTATCATTAGCGTAGATGCCATTCTTCAGATGATGTCACGAGTACATCAGGTGTTATGGGAAGTGTTCCCGGTTCCGGCTGACCCAGTTAATGCAGCCTAACAATCATTTCATTGGGAAAGTGTTTTATGTGTATGCCACAGTAAAGAGATGTGTTTTTAGTCTAGATTTAAACTGACAGAGTGTGTCTGCTTCCCCAACAATGCTAGGAAGAGTTCCAGAGTTTAGGAGCTAAATAGGAAAAAGAGTTGATTTGGATATTCTCTGTATGATGTGGTGGAGTATAATGTGTTAAGAGCTCGCTCAAGTACTGGAGATAAACCATTTAGTGTAGGGATGCACCTAAATGAAAATTCTTGGCCGAAACCGAAAAACGAAAAAGAGGAAACCAGGGCCGAAAACCGGTTATGCCAATTATTAGTACCATTGCATTTATGGCTATGACTGTGAACTAACTTTACTAAAATCAAGGCATTGCAATTGCATAAATTAATATTAAAGTTTCAAAGAATAAACCCAATTACAAATTATGCCAATATTTATTTAGCACATTGCAACAATGCACAGTATTAAATAAAATTCTAACTAAAATGTTTAACTTGACCCCACTCATTTGTACATTAAATAATAATGTACAGGCCTACAGAAAGGTTTTAAAATTAAATGTTCTCTCATAAAAACAAAGTGCATTTAGGTCTAATTCGTTTTACATTTTTCTCTGTAGGACTACTACAAGAAAGTGCATTCAGAAGAAGTGCAACTGCTTAAAGATACAACTACTTTCTCTGTAGGCCTTCAACATAATAGTGTATCAAAACAAAGACTGCCATAGCCCATGTGTTAACTGTAGAACAGGGGTGTAACGGTACACAAAACTGACGGTTCGGTACAGCAGTTTTACAAAATGGCTTTATTTATTTTTATTGGTCTACTGAAAAAAAAAAGTATCTGTTCTTAAATGATTTAAATTATAACTAAAAGTTTATTGAAGATATTGCTGTAAACTATATAGGGAGCCCTTACTCTCACATTAATATTAAAGGTTAACAACAGAGCCCAAACTATTAGCCTAAATTCAGTTGCTATTTATTTTTAGGTCTAATAATCAACACTCAAATAACATAGTACGCAAATATGTAAACTTCACATAAGGCAGTTTTTGCAATAACTTCTAAATCTAATTATAAAATAGTTTTTTATCCAATTCGTTGTTGAAATATAATCATTTATACACAGTGTCTGTCATTTTCATGACAGGTTTATTTACACATACACGAAATAATCAAGATATCATTAACAGGTTCAGTAGAATATAATGAATATAACGGCTAATATAGGTCATATTTAGTGAAAGAGTTGATTTACTCTAGTGAATATAATTCTGTGGACACTGAATGACTGCCTGAGGTAAATGTGATGCTAACGTTACATGACATTGTTAAGTTTACAGCAGTTATATTGACGTTTTTTTCGCCGTTTAAACACTGATTGAGCGATTACACCACATATGATACGTGACAGTAAGTTGTAATGTATCCTCAACATACCTTCAGATGTTCATTCATGTTTATTCTTCAGGAAGAGATGATTGATCGCGCTCACAGATGATCCGCCGCCGCTTGAACGGTGATGTGATCAGTGATGCCACATTAAAGAGCATCAAAACGGCATGTTGATCGATGTTGGTGTGGGAACTCCGATTGAAGTGTGTTCCGTGCTTAAAACATGCCCACTGTTAAAGATTGCATTGGGAAACCGTTGGGTTTCACAGTGAAGTCTGTTCCTCTTCTCATCGAGAACATGAGCTCTGGCTGTCAGTGATTGGCCATGGAGCAGAGGTGTGTGTTTCTCAGATATACTGAAATGTGTCCACACCGCAGACGTGTTGCTTCAGACAAGCACGTGCAGGTCGCGGTTTCTGTTTGCGTCATCACAACATTTCGGCCGTGTTGTTTCGGTGATAAAAGTCTTTCGGCCGAAAACCGAAAATGCCCTTTTGGGCCATTTTCGGCCGAAAATTTTCAGTGGCCGAATATTCGGTGCATTCCTAATTTAGTGCTTTGTAAGTAATAAGCAAGATTTTAAAATGTATGCGATGTTTAATAGGCAGCCAGTGCAGTGTTGACAGAACTGGGCTAATATGGTCACACTTCCTGGTTCTAGTAAGAACTCGAGCTGCTGTGTTTTGGACCAGCTGGAGTTTGTTTATTAGGCGAGCAGGGCAACCACCCAGTAGAGCATTACAATAATCTACAGCTGAACGCATCAACTCACTGTTCAGCATTTGGCATTGAGCCTTAATTTAGATATATTTTTAAGATGGTAGAATGCAGTTTTACAGATGCTAGAAACGTGTCTTTCAAACGAAAGATTGGTATCAAAGAGCACACCCAGGTTCCTCACTAACGACGAGGACTTGACAGAACAGCCATCAAGTGTTAGACAGTATTCTAGGTCACTACTTGTGGAGGTTTTTGGTCAAATAATTAGAAACTATTTTTTCTGAATTGAGTTGCAGGAAATTACTGGTCAACCAATGTTTTATATCAGCTATGCATTCCGTTAATCTTGTGAATTGGTAAGTTTCTTCAGGGCGTGAAGCAATATAGAGCTGAGTATCGTCAGCATAACAATGAAAACTAACGCCATGCTTCCTAATGATATCTCCCAGTGGTAGCATGTACAGGGTGAAGAGTAGCGGTCCTAGCACTGAGCCTTGTGGTACTCCATACTGAACTTGTGATCGGTGTGACATCTCTTCATTTACTGCTACAAACTGATAACGGTCAGATAGGTGTGATTTAAACCATGCCAATGTAGTTCCACTAATGCCTACAAAATTTGAGTCTATTCAGAAGAATGTTGTGGTCGATAGTATCAAATGCAGCGCTAAGATCGAGTAACACTAATAGAGAGATACAGCCACGATCGGATGATAAGAGTAAATCATGTGTAACTGATGAAAAATCAGAGTCTGGAACCCTGACTGGAAATCCTCACAGATACCATTTCTTTCTAAAAAAGGAGCATAGTTGTGAGGACACTGCCTTTTCTAGGATCTTTGACAGAAAGGGTAGATTTGAGATTGGCCTGTAATTGACTAATTCTGTTACGTTTTTTTAATAAGTGGTTTAATAAAAGCATACTTAAAAGTTTTCGGTACATATCCTAATGACAAAAATGAATGGATTATATTAAGAAGAGGATCTATTACCTCTGGCAGCATCTCTTTTAATAGCCTAGTTGGTACAGGGTCAAGCATACATGTTGATTTAACGAGTTTAGCCAATTCTTCTTCTCCTATAGCAGTGAATGAGTGTGTGTGTGTGTGTGTGTGTGTGTGTGTGTGTGTGTGTGTGTGTGTGTGTGTGTGAGTGTGTGTGTCTTCTACTATAGCAACGAATGAGTGTAATTTTTCCTCAGTGACACTACAATGCTCTGTCTGATGCGATGCTGTAGTAGACGACTGCATGGTTATAGTTTTCTTCCTAATATTATCAATCTTACATGTAAAGAAGTTCATGAAGTCATTACTGCTGTGCTGTTTACAATCATCAGAAGTTGAAGCTTTATTTATTGTTAATTTAGCCACTGTATTGAATAAATACCTAGGGTTGTGTTTGTTTTCTTCTAAGAGAGTCGAGAAATAAGCAGATCTAGCAGTTTTTACGGCCTTTCTGTATGCGATCATGTGCTCTTTCCACGAATTACGAAATACCTCTAATTTTGTTTTCTTCCAGCTGCGCTCCATTTTTCTGGCTGCTGTTTTAAGGGCCCGGGTGTGCTCTTTGTACCACGGCGTTGGACTATTTTCTTTAATCTTCTTTAAGCGCAGGGGAGCAACTGTGTCTAAAGTACTGGAAAAGAGAGAGTCAATAGTTTCTGTAGCAACATCGAGTTCTTCTAAGCTATCTGGGATGCTGAGGAGATGATACTGATGAGGGAGATTATTTAAAAAGCAATTTTTAGTAGCGGCAGTGATTGTCCTGCCATATTTGAAACAAGGGGGCGGCTTTGCAACCTTAGCTAAATTAAGTGTACATGATACTAAGCAATGATCTGAGAGGTCATTGCTCTGCTGCAGAATGTCAACGGTATCAATATTAGGTCTAAAGTATGATTATGGCGATGAGTGGGTCCTGACACGTGTTGCCTAACTCCAATAGAGTTTAGTGTGTCTTTAAATGCTAATCCCAGTGCATCTTTTTCATTGTCTTCATGGTTATTACAATCCCCGACAATTAGTACTTTATCTACGGCCAGTACTAACTCTGATAGAAAATCAGCAAATTCTTTGATAAAGTCTGTATTATGCCCTGGTGGCCTGTATACAGTAGCTAACACAAATGTCAAACGGGATTTATCATTTACACTACATAACTTTACATAAAGCACCAGGACTTCAAAATAACTATATTTGAAACTAGACTTCTGAGTAATACTGAAGATATTATTATAAAATTACAGCAACCACTCCCCCTTTACCTTTCAGACGCGGCTCGTGTTTATAACAATAATCTTGGGGGGTGGACTCATTTAAAGTAATTTAGTCGTCAGGTTTTAGCCAGGTTTCTGTCAAACACAGCACATCTAGATTATTATCTATGATCCTATCATTTACAAAAAGTGATTTTGTAGAAAGGGATCAAATATTCAGTAACCCGAGCTTTATCATTTATTCATCTGTTTTATACCTGTTTTTTTATTTGATGAACATCAGTTAAATTTTTACCCTTAAATGTGTTTGAGAGTTTTTTTAAATTTAATAATTCAGGGAACAGACACAGTCTCTATGTGATAATATCTAGGTGAAAGAGTCTCTATGTGTTGGGATTTATTTGACTCCGGTGACGTGAGACAGCTAGCAGATGGTCGGTTTAGCCCAGGGTAATGCAAATCTTGCCCTGGAGGGCCAATGTGCTGCAGAGTTTAGCTCCAACCCTAATCAAACACACCTGAACATGCTTATCAATGTCTTCAGGTTCATTAGAAAATCACAGGTAGGTGAGTTTGATCAGGGTTGGAGCTAAACTCTGCAGCGCATTGGCCTTCCAGGGCAAGATTTGTATAGCCCTGGTTTAGCCAGTCCGTCTGCTTCCTCTTGGTTTAGCTCTAAGACTATGTGGATGGATACCATCTCTTTTTAAAAGGTCAGGTCTGCCCAAATGTCTATGAACCCTATGTTATTCTGCTGTAATCTCATCACTCCGACAAACAGGAAGGGGGCCAGAGCATATAATAGTGTCTGACATCCTACTTGCGAGTTCACAAAACACACAGTTCGAACTTGAACCTCTTGAAACTTTATGCATACCGCATGACTTTTAATTATGAACAAGCCTGAATACAGCAGGACTCTTATTTTGAAATATCTATGGTTTACTATAGAGGGTATGCACGTGACGTCACCGTCAGCCGGAGTGACTGTGGTAAAGCCCACTGAGTGGCAAAAAGACTGAGAGGCAGCATTGGTTTTCAGCGTGAATGCCTCGAATAACACAAAACCGGACTTGATAATAGCGTGTGAGGGAGACGGACTTGATAATAGCGTGTGATTTTTCTCACTCAAACCACTGGAAAAGGGAAAAAAGTTATGGGAAAAGTGCCCGTAACTGCTGGTCTAGAATCTGTTTTCTTCGTAATAATAGCATATTATTAGCGAAAAAGAGTATTTGCGCTCGTCAAATGATTCAATTTCCAATTTGTTTTCGCTTCGGTGAGTAATGTAACCAATCACAGACATGTTTGTTGATCTCTTGAACGGAATGGCCAATCACAGGTGTTGTCCAGTGCCGCGCTAATCCTCTCTAAGTGTAGACATTATGTAAATAAGAGATTCATTGTGTAGCTTTACTGATTAATATAACAGTGTGAGATTGCGTTCATTGAATGATTGACAGCTTTTAGTGATTATAAAGGGAGCGCTGTCTAGGCAATATAAAAACATTATTATTAAGCCTATAATACATTCAGAATTTCAATATTTAGTTTGTTCCATTTCCATTCTTGAAAAGCGGCCACATACACGCTTCAACACATCGGCACATCCGTATATAAATGCGGGATTCACTGTTGAAATTGTGATGACTAACAGTGATTTATGTATGCATCGAAATGAAGCTCATATAAATGTCAGGAAAACACGATTCCAGGCTGTATGTTAATATCCATGGATCCCTGGATCTTTGGTAAGTGGTAAGCAAAACTATAATCAAGTCCAACCTTTAGTTTAAACTGATAACCGTTTGTTTAACTGGCGTTTTCCCCATTAACTCCAGTCATTCAGCTGCTCTTCTGCCACTCGGGGTGTGTTCCGGCAGGAAAGTGACGTTGATGCATACCCTCTATTGCAAGCAGCTAAACATAACATCTACAACATATCACAGTACAAACACAATAAAGTAAACACTGTGATAATTCATCAACAGTAAATCATAAGCAATTGTTTGGCCTAAATGTGGGCTATTGCTGCTCTGAAACAGTGAGCCGTGTATTTGAACGTGCAGCGCTCATATTGAATGAAATCAACAAAAAATGCACGTTTAATGAAAAACACGTTTCAAGATCGTCAGGATTTGCAATCGATGCATTGAAGAAGCATGTGACTTGACTAATCCCACAAAGAATTCCAACTTTGATATCGACTTCTTGTACAATAACAAACTAGTATCATGAAAGAAAAATGATTCAGATGGTCAAATCAATCTTACCTAGCTGTCTGAATTCAGTATTAACCAGTTCAAGCCATGCCACATCCAGATCATCCAGATCGTAGCGACTCAGCGGCTCAGTGAGACCATGTGACTCTCCGAAGCCAAACTCTGACGGGCCCCTGGTTTGGATAGGTGAGAAGAACGGGATTCGATTGACCTCCGGAAGCTCCCTGGGGAGGGAAAAAAACACACTTGAATGACCACACAACTCCTCATACGTGCATCAAGTATAAGGTTTAAGTATTTAAACCCTTGTTATAGCCCGACGGATGACTGACAGGTGTGTGGATTATGATCGGGTCGCCAGAGATGGAGTTCCCTATCCCAGTGTGAAAGCCCCCATTACAGTTTTTCTCAATTGCTAAAACACTAAACCTGATTGTCTGAACCAAATGCTCAGTCGCCTGAACCCACTGATTGAATCAATCACTCTTTTGGCAAAACTATAAGCACTCTTCACCTGTTTAGACACAACTTGCCAACACATTTTCATTGTGATGCACCCGTGCTGCATAATGGTGAGCGCAGGTGACAAAAGTCAAACACAATTAAAGCACAGATATCACCACTTGAACACAACAACTCAAAATTTGATCACACTTGTGGCTAATGATGTGAGGGAACATACACTCACCTAAAGGATTATTAGGAACACATACTAATACTGTGTTTGACCCCCTTTCGCCTTCAAAACTGCCTTAATTCTACGTGGCATTGATTCAACAAGGTGCTGAAAGCATTCTTTAGAAATGTTGGCCCATATTGATAGGAGAGCATCTTGCAGTTGATGGAGATTTGTGGGATGCACATCCAGGGCACGAAGCTCCCGTTCCACCACATCCCAAAGATGCTCTATTGGATTGAGATCTGGAGACTGTGGCGGCCATTTTAGTCCAGTGAACTCATTGTCATGTTCAAGAAACCAATATGAAATGATTGGAGCTTTGTGACGGTGCATTATCCTGCTGGAAGTAGCCATCAGAGGATGGGGACATGGTGCTCATAAAGGGATGGACATGGGCAGAAACAATGCTCAGGTAGGCCGTGGCATTTAAACCATGCCCAATTGGCACTAAGGGGCCTAAAGTGTGCCAAGAAAACATCCCCACACCATTACACCACCACCACCAGCCTGCACAGTGGGAACAAGGCATGATGGATCCATGTTCTCATTCTGTTTACGCCAAATTCTGACTCTACCATCTGAATGTCTCAACAGAAATCCAGACTCATCAGACCAGGCAACATTTTTCCAGTCTTCAACTGTCCAATTTTGGTGAGCTGGTGCAAATTGTCGCCTCTTTTTCCTCTTTGTAGTGGAGATGAGTGGTACCCGGTGGGGTCTTCTGCTGTTGTAGCCCATCCGCCTCAAGGTTGTGTGTGTTGTGGCTTCACAAATGCTTTGCTGCAGACCTCGGTTGTAACGAGTGGTTATTTCAGTCAAAGTTGCTCTTCTATCAGCTTGAATCAGTCGGCCCATTCTCCTCTGACCTCTAGCATCAACAAGGCATTTTCTCCCACAGGACTGCCGCATACTGGATGCTTTTCCCTTTTCACACCATTCTTTGTAAACCCTAGAAATGGTTGTGTGTGAAAATCCCAGTAACTGAGCAGATTGTGAAATACTCAGACCGGCCCGTCTGGCACCAACAACCATGCCACGCTCAAAATTGCTTAAATCACCTTTCTTTCCCATTCCGACATTCAGTGTGGAGTTCAGGAGATTATCTTGACCAGGACCACACCCCTAAATGCATTGAAGCAACTGCCATGTGATTGGTTGATTAGATTATTGCATTAATTGAACAGGTGTTCTTAATTATCCTTTAGGTGAGTGTATATACTGTACCACAGTATACTTTAAGTAGATATATGTTTCAGTACATCACTGTACCAATATACTGTAGTATTGTAATGGAGGGTTGGTCTAACTGTTTGTAGGCCTAGTATTCCATGTATATTTTTGTACTTTATTTTTACATGGGCTTACTGTACACAAGTGGCAAACGCATAAGATTTCTGTTTTGTCTTTTTGTACAAGTGCTAACTGCACTGTTTTTTGTTTTGTTTTGCAACATGCATTTAGCCTACAGTGAACAATAAACATTTATTTCTCCAGCTTCATGTCCTGAGCATTGTGTTTCCATTTTTCTACGTAGTGTTTAGTGACTGTTCAGTAGTGTTTTTAATTTTTGATTGACTCGGGGCACGATTTGACAACATAGTTCCGTTTTGAGCACAGATTGAACTGTTTCGAGGTGAAAGTTTGGTTTTGCAAGAAGGTTTTGTGAATGTAGCTTGAAAATTGTAGGTTTTGTGTTCACAGTTTAGAGAAAAGGAGAGCAGCGTTCAAGAAATGTGTCTTAGCAATCGAGAAAAACTGTACTAATAATCAAACAGCATTCATGCTAAGAAAAATCCCTCAATGCACGTCTCGAAATAAACTTTAGGTACCGATACCTAAAATTCGCCAATTTTTTTCTGTACTTTAGGCATGTTTCCCTCAATAACTAAAGAAACTGCAAGTCATTTAAACGTTGCAAGTCAATGAATGTGCGCCTCTGATAAACCATTAGCGTGACCACAAGTTCCTGACTGACAGCTTAGAGCTCGTTCTGCTGTACATAGTCAACCCTGGAGATATTCGGAAGTGTTTTGAGTCATAATAAACATTCCACACACATCGAAATGACTCTAATGCATGTGGAAACCCCGTTAATGTGTCCCGGGTCATGTGCTTTCTCTGATCGGATAGCAATCCAATCGTGTAAAGACCGAAAGAGAGGGCATTATTTCACATTTTAGATGAGGTTGTGGTAGTGATCCCAGATGAAGCAGGACAAAATGCATCTGGTTGTGTAAGTCATGCATGTACATTTTACCCATCCTTAAATGGTCAAAGCTATGCGAGAGCGTGTTATAACCACTCCCGGTACCCAGATATGACGCGCTACTGCAGAGTAGATAAGCATCTCTTCGGCAAACCCACGTGCCACAAACGAAACTGAAAGTCCAGCGTCACATCCTGAGGTTGTCTTCATCAAAAGTGCTGACACTAAATGACTGATCTTGAAATTTAAACTCTGATCTTGAAATTGACTGATGATAAATAAAATGAAGCTTGTATCTTGCTTTATTTGACGTGAACTCGTTTGCATTTGGCGTGGAAATTGAAGGTTAGATTTATATTCGTTTTGCGGAGACGCAGTTATATTGCCAGGTGTAAATGTAACATCTGTCCCATCAGTTAAAACAGGGGTTTTCAAACTGTGTGTCGCGACCCATTTGTGGGAAGAGGTGGGTCGCGCAATCTCTTGGCTGCAGTTACATTTACATTTCAGTGAATGACACACACACAACAAACAAAGTTTAGTCTGGGGTTGCACAATATACCAACGTTAAATATAAATCGTTATATTACTTATCGCGATTTTTAAATTGCAAAGGCTGCAATTTAATCATAGACTGTAAAAAAAATATCCCACATGGAAAGAACCTATATGAGGATATATGCACATACACTCACCTAAAGGATTATTAGGAACACCTGTTCAATTTCTCATTAATGCAATAATCTAATCAACCATTCACATGGCAGTTGCTTCAATGCATTTAGGGGTGTAGTCCTGGTCAAGATAATCTCCTGAACTCCACACTGAATGTCGGAATGGGAAAGAAAGGGGATTTAAGCAATTTTGAGCGTGGCATGGTTGTTGGTGCCAGACGGGCCGGTCTGAGTATTTCACAATCTGCTCAGTTACTGGGATTTTCACGCACAACCATTTCTAGGGTTTACAAAGAATGGTGTGAAAAGGGAAAAACATCCAGTATGCGGCAGTCCTGTGGGAGAAAATGCCTTGTTGATGCTAGAGGTCAGAGGAGAATGGGCCGACTGATTCAAGCTGATAGAAGAGCAACTTTGACTGAAATAACCACTCGTTACAACCGAGGTCTGCAGCAAAGCAGCAAAGCATTTGTGAAGCCACAACACACACAACCTTGAGGCGGATGGGCTACAACAGCAGAAGACCCCACCGGGTACCACTCATCTCCACTACAAATAGGAAAAAGAGGCCACAATTTGCACCAGCTCACCAAAATTGGACAGTTGAAGACTGGAAAAATGTTGCCTGGTCTGATGAGTCTGGATTTCTGTTGAGACATTCAGATGGTAGAGTCAGAATTTGGCGTAAACAGAATGAGAACATGGATCCATCATGCCTTGTTTCCACTGTGCAGGCTGGTGGTGGTGGTGTAATGGTGTGGGGGATGTTTTCTTGGCACACTTTAGGCCCCTTAGTGCCAATTGGGCATTGTTTAAATGCCACGGCCTACCTGAGCATTGTTTCTGCCCATGTCCATCCCTTTATGAGCACCATGTCCCCATCCTCTGATGGCTACTTCCAGCAGGATAATGCACCGTCACAAAGCTCCAATCATTTCATATTGGTTTCTTGAACATGACAATGAGTTCACTGGACTAAAATGGCCCCCACAGTCACCAGGGGCCTCATTTATAAACGTTGCGTACGCACAAAAGAAGGCGTACGCCGCTCTCTATGCAATAATTGGTATTTATAAAAAGCAAACTTGACAGGAAAATGTGTGGTCCTTCACGCAAGCTCTGACCCAGGCGGACGCACAAAAACGGGTGAAATGAGAAATGGCGACACCGTCGGCAGATGAAGAAACACGTGAAAGTGTGTGAAACTGTAGACCGTTGAGTAAAACAAATGGCAATACTGCCTCTCATAAATAACATGAAGACTTCACAAAGCAAGTATTACAATGAACAGCCTACACGAACACCCGTTTGATCGATCTGCAGTGTAAAACAAACAAAATTAAATGAAAATTACAACAGAAATGAAAAAAAAAAAAAAAAAAAAAAAAAGTGACATATGTTCTGCAACAATATTGGCATGTTATGCAATTCATCCTCATAAATAATATGGTAAACAGAACGAAATAATGTACAAAACTGATATTCTCGTCAATGTGTCCGTCTGGCGGAGCAGATATAGATGCAATTAGATAGACAGACAGATTGATAATTAGGGAGATATATAGATAAATAGATAGATAGATGTATTAATTGTCCACTGGGGAAAGTTGTTTTCATAGTAAAAATGTCTTCATCAGCTACGGAATCATGGTATTCATGCAAATGCCTTTAGTTTGTTTTATTTTCGATAAAATAACATATGACGTATGTCTCAACCATTCAGAAAACTGCAAGAAATTACATTTGCACTGAACTATTTCCCATTTCCACGTAGATAATAGGGACTGGGATTAATAGGGATTCCCCAATAACTGCCGGCAGTCTCTCATCAAGAGGCTCAGCTCCGGTGTTCCCTTTCCCCACCCGTGGAGACACACTCTGGCGATGGAGCGCTAGACGCTTTTTTGCCTCGACTTTGATGTCCGACCATTTCTTTTTTATTTCGGCGATGGTCTGAGGTTGTGAGGCTTCAGCATTTACGGCGTCTGAAACCTTTTGCCACTCAAGTGCCTTTTTGGCATTAGTAATGCCCACACTGTGCCCTCCAAACAACACTTTTCTCCTCTTTTCCACCTCGCCAACGATAACTTCTACTTCACATTGAGTGAAGTTACGTTTTTTTAATTTCCTCTGTGTTTGCCATGATTTTGCAATCGATGAATATTAACTCGTGGGCGTTTCACTGACTATTTATGGGCAACAATGGGCGTGACATGAAGCCGCAAAAGCTGCGCTACATTTAGAATTGATTGTGATTTATTAAGGGAAAACTGCGTAGGACGTGCGTGCGCACGGTTTTATAAATCCGAATATTTCTGTGCGTACGCACGTCCTATGTTTCATCCGTACGCCACTTCTGACGCAAATCCTACGCAAAGTTTTATAAATGAGGCCCCACATCTCAACCCAATAGAGCATCTTTGGGATGTGGTGGAACGGGAGCTTCGTGCCCTGGATGTGCATCCCTCAAATCTCCATCAACTGCAGATGCTCTCCTATCAATATGGGCCAACATTTCTAAAGAATGCTTTCAGCACCTTGTTGAGTCAATGCCACGTAGAATTAAGGCAGTTTTGAAGGCGAAAGGGGGTCAAACACAGTATTAGATACAGGAGCGCTTATCTGTGTTTATAGATGCCCAGAATCACTATAGTAACTGCATATTTCACACAGTTTATATAGGTCAGTTAATTGCTGTTCTTATAGCCTATGCGCTGACACACACACACACACACACACACACACACACACAGAGAGAGAGACGGCGTGCGCAAGCCCCGAAGCCGCTTTCACTTTCGTGCTCGTAAAGTTTGTCAAGTAAATGCGTTTAAACGCGACAACGCGCGCGCCCTGAAGGCAGATCTTTCACCTGCGTTCTCGCAAAGCTTTGTCATTTGTATGTGGTTTAAGCCCTGTCAGTTTGAACATTAAAGCGAGTTTTGACCATCAGATGTGTGTTATGTTGAACTAATGCCTGATTTATTGTGACAAACGAACACTCAGACAGAAGCTCGCACATCACGTGAAGATCGCGCGCAGATAGCAGTGTAGAAACGCAGGATCGACGCTGTCCTGTGACTAAAGTAAAGTCACTAAAGTAGCTTAGAAACTCAACCGTTATTTTAATACCTTTGAAGTAAGTACAAACCACAGCTTCATAATGAATAGAGACAGTAAGAGTAATTCACACACAATCACTCTCTCATTAATGCATTCAGATAAATGTAATGTAGGCCTACTGTGTTAATTTATCTGTATCTGATGTACAACAAGCAGAAATCTGCCCCATAGACAATAACTGCTGGAAGTGAACCGTTTCCTTCAAGTATTTTAAAATCACAAAGAAATGCACTTTTTCATTAGAAAAAAAAAAAAATCCACCTTTAATAGTAGAAAATATTTACAGTACAAACCTTATCAGGAACTTACTCAAAAAACGTGTGAGGGCAAAAAAAAAAAAAAAAAGCAAAATAATCGTTCATTAATCGTAATCGAGGTCAAATGTTCAATTAATCGAGGTTTTTATTTTTGGTCAAATCGTTACAGCCCTAATATATATATATATATATATATATATATATATATATATATATATATATATATAAATAAAACAGAGATTTTAGAGTGCATTTTTAATATTTACAATGAAAAACCTTCAATAATCAAATTGACTGACCCAGCACTTTCAAAAAAACATGTATAAAACCCAACAAGCTGGGTAAAAATAACCCCGCACGTGTTCTGTCCAATATTTACCCAGCGCTGGGTTGCCAAATAACCCAGAAATAGTTGTTTTTAACCCAGCATTTTTTTTAGAGAGCGCAGAAATGTAGACCCTGTGCTTAGAAACTGAAAAGTTCAGAAATCTGTGAGAAATATAACGACCCAAAGACAAACTGATGGGAAATAAGCTGTTATGTAGGAGCAACGGCCTTATATAAATGGGCTTATTTGTTTAATGACGTCATCCCGACTTTAATCACATCAATGTTGACTTTTAGAAACATCTGAAGTCAAGCCCCACTTTACTCTCCCAGCATTACAAGCATCTGTATCTGCTTCTGACTCAGATTTGAGTGGTGTCTTCAGTATCTATCCTGCCCTACAGCACTTACACATGCCATTTCAATAACACTGTGCTGTCGCAACCCACAGCCAGGCTTGTGACGCATTCAGAAGCCCAAATTACAGTTCGTCAGTGAACGTTTTCTTACATGACCATTGTGGACAAAGGGACAGCACTCATGTCTGCACGGCATTAGAGGAATGAAAACAAAGTCCTAACGTCAGTCTTTTTAGATGTGCTAACTTTATACACAGAGTGTGTTTTCATGCCTTACAGGTGTCACAGCTTGTGATCGTAAACTTGGCAATTAATCCGTGAATCGCATCCGTTTCGACAGATTAACCCCTTCCCCAACACTCCCATTTTGGTGAGGCATAAATGACATACCCAAAAAAAAAAGGTTGCTGCTCATAAGACATATAACCAACATATATATAGAAAGCCAACACTTGAGAGCTTACAGTTCAAGACTCAGAATTACTTTTATTAATATAGAGATATATAACCTCAAACATAAAACAAAAATAATGTATTAAAAAAATGTGTCTGTGTTGTAGAAACTAGGGCTGTCAAAAGATTAATCGCGATTAATCGCATCCAAAATAAAAGTTTGTGTTTACATAATATATGTGTGTGTACTCTGTTAATTATTATTTATATATAAATACACACACATTCATGTATATATTTAACAAATATTTGCATGTATATACTGTAGATACATTTATATAATCTATAATATATATAAATATAAATGTTTTATATATAAAAATAATATTTTTTTTCTTAAATATATACATGAATGTGTGTGTATTTATATAAATAATAATTAACAGAGTACACACACATATATTATGTAAACACAAACTTTTATTTTGGATGCGATTAATCGCGATTAATCTTTTGACAGCCCTAGTAGAAACACAATGAAGCTGGTCTGCTCTTGCTTCATTTCAAATCTGAGGATGTTAGCTCTAAAATTATGAATTTTACTAAACATTTTCTAGTACCATGTGATGTGAGTTTTTAGAGAAGGCTGATAAGATGCTAATCAAATATGTCTGAATAACACTCATTTACAGTCTATTGTCTAATGTCTGGTGAGGAGAACTGCTCCATTCATGTTTCTATTGTTCCCTCTCGACAAACTCTCAGCCGGAGTAAGATTTAATCTTTATTATTCTTTTCTGGTTATTCTTTTGTTTGTGTTCAGCAATTATTAGCCTTTATTCTGGCATTACATGGCTTCTACACCACATTCATCCCACTATACGTTAACCCACCTATTATCTGAACTCTCTCTAGAAACAAGTATTCTTAGGACCTTATGTGAATTATTTTAACAAATTTGATATGAAATAGAATAGCTCATGGCTCAACAGGTGCATCAGAGCAATTTAAAAGATTAATATTGTATTTTTACACAACCATAGAGTGTTTTTCTTAACATCTGATTGCGATATAATGTGGATTTTAGTCATTAAATGTTGAAATGTGTTATATTTAGCATTTTATATGGAGCTAATCGCTACACCTCAGGGCTCCAGACTAACTTTTGTTCACTAGGAGCACACTGTAAATCAACATGCTAACCAAATCTACTAATTTCCACTGAATTACTAATAAATACTTTGATAATACAGGGCTCCAGAATAACATTTGAGAACAGTGGCACCAGCTGGAGGAACATTTATCATAAGGTTAATTTAATCATAAAATTACTATTGTTTTGCATTGTTTTGTTAATAAGTGCAGTTACTAATAATAGTACATGTTTGTGTATTGGAAATTTAACAGTGAAGCGCTGAGCTTGAATTGTTATGCTGAAAAAATGAACTTTTATTAACAACAGTAATGTGCAAAAACCTAAAATTGTAATATTCCGCTCCTATTAAATGTACTATTGTTCTTCTATAGTATCACACTGAACTAAAAGGAGCACTCTTTACTTGTTTTCTGTGTGATCCAGTCACAATTTGAAGAAAAGTTTTAGTTTTTCATGAGACTTTGTGACTTTCTCCATATATTAAGGAGTGGAAATGTCTAATAAGTCAAATAAGTGCTCCTATGCCGCCACCTACTGGTTATAGTGTTTTGTTTTGTTTTTGCCATAAAGTGGCCAGCACCTTCACACTTTTAGTTTTAAAAATCATCACACTAAAAATAATATTATAATTGGATAATATTTAGAGCTTTGAAGTGCTGGAGAAAGTGTGAAACACTTGAAAAGTGCTTGAATTTCACTCTCAAACGGTTTTACGAACCCTGAGATGAATAATGTAAAAAAAGAAAAAACATTTGACCATTTCTTCCACAATACCATGGGGTGTTCCTACATTAAATCCATGGAGAATGTTTATGATTTGTGGACTGAAATGAATGTTTGAGATGTATCTCCTGGTCTCTGCGTCAGCTCTGATCTGAGATCTGTGGTTTATAACAGAGGATTCTGCACTGAACGCTTCCTCTAGATCTCGCAATAGCGATGTTATTAATACTGAGGTGAACTCAAGCGCGTTCTCGCTGGATCTCCAGCGCTGTTTAATAACGGTGTGGCATGATCGATATCGGCCCGTGTGTGAGCTCGTGCTGCGATGTCTATTGCTCCGAGCTAGGGCTGCACAATATATCTAAATTATCGAAATATCGCAAATGTACATATCGCAATATGCATATCGCAATGGCACGCAATATCTGAATGGTTTTAATAGGCTACTTCAACATTGTGAAAAGTGTACGCTTTAGGTTGGCGCATATAGCCGAGAATAGACTGAGCACACGACTGATACTTATGTGACTTGCTTGACGTTAAAAAGAGTTATTAAACGCAACAACTTGCGGAAAACAACTCCTTGCAGTCTCGCGCTGTCTGACACACACACCAAAACGTGCGCAAAAGCTGTCATGAAAGCGTGTGATCCCTTCAGTTCTGTTTTGTGTCTTGTTACGCACTCGAACTGTCAAACACACACACAGTTACGTCAAAATCTCGATGAGTATTCATGTAAACACAGTGACAATATCAACAATATGAACAAGGATAAATTAAAATAACAGAAATAATCATCCACCCCAGTTCAGGTGTCTTTGTGTACCTGGATGTTCTTGATGTTAAGTTTTAGGTTGATATAACTATATATTACCAAGTCAAGCAAAGAGTTTTTGGTATTTAAATATTGGCATTACATTTTTTGTTTGTTTACATTGATGTTAAAATGATATTGTCAGATTTGTGACGTACATTTTTGCTAAAACACTGCTGGTCACTTTCAGAAGTTGTAGCGATGCCAGGGCTCTGAACCGGTTCAAGGAACGAAAACGAAAACCGGAAACGAACGAAATTTTAAGAGGAACAAAAACGGAAACGAAATCAAAATCAATTTGAATCGTTCTGAACAGAAACGTTAATTTGAAATGACCATTAACCGGTTAATAACGTTATTTTATCGTTCTCTTTAATATTTTTATTTGGCAGTGACCAATCATGAATTGAGTAGTCCAGCATGTGGCGTTGATGGATCAAGCGTGAGTGAAATGCCCGCGCACCATCATCTATGAATCTACCGTCAGTATGAGCGCGCATTTTCATGCCTCAAGTACATTTCTTTCCCCGCTGAGGTCTACAATGAATGCGCAGGTATTGGAGGACATTCTTTTCGAACGTTTAAATAAGCAGTACGGACTTTAAGCTCAAATAGACTGATTTAGGCTAGTTTCTGGATTTCGTTTAAGCCTGTCCAAGTAGGCTATAGCATCTATCAAACATTTGTCCTATAGTCTTTCAGATTGCCAATACAGGACAGGTCAGTGTTTTCTATAGACGGTTGATGCTTCTTATTAAATGGTGTGTTATGCATTAAATGATCAAGCTTTATTAGCTGACTGAATTTGATTATGTGATGCAAGGACGTGTTGCGCAGTTTTTGCTTTGAAATTAGCAGTTGACGGTGCATTAATGGTTATCCAGTTTATTTATTCTTTATTCATGCAATTTTTGAAACAAGTCGTGTTGAAAAAAAGTTATGTACAAAGAATGTTATCACTCTTCTGAAAATAATTCGGTATAAGAGGACCACTTTCGATTGTCTAACGCTCCATTAAAACAGGTCCGCTGTTTATGCTTTGTAATTAATGCATGTATTTCTGGTTTTAAAAATGTTATGAAATAAATATTCAAGTTTAATTACCATGTGTTATATTATTATTGAGTGAAAATAAGTCTATTTATACATATTTGTTTAAAGTATAGGCTAAATTAAAATAACGTTATTAACCAGTATTTTCTCATATCAAACCGTTTTCGGAACAGTAAATGTTTATTGAGGAACGCAAAAACGGAAACGCTATAATATCGATTCTGCTCGGAGTGAACCGATTGATATTTTTTTTCGTTTTTAAGCCCTGAGCGATGCTTTCTTTTCCCAGAAAGAATGTGAAACACATAAATGGTATCATTCTCAGTTTTTAAAAATTTTTTTAAATATAATTGAAATAGATTTTACACACTTAAACCAATATCGTATCGCATATCGAATATCGCATTCTTTAACAAGGATATCGCATTTTTCAGTACAACCCTACTCCGAGCTGATTAACGGTCAAACGAGTAGCTCGGTTCCGTTCCTCTTTCGTTTCGTTTGCCGTCCGATGTTTCTCATATGTAACAGAAATGGCAGCTCTTATCAGTTGGGCATCGCAGGAAAACAAATTCAGTCGCACCAGCAGGAAAACAGGTCGCAAAATGCCACCATTTAGTCGCAATCTGGAGCCCTGCACCTGCTTAGCATTTATAATGTAAACATCTATTATTGATATGAAAATACCTCAAAATACAAACTATATTCTACTGTATTCGTGTGTTTATTAGCTTCTTGTTTCACGTGTAGAAACGTTTCTTTGGGTTTGTTTTTCACGGAGCTCAGAGCGAGGAAGTGTACAGGACAGAGTCATCCAGAAGGGCAGGAATTATGGACACGTTGACTAACGCAAGATGATTGACAGCTGTAGGCGAATCAGTCATAAACTGAAGCAAAACCAGGAACAGGAGAGAACTCGCTCTGAACGCTCTCTCAGATCGCAAAAAGGCCCTTTCACACCGGACGCGTAACGAAAAAGCGAAGCGGAAAAAGCGAATATTGCGTGTGCGAATAGTTCGCGTCAAAACCATTCACATCAGCCACGACGCGAGTTTGCGACGTTTCAGAGCTCCAACATTTCCAAACATTCGCAGCGACAGCTGAGAAACACAGACACGTAATCATTCAGTGGAGACGAGCTTTTAATTTTCTTTAAAAGACAGAGAAGAAGGTTTTGGGTGCAGCCAGTCTTAAAGAACAGAGTCTGAAGGGGAGGATGCTAATCTTCTACAGGAGCTAAAGCTTCATCATGGCCGGTTCCGAACTTACTTTCAAATGTCCGTGGGACAATTTGAGGAGCTCCTCCAGACAGAGACGGTAGCAGCGCATCTGACGACACACACACACACACACACACACACACACACACACACACACACACACACACACACACACACACACACACACACACACACACACACACACACACACACACACACACACACACACACACACACACACACACACACACACACACACACACACACACACACACACACACACACACACACTCTTCAGGAACGGCTCGATCCGGAGCTGCTGTGTTTCCAGTTGAGTCACAATGTAAACATTTAATTGCCACAGTCGTACTGACGGAAACACATTCACTTTATATAGTCGCGGACGCAATTAGATAAAAAAAAAATCAATGTATTGATTATAATATCTGTAGCCTAGTGGGCAAACACAGCTGCATCTGCACAGCTGTAAACACAACTACAGCTGTAATCTCAGGAGAAATGCGACACCTGTTAAAGGTTATTGTTGATTGAATGGCTAGTGACATCAACTGGACATTTCGTCACCTTTGTTTCCTTGTGTGTGATTGGTTTAAGCCTTTTCTGTCGCTGCGAGTGTTAAAAAAAATCGACATCGAAACGGAAAAAATAAACATTGTTTTTTCGCCGCAGCACATTCGCGTTCGATGTGAAAGCACTCATTACACAAACAGCTGATCAGCGCGAATTATTCGCGCGTCAAAATCACGTCCAGTGTGAAAGGACCTTAATTCAGTGGGAAATTAATAGAAATGGTATTCTGTGAGACTAAATATTTTGCAAACGTGAGAATAAATCTGTATTTCACCAAATATGTGCACTTTTGTACAAAGAGCCCTAATGGATGCTATCTTGTGCATTTATGTGAACAAATAAACCAGAGCAGACGTGAGAGAACTGAATTATTCTTTTCAAAATATCAAATTTTGCACTCCTGAAATTAATGAATGTCACTGCAACCTAGTTTTATTAGGGATGCACCGATGTATCGGCCGCCGATATTTATCGTCCGATTTTTGATCAATTTACAACCATCGGCTATATCATGAGAGGCTGATATAACACACTGATGGTTTATTAATGAACTGTGTGAAGGCCCTGAGCTGTGTAACGTCTGCTGCATAATCCAAGATTATATGTAATATTCCTGCGTCTGTGTTTTAATGTTTATCAAACAACAAAAGACCAACAAACAAAAACAATAAATCACTCACTACTCTCGACTAAACTTTCATAAGGATTGATTTCCACGATGCAAATGAATGAAGACGCGCGGCTTTATTTAGCCTAACGTTACCTCTTTCTCTCTCTCACACACACACACACACACACACACACACACACACACACACACACACACACAGAAACTCGCGGTGTTTTTCAGCCTCTGCCACCTCAATATGAGACACGAATGCATCTCCAGTCACTTCATGAGCATTTTACCGTTTTATTCGACTAAATCTATTGTCATATCAAAACACACACACAGGAACTCGAAGGTCTTCACGGCAACCCGTCAAAACAAAAGTTCAGTTTAACAAAGTAATTGTGACAGGATTAATGTTGTACAGAAGAGCTATGTCTCAATGTAATAATAATATATGCATTTAACTTATACAGTGAAGAATATGCAGTGTTATTTAACATTAAACCTGCTTAAAAAGCACTGTTTATTTCATATTTTCTGTTGTGTGAAAGTGTGTGTGTGTGTGTGTGTATATATATATATATATATATGTGTATGTATGCATGTTGGCCTGCTGAATGTTAAAAGGATCCAGTGTATGTTCATTAGAAATTATTTGATAATGCAGCATAACTGAGTTAATGTAATGGTTTTTTTTACTTTAAAAACACTATTTTTAAATTACAAAATTTCAAATAAGAGGGCAAGTGACAAATATCGGTATCGGTAAATAATTGTTTGTTAAAATCGGTATCGGTCCCAAAAAAAATCACATCAGTGCATCCCTAAGTTTGATCATAAACAGTGGTCAAATATCTTCGTAATCAAGTAAGAGTGTGATGTTTTAACGAGCAGTGAATGTTGAACATCAGTTAGGGTTAGGGTTAGGTCGGCCATCTTGGAGTGTAAAGGGTTTAACTACGATCTGTTATTCCGCTTTAAAAGGGCCGCTATATTCAAGTCATTATACTATAAAAATGTCCAAAAGCTGCCAAAATGACTTGTTTCCTACTTCCTCGTCCATCTCACAGCACATACTTCATCTCTTACTGGTGAGTGTGGTGTTTGAGGCTTCATCTCTTACTGGTGAGTGTGGTGTTTGAGGCTTCATCTCTTACTGGTGAGTGTGGTGTTTGAGGCCTTCTCCAGTTGCTCACTACACTTAAATAATGCTTCCTCACTGCCTTTCCTCTTGGGAAGCGCATTAGAGCCTGTGTGTGTGTGTGTGTGTGTGTGTGTGTGTGTGTGTGGCGCTGATCCTCACCTGACCACAGGCTCAGGAATGGCTTCCACACTGGCTGGCACCTGCACACCCTTCTCCCATTCCTGCCTCCAGGGGTCGGACAGGAAATAAAACTCCTCTGGGCTCAGTTGTGCTGAATCAGGCAACTTCATGGCTGTAATGAAATCGGTGCGAAACACCTGAAAGAACATAACATTGGCAACATTACACCAGGAGGATTTGTTCTGACTATTTCCATCCATCTCATAGCAACCACCCAGAACACCATAGCTACCACCAAAATGTCCTAGCAACCACCCTAGCAACCACCTGAGTACCCTAGTAACCACGTAGCAATACCTTAGTAACCACCCTGTGTACCCTAGCAACCACATAGCAAGACCCTAGCAACCATATAGCAACCACCCTTGCAACCACCTGAGTACCCTAGCAACCACATAGCAAGACCATAGCAACCATCCTGAGTACCCTAGCAACTGCATAGCAACCACCCCAAGTACCTTAGCAACTGCACAGCAACCACATAGCAACCCCCCTAGCACCCTAGCAACCACAGCAAGACCTTAGCAACCACCTGAGTACCCTAGCAACCACATAGCAAGACCTTAGCAACCACCTGAGTACCCTAGTAACCACATAGCAAGACCTTAGCAACCACCTGAGTACCCTAGCAACCACATAGCAAGACCTTAGCAATCACCCCGAGTACTCTAGCAACCGAATAGCAACCACCTGAGTACCCTAGCAACTGCATAGCCAAACACCCCAAGTACCTTAGCAACTGCATAGCAACCACATATCAACCACCCTAGCAACCACAGCAAGACCTTAGCAACCACCTGAGTACCCTAGCAACCACATAGCATGACCTTAGCAACCACCCTGAGTACCCTAGCAACTGCATAGCAACCACCCCAAGTACCTTAGCAACTGCATAGCAACCGCATAGCAACCACAGCAAGACCTTAGCAACCACCTGAGTACCCTAGCAACCACATAGCAAGACCTTAGCAATCACCCCGAGTACCCTAGCAACCGCATAGCAACCACCTGAGTACCCTAGCAACTGCATAGCAATCACCCCAAGTACCTTAGCAACTGCATAGCAACCACATAGCAAGACCATAGCAACCACCTGAGTACCCTAGCAACCACATAGCAAAACCTTAGCAATCACCCCGAGTACCCTAGCAACTGCACAGCAACCACCCCAAGTACCTTAGCAACTGCATAGCAACCACCCTAGCAACCACATAGCAAGACCTTAGCAACCACCTGAGTACCCTAGCAACCGCATGGCAACCACCCTAGCAACCACCTGAGTACCCTAGCAACTACATAGCAAAACCTTAGCAATCACCCCGAGTACCCTAGCAACTGCATAGCAACCACCTGAGTACCCTAGCAACCACATAGCAAAACCTTAGCAATCACCCCGAGTACCCTAGCAACTGCATAGCAACCACCTGAGTACCCTAGCAACCGCTTAGCAACACCATGGCAACCACACCAAGTACCCTAGCAACCACATTACAAGACCTATCTAACTATTTCTATCTATCTATCTAAACTACTAACTAGTCAAACTATTTCAACTAAAAGTCAAACTATTTCAAACTATTTCAAACTTTCTGGTCTAGCTTTTTCAAGCCAACTTAAAGTTTGTCGACAAACTTTTTTATCCAGTTTATATTATCATCCTATCGTCCAGCTCTAAACTTTTGAAAGTGGACAATTCGGCATGTCAAACATTTACATCAAAAAACTTTATGCAAATAAAATGACTTGACTTTTAATTACTACTACATATCTTCACATCAGTTTGGCTTAATTAATCAAAATGGACGACACTTGTTTTTTTTTGTGGAATATTGCAGTGTTTATTCTGATTTATCGCTGCACATCATGATTGTGTTAATAATCAGAATAACGTCATCTCTTCTCTGATGACGAGGCCACCTGTCACTCACATGAGATCCACCAATAGCAAACCACCACCATCCAATCAATCCCCCACAGACACACTCAAGCCCCGCCTACATTTGTTCTTGTTTGAGAAGCGATTCACTCGATATCCGGCACAATAGAGGAGAGAAAAGACCAGGGAAACTTCCCTTTAACTTTAAACTGGTATTTCTCACCTCAGATGGTTTCTTCGGCTCATGGCGTACCCATGTGCTACTGGTCCCAGTGTTCTTTGAAGACCAGGTGGTCACATGACCTGCAAGAGATTAAAGCGTCACACCTGAACTTCCAGAGAATTCCCTCATCATTTACTCGCCCTCGTGTTGTGATTGTCTTTTTGGTTTGGCACTGATATGACAGTATCTCATAATTTCTACTTTTTTATTCATTATAACACGTCAATTTAAACTTTTTTAATAATTTTGGCCTTTTTTTCTTATAATGTTTTACTTTTTATCATAATTATGAGAGTTTTTCATAATTTTTAACTTTTGATTTCATAATTGTAACGTCAATTAATTTTATTTCATAATTTTGGTTTTATTTCATAATTTGAACGTTTTCTTTTTTCACATAGCATCTCATAAATGACTTAGTATATCATAATTTTGACTTTTTATCTCATAATTACATATTTATTTATTACTCATAGTTATCAATTTTGTCGTCATAAATTGATCTAATAATTTCTACTTTTTTATTAATTATAACATGTCAATTTCAGCTTTTTCATAATTTTGGCTTATTTTGTATATTTAAAAATAAATCATAATTATGACGGTATCTCATAATTTTAAACTTTTTAATTCATAATTATAACGTGTCATAATTTCAACTATTTCATAATTTGAACTTTTTCTTTTTTTACACAGCATCTCATAAATGACTTAATATATCATAATTTTGACTTTTCATAATTACATATTTATTTATAATTCATAATAATAATTTTTGTGTCAAATGTATCTCACAAGTTCTACTTTTTAATTAATTATAACATTTTCAATTTCAACTTTTGGTAACACTTTAGAATAATGGTCATTAGTTAACATTAGTTAATGTATTAACTAACATGAACTAACCATGAGCAGTGCATTTGTTACTGTATTTGTTCATCTTTGTTAACGTTAGTTAATATAAACATCACATTTCATTAACTAATGTTAACAAGATTTTAATAATGCATTAGTAAATGTTGAAATAAACACTTAACTAAAATAATAAGGATTGTTTGACATCCAGTGACATCTTTAGTGTTAGTTAGCACAGAATTACACTTGTTGGTTAATTGTTGCATTAACCCTATAAAGCTACTGTATCATATTTGATAGGCACATTTCTACGGCCTCTAAATGATCATGACCAACACTTTGCTGATTTACACTTGAGTAATATTTCAGCAGGCTTACTTGATGATCCATCAGAAATCATGAGTATGAAATATGATGGTCAGGCTTTGAGGAAGGTTTATTTGTTCATCCATCAATCATCATTGCATTGCATGTTTTAATCATAAAACTAAGCATTTAAATATCATCTTACTAAAACATTAGTAGCAGATATTGATATGTATATGCATTTATTGTAAGCATCTGCTATACATCACAAGCATAAATATCAGCATCTGAACCAAATTATGCTCAGTTTGAGCTGTTTATCCTCCATATTCTCACTATATGAGCCATAATACCCAACTAATGCTAACTTTTAAGATTTTTGTCAAAAAGTACAATCAAGTATAAAAGTAGATTAATCTCTGGAACAGTACATTAATCATTCATTATCAAGAATAAACTTTATTCACAGCTATTTATTAATGTTCTAATCTTACTGTAAGCATTATTATACTCCTGTAATATTATATTCAGGTCGGATGGGTTTTTAACCCCTTAACTGTCACCGATACGTTCGTATCATATATTTGAGTAATTATCATAAAGTAGGTATCATTCGAAAGCTTACGAACTCAAAATTCCTCCTGTGAAAACAGTTTTGAAATCGGATGTTGTGTTACCATGGAAACGGTACTCTAAATTCTTCTAGCGGGCTCCTCCCCCTAGTGGGCGGCGCCATGTTTCGTATTACAAAATGTATTTTAACTACTTTATAATCAAAATCTTTTCTAATCTTGACAAGACACATATCGTCGGAAAGGTCTGAGTCTCAAGGGTCCATATTTGGGGACTGTTTTGTGATGGAAGTGACATTTGGACAGAAATTTACAGAAAAATGCATTACAAAAAAACAATCAATGGAATGTGAATTACACCCGGTGGCTGTTTTTGGTACAGCGCCCTAAACAACATCTCATGGGGACTTTAATTTTTGTGATCTCAACTTCAAATTTGGAACACAACTTGATTAGACATATGGTTTTGATTTGATAGTAATTTTAGATTATAATTTGTTTTGTAAAATCTAAAATATTTAGTATAGTATTTTTCATTTACAGTCAATTTAAACTTCCATAACTTTTTCATACCTATTTTGAAATGCTTTCACTTCAGCAATAATCTGCAGAGTGTCTTCTTTAAAACAAGACTAAAATTAGGTCTAACCATTCTTTAATTACAGCCCTTTAAGTTTGGATAGTGCATCTTCATGACTATTCTCAAAAAGAGCGGTGACAGTTAAGAGGTTAAAAAAAACCTCTCAAAAGTAGAAATATAATTCTGCATGTGTTCCCATCTGTGTTTATCACTCACTGTCAGTGGTGTCAGAGTCGTTGCTGCTGGTGGAGTACTTCCTCCTCTTCATCTCACTCTCCATCTGTCAGGAAAGAAGGGATGAACAGTCATCAGAGGCGGAGAAGAGGACAGAAACACATGCAGAAGCCCAGTGTGTGTGTGTGTGTGTGTGTGAGAGCACAGCGTGTCTCAGACAGGAGAAGAAACACTTCACTGGCCGTTGGCAGATTTATGTGGCCGTAAAACAGGGCTTTCCTCTCTTCCTGTCGCCGATCATCACTTCACAACTGACTGAAATCACACTATAGAAATATATATAGTAGTGTTACACCGATATATCGGCCGATATTTGCGATTTTTACGTGGATCGGCCGATATAAGGCTGCTGCGTTCGCCGATATTTGCATTATTTCCAGACAGGCGTCCACAGGGCAGCTCTCACCGTCTTCAAACTCTCTCGCTCTCCCTCGCGCATATTAATCAAAATCAGTTGAGAATTGACACGATGGTAAAAGGTGGAAAGACTGAAGTTTCACGTAGAGCATTGGGAGATTTTTCATGAATGCTTCAATATTTATTTTCAGAATTTATTTTCACCACTGAACTATTTTTTTTTTCTTGTTCTACCTCACTATTTGTTAAATATTGTTTTTTTTAAGTTCATTAAATGTTCCTTTTTTAAATTGTAAATTTTAAATTGTTATCATCATGATCATTGTGCCATTTTTATGTTGTAAATTGAGGGAGCAAAAGCAGTATCGGCTCCAAATATCGGCAGCTCGTATCGGCATCGGCTAAGGCTGATGAAAAAAATCGGTATCGGCTCTAAAAAATCCACATCGGTCGATCCCTAATATATAGGGCACACTAAATGAACAAGACAGGTGAAAACAATGAGGGACTAATGGTGGGAACCAAAAGAACTACAAACCTAGAGTCAGGAAACAGGAAATGCAAGCGTCTCAGAATGAGGGCGAGGACGGGACGGGTTCAGCTCTGCGGCACGAGTGTGTGTGTGTGTGTGTGTGTGTGGAGACCTGGATGTGAACAGGAGAATTCTGGGTGAGAGAGAATAGACTGCAGTCCCCCAGGGAGAGAGAGAGAGAGATCTTCAGCTGTTCTACCCTGCACAGCCAATGCTGCTATTTATAGGAAGAAGTGAGCAGGAGAAAGAGATGCTCTCACACACACTCACACACACTCTCACACACACTCTCACACACACCACGGCATCAGAACCGTCTGTGTTACCGTCACACTCGTACAGCCGTAACTCCGGATCATACGGTCACATGTTAGAGATCGAGACTCACAAACACTAGTGATGCACCGATCATGATTTTACATGACCGAACAAACTCTCACTATCTGCGCTTGTGCAGTGCCGGAGAGGTGAGCTTGCGCAACTTCAGCTCGCAGCTCGCACAACTTCAGCTCGCGCAACTTCAGCTCGCGCAACTTCAGCTCGCGCAACTCCAGCTCGCGCAACTCCAGCTCGCGCAACTCCAGCTCGCGCAACTCCAGCTCGCGCAACTCCAGCTCGCGCAACTCCAGCTCGCGCAACTCCAGCTCGCGCAACTCCAGCTCGCGCAACTCCAGCTCGCGCAACTCCAGCTCGCGCAACTCCAGCTCGCGCAACTCCAGCTCGCGCAACTTCAGCTCGCGCAACTTCAGCTCGCGCAACTTCAGCTCGCGCAACTTCAGCTCGCGCAACTTCAGCTCGCACAGGAAAGCGGCTCTTCATTCCCCGTCTCTTCCCTCAATTCTCCAGTTTCCGTTTGTAACACACAAGTGACATGTTCGCGAATGATTGCAATATAGGCGTATGTGCATGCGGGCGCACTTCCGGATAAATCGGCAGAAAAATACAAAGAAAAACGGTTTTTGGCCGGTCAACCGGCGCATCCCAACAAACAACAAGAGCGAGTGTGAACAGTAGGGCTGTGACGATTGCAGGGTATATATATATGGGGTGTAAAGGTTCAAATTACTCACGGTTCGGTTTTTATCACGGTTTCGGTACGGTTTGGTTTGTGTCATTTAGGGATGCGCGGTATACCGGTACTGGAAAAATACCGGTATGCATTTTATTTCAAACGGTACGATATCATGATTTTGCTAATTTCGGTATATGCTGCTGTTCTGAAGTTCACCGCTAGGTGGCAGCTCGCTACCCAAACTAGCACGAAACCGGCAAATGTGGCAACAGAACAAGATGAATACAGCAGTTGAATCAACGCACAAAACTCATTAATAAAGACAGGAGTAGACGTGAAATTTGGTATTACTTTGCTTATAAAACTGCTGAAGAACCATCAAACCTTGCCAAGCATCGTCACTTAATTCCTGACTTGTAAGACATTAAGAGATCGACAGGTGAGTGCATAAATCAAACCATCTAATTTAGACATTTTTCTTTTAACACTGATTAACGCACATATTAACCTATTGTTTAAATATAAAGAAATCTCCAGCGTTTGTTTCAACCAGTGACGTTTAGATCTCATAATATTTGCACGCACACTATTGCACTATTTACATTCTCGAAAGACATAACCAACTGTGTTTATGTGACGACTCACTAAAGATGGACATTTGACATAATTTTGTGTGTATTTGACTAAGGAAAAACAACTTAATTTGGAATGCGCAAGCTCTTTAGGCTTGTGTGTTTGTTGTTGTAGGAGCACAAAGAAAACTCTCTCTTAGCTCCCATCCCCATGTATTACGAAATGCTACAAAATCATCGCTTGGATTTTCAAATTGGCGAGGTTTAAAAAGACGTGGGCAGTGATTTCCGTCAGCCGTCCCATACGGAAGCGAAAGTGTTGAATCTGAGCGCGCAGATGCTTTTATAGTGCAGGTGCGATGTCTTTTGAAAGCAGAAGCAATTTGCTGATTTTGAGAGAATGGAAACGCACAGTATTGCTGAAATTACTTACAAGAAAGTTTCCAAATGACTGATTGATGTGATAATCTTTGTTGATTAATTTAATAATAAACATTTGCGGTAATTTCCCGCTTCATAAATCCAAAACTTGCGAGAGTGAGTAAAATTATGCGCAATACCGCATCAAAATTCAGATCCTGTATAGCATCGATTTAATATCGGTACTTCGATATTAGATTGTGGTACCGTACCGAAGACAAAATTGTGGTTTCGAGCCATCCCTAGTGTAATGTTCAGAGGGAAAAAGCTACTGTCAAATATAAGAACAAATAATCAACTACAAGCACAAAAACAACAGAGCAAAGATACAAATAAACTAAAGCTGCGAGCAGCATTTATCGGGGTTCAAGCATTCGAAGACCTTCATTTATGCTGTTTATGTCGAATACACAGAGCTTTTCAGGTTATTTAGGATCTAACAGGAGTTTAGTAACCAAAACGTAAAAATAACATCACATATAATCGTCACTGTATAAATTAAATAAAGCGTAATCATTATTGAAGTTACAAAAGATCATGCTTTTTTATTCGTCCTTTGTTTGGTTCACATTAAAAACAGCCGCAGGAATATTAGGCTACTGTCACTTTAATGCCTGGAGTCACATGACTGATTATTCGTCTTAGCCAATCACGTCGACAGGAAAAAAATAAACATAATGTAGCGACGGGAGGTTTAGGGAAAATAGCGCAGTAAAAGTACCGATACAGCACTTACAATGTACTCAAGTAAAAGTAAAAGTACACTGTTTTTAATAAAGTACAACTCCTGAGAAAAACTACTCAATTACAGTAACGAGAGTATTTGTATTTCGTTACTTTACACCACTGATTAGCGCTTGTGCACAGGTGATGACGGCGTAAATGATTGCTAATCTCCGAACAAAGAGTGACTGTTTTGTCCACTTTTTTTGATCTTCGCTGTTGTAACGCATCGGGAAGCCAGAATGCATTTCCATCCACACGGAAATTACAATTAAAAAACAGACAACGAAGAATTTCTGAAAAGATAAAATACATTTCATCGGGCACTATTATTGATAAAATGTTCTATAATGGACCTATTGTGCTTTTTGCATGTTCATCTGTCTTTAGTGTGTATTGTTGCAGTCCTTCAAGTGCCTCCTCAAGTAATTGGATAAGATAAGATCCAAAATAGAAAAATAAAACCATTATAATCATTAATGGGCAGCATAATGATGTGGGGTTTGGTTGAGTTAGTTAGTCATGTGTAGAAACTGTTTGTGTGAGGGGCGGGACATTTCCAAAACACCAATCACAACACACAGCTCCAGCCGACCAATCAGAGCACAGTGTGCTCTTCAGAAGGAGGGGCTTCATAGAGACAGTAAACAGAGCGTTACTGACAGACTGGGAAGAGAGGAGCCGCAAGAATGGAGAATATGAGGAAATAATCAACACTCAAGCAGGAAAACCTCCGACCTCTCTCTGGATGAAAACACTCGTCTGCTCGCTCTTCTGGAGACATCCTAAAGATTAAATATTTCAACAAAAATGTGGCTCATAACATGATTTATTATCACATTTTTTGTAGTTCATAATAATACAAGAATTACAAATATTACACCTGTAGGTGACGACATGTGTCCGAAAAAATGTTTTGTGTCATTAAATCATTAATTCAATCTTTTTGATTAATTATGTTTTTAAATAATTCAAATTCATGAAATATTTTTTCACGGATTGCAACATTTTGTCAGAAGAGCCACGTTATTTTGTTCATAATCATGATCTTTATTTTAAATCGTTATTTTAATCAGAATCGTGCAGCTCTACCACACTGCAGCGTTAACTAATTTTCTAAAATGTAATGCCAAGGTAGTTAAACCAAAGTATAGTGTTATAAACAAACATCCGTTTTTAAAAAAGAAAATCTAAAAAAAACGGTGCTGAATTTGCGATAACTGTGGAAACGCATCATCACCGCGAATGACACGATTCACGCGAATGAACTGACCAACAGCTTTCTGGGTAATTCAGGCACAATCTGAAGAAAAGTTTTTCATGAGACTTCCTACTTTTTTCCATATTTAGGAAAGTGGAAATGTCTAATAAGTCAATAAGTGCTCCTCTGCCGCCATCTACTGGTTATAGTGGGCGTTCATTCACTTTTTTAAATAAAACACAAAATAACGGAAACACTTAAAAGAGAAACATTCGCGCAAAAATAATCAGGCCGACAAACAAGTAGCCTTAACATCAAATACAATAAAACAACTAAAAAAAAATATTGAATTCGGCTAATTTTTCCCACCGATATCCATCTTCTCACAGTCTATTATGAAAAAGGAACAGGGGTTTGTCTACGTTGTCGGGGAGAAGAGAGCTCGGTTTCTTGCGCACAATAAAGCCGTAACGCGAAGATGCGCTTGAACGCATTTTTTTTTTGTCGTCGTCATCGTCATTGTGGGCTCCCTATATTATTATGAACATTAATTATGATGATTTAGTTTGATAATTTTTTGGTCTGGTTTTAATACAATTCACCGCACCCGCAAAAACAAAACTAAAAAAATACACAAACCATTGTAAAATCACAAGCCGATCAAAACAATATTATAACATGACTTTACCAAAACACAATACAAAAACAAAACAACAAATATGATAATGAATAAAACCATTTAACAAATATAATTGTATTTAATACTTTCATTTTCACAAGTGTACACTGTATAAATTACTTTTTTTTTTACTTCAAATGTTGTGTTTACGTTTGTGCTTGAAAATAATTAGCTAACGTTACTATCTTTAATGTTATTTTGCATTTTAGGCTTATTTTAAGCACACATTACGTATGTGTATTCTGCACATGTATTTGTTGCAAGTGTAATTGTTTGGGTTATTTTATAGTTCAGATGTGCGGTAATCACTTGTGACTGCGTAACTTTTGGGGACAAAACAATCCCGCACCCTGAGGCTCTGTTATAAAGCACATGCAAACAGTATTACTTTAATTTAACATGAATAGTTAGTGTGTTACTACCTTGAAAGCGATAACGATGTTTCGTTTTAACGAGCGACCAAGTAGAGTCAGCGTATCTCCCAGCGCCATCTGCTGGTGAAAATAATCACTACACGATTCGATTGCCCCTATAACCAGCAGGCTATGTAAATGTTGGGCTTTTGTGCGATGTATGTTTTGAACGAGCTGTAAAACGGGGACATTTGCGGAAAACCCTACTCTAGGATTCTTATATATCATAATCTTGACAAACGTCTGAACCCTAAACGCAATCGCCAGAAGTAAAAAGCTAAAGTTAGGCTATAAACGAATCACGCCATGGCCAAGACTTCAACGTCGCCAAACCAGTTTCCGACAACTATTTAAAATCTGGAAAGTTTGAGTTATAATAGTTTGCAAAAGCGTGGGCATAAACACAACGATGCTGTAAAAGCGAAGCAGTGAGTGGATGAGTTTTCCCATACAGCGTAATTATATTTAATGTCCAATGTGACAAGCTAAAGATATTAAAATATATATTTATATACATATATATAAAATCACAAGGAGGAATTACTAGGGGTGTGACGAGACACAAGACTGGGTTCACGAAATGAGATTTTTACGCAGTATTTTGAAGAAATCCTCAATGATGAGATGCATGACTAGAAAAACAGCTCATCATCTTGTAATGAATGTCATTAATTTCTGAGTATGAATTATCATATGCAGTGAAACACAACAAGCACTGTAACAAACAAACTCAACTGACCTCTCTCTTCAGACCTCAGAACTGCCCTAAATCTCAATATAAAATAGAACTGTGGTAAATCATACTAGAACGGGGTAAATCATGCTAGAACGGGGTAAATCATGCTAGAACGGGGTAAATCATACTAGAACGGGGTAAACTGTGGTAAATCATACTAGAACATGGCAAATCATGGTAAACTACTACTAACTACTAAAAATCTACTAACTAAAACTCAAACTATTTCAAACTTTTCAGACTTTTCAAACTTTCTGGTCAACTTCCCAAGCCAACTTAAAGTTTGTCTCGACAAACTTTTTAATCTAGTTTATTCTACAACTGTTGACCTCCTAACTGAGCTCCTTCCCACAAACTGATCATAGATCAAGTGCAAGCATAAACAAAGCACTCAATATTCAAAGTGCAAAGAGAGACTGAATGTTTCTTCAAGAGCTCAGAGATGGTTACAACACAGCCTAAGATGGCGTTCATATTGAGAGATATTCTCATGTCTCAGGGCGTTTTCTGGAAAGCGCTAGCGTTTACTTTCACTTTCAATTTCGTGATCGTGTGTGTACTCTGTGAATAGGGATCGGTGGTGCTGAACGCGCATTTTAAAATAGACGTTTGTCTGATGCTGCGTTCACACCGAACGCGAAGAAAGCGTCTAATTGGACGCTTGAACATTTTGAATCCATTTGCGCGTCCACAGCGAATTGGACGTGCGTATAAATCGAGCGTTTGAAGCAAAATAGACGCGGAGCTGCGCCTAGATGACAGCTCACTCTCACTCCTGTGTGTATATTTTAGGCTAATAAAACGAAATATGTCATAAAACACCACTCTACCTTTTAATAAAAAATATTAAACATTAATAGCCACACGAATGTGGTTCAGGCAACGCCTACATTATCTTCACAGCATGTATATTTATAACAAACTAAATATAAAACACAACCATGCCTCTTTTCGTTTACATTTAAAAAACAAATATTAAACACATTAATATGTGGTTCGGATACGTGTGCATTTATATGATTCTCATTGTAATAAAATTAAATATGACAAAACACAACCCAGTCTCTTTTTGTTAAATGTCAGTTCATGTGTGATCAGTAATAGCTATTATAAAAGTATAAGAAGCTGTACAAGAAATAAAGTAAACAAAGTCAGCGCTAGGACAACGGTAAAGTTAAATATCCGCGAATTCGCTTCAAACGCGTGAATAGGGATGAAATTTATCACGGTTATCAATATTATCACGGTTTTGTTCAAATGAGATGAAAGTGTTCAAAAAGAACAAATGCAAGTTTTATATTTGAAAATCAACAAACAACAAATAAATCAAGTAACTATGCACTTTAAAATAGATTCTATTCTGTGGGATTTCCTTCCTTATAATGTCCGTCGTCAATAGCAACGCATAAATAATAACAATTTGGTGGAAATATAATCTCTATTATTATCTCTGTAAATATATTAATACTCTCATCAGTGTTCTCAGCTATGACGCATTTAAATCTAGCAAATTTTGTGTAAGAGACCAAACAGTATCCTAGGGAAATAATGCATATTAGAGGTCGACCGATAGTGGATTTTACCGATAACTAGGTTGGACCGCACTTGCCATTAACCAATTAATAGACCGATAGTTTTTTTTAATGGACATTGGATAATAAAAAATAAAAATAAAACAAAAACATAAGTGCTGAACTTTATTACAAGAAATAAAAGAACGGTACTGATCCATGAAAATGTGCTAAATTAAAAACATATGAATATTAAAATGAGAATTTCTAACAGAAAAAAAAAATCCTGAATTTGAGGTCGACCGATAGTGGATTTTACCGATAACTAGGTTGGACCGCACTTGCCGATAACCGATTAATCGACCGATAGTTTTTTTTTTATGGATATTGGATAATTAAAAAAAACAATAAAAAAAAACAAAAGTGCTGAACTTTATTACAATAAATAAAAGAACGGTACTGATCCATGAAAATGTGCTAAATTAAAAACATATGAATATTAAAATGAGAATTTCTAACAGAAAAAAAAAATTCCGAACATTCCAAAAACATTAAAATATTACAGGTCAAAGTTGTTCCTTTAGCTATATTCTAGAAACATATACATTTCCTAGGTAACACTATACAAGTCCCTATGCAACAAGGATGTATTAGCTCACATGAACTATATGCATTATGCAATATATATTTTTACAGCATGTATTAATATGAGCACTACAATTATACATGTTAGTTCATAGTGCATTAACCAAGGTTAACAGGTAACATAATGACAATGAACAATACTTCCGAAGCATTTATTAAAGCTACACTGTGTAACTTTTTTAGTTTATTCTTAGCTAAAAACACTTAGTTCTTTCAAATATATGTGCTCATTAATGTATATTTACTTCTTTCAAGTAATAAAGTATTCTGGTAAGTTTATAATATGCCATTGTAAACACATACGGGTGAGGGTTTGAATGCGGGTCGCCATGTTGATCCTCCATCTTGAAAGTACATTAGCCAAAGAGGGACATACCCGTAAACTCAAGCTTGGCCTTTGGCGTTTTAACACTCGATGGCTCCGTGTCGAATGTGGACGAGGTCGAACTGGAAGCCATATTAATCTTGGACTAAATCGGCCACCGTAGGAGTTAAAATCAGAATTGAGAAGAACAGAAACTAATATTCACTGGATGGTCATATACAAGTTCACCACTAGATGGGGGAAAATATCACAGTGTAGCTTTAACCTTAGTTAATGTTACAAATTAAATCGTATTGTAAAGTGTTACAATTTCATGTAAATCCAAACAGTCTGCTTTTAAGAAGGCGATTTACGTTATCTGATAAAAAAACGAGTGCGCTTCTGCTTTCTTTCGGCAGGATGACGATACAGTTTGCTTTCTCACGTCACTAATTTTATATATGCAACATTTGGTCCGGTCGGACTTGCGTAATAGGTAATCGGCTTAATCGGCAAAACCGATGAATCGGTCGACCTCTAATGCATAATCATATTTTCATATGACTTGACAGTTTATTTTATTAAATATCAAAAATCCAAAAGGTTTGCATCATACCTGACACCTAGATGAACACTTTACAGCTGGTTTTATGACCATACGTCATTCTCTTCAAACGCTATAGAAGTTAGAAACATGTATAATCTTGTATGTTACTTTACAGTTCCTAAATTCGCGAATCTCGAATATCGAGCCGACTTTTTGCCAGTCACATCAGATGAGCTGCAGTTCTGCTGTGTTTGTATGAAACTATTTTCGCAGCTGAAATAGAACAAAAACAGTCAAACACTGTATGATGAGTGAATCTCCTGCGCACATCGTACGTTTTGAGTGCAGATTTCAGCGAGTGAGAGCCACTCGGAACAAAACTCTGGCTAATCTGAACGCCTCTGATTATTAGAAACATGTGTGATTGGTCATAATGCGCAACGCGATTATAACAGATGGTTTTTGAGAAGACTCTAATAAGTTCAACCGCCAAAGAGGCTAGTGTGAGTGGTAGTAATACCAGACGTAGTTTTGGTATTGAGAGTCCACTTGCCTTGCGTTCGCAGATGTTAAGTGTTTCCCCGGATATTCGCGCCGCGTTAACCAATCAGGAGCTAGCTCTAGTAGTGACAACAATGAGGACAAAATCATATGTGAATACCCGGAGCTGTCGATACATCTTCATACTTTATAGAAACAGAAATAAAAGGATCTTGCCTGAAAGAAAGTGAGTGAGGAGGTCGGAAAGTCTGGAGAGTTGTAAAAAACACATATTGAGACTACAAGCTAGCTAAAGCCGGCAAATTGAGCTTATTAGTATTTTAAAACAATCCATGTCAGCCATTTCACGAGACGAGCCGCTGGCAGAAGCCCCGCCCATGAGGCGAATTCACGTCTTGTGTAGGGAATGTCACGCGCGAATGAAGCGTTTTTTAAAATGTTCAAGCGTCCAACTTTGCGCGAATCGCGTGATTTATTCGCTTCATTTACGTCTGGTGTGAACGCACCATAAGACGCTCAACTGGTGGAATCGTGTCCACCGCGCTAAACTAACTTTTTATTAAGTTTTCTACTTAAACACTAAATGTGTCTACGACCTTCAGACGCGCGTCAACGCGTCTTTACATTGACTTAACATGGAAATCACTCGCTCCAGACTAGGGATGCGTGGTATACCAGTACTGGGAAAATACCGGTATGCATTTTATTTCAAACGATACGATATCATGATTTTGCTCATTTCTGTATATGCTGCTGTTCTGAAGTTCACCACTAGGCGGCAGTGCGCTACCCAAACTGACGCGAAACCGGCAAATGTGGTGCCATAGAGGAACAAAATGAATACAGCAGTTGAATCTCACTCAACACGCACAAAAGGAGTTAATAAAGAGAGAAGTAGAAGTTAAATTTGGAATTACTTTACTTATAAAACTGCTGAAGAACCATCAAACCTTGCCAAGCATTGCTCACTTAATTCCTGACTTAAGACATTAAGAGATCGACAGGTGAGTGCATAAATCAAACCATCTAATTTAGACATTTATTTTATTTTCACACTGATCAACGCACATACATAAGATCGTATCGTTTAAATATCATGAAATCTCCAGCGTTCGTTTCAACCAGTGACGTTTAGATCTCATAATATTTGCACGCACACTTTCGCACTATATTCGCGTAAGACGTAACCAACTGTGTTTATGTAACTACTCACTAAAGATGGACATTTTTGACATAGGTTTGTGTGTATTTGACTAAGGAAAAACAACTTAATTTGGAATGCGTGAGCTCTTTAGGCTTGTCTGTTTGTTGTTGGTATGAGCGCAAAGAAAACTCTCTCTTAGCTCCCATCCCCATGTACTACGAAATGCTATAAATTCGCTCGCATGTTCAAATTGGTGAGGTTTAAAAAGACGTGGGCAGTGATTTCCGTCAGCCGTCCCAAAACGAAAGCTTAAGTGTTGAATCGGAGCGCGCAGATGCTTTTATAGTGCATGTGCGATGTCTTTTGAAGCTAGAAGCAATTTGCTCATTTTGAGAGCGAGAGAAAGGAGTATTGCTGAAATGACTTTGCACAAGAAAGTTTCGAAATGACTGATTTGATAATCTTTGTTGATTAATTTAATAATAAACATTTGCGTTAATTTCCCGCTTTATAAACCTCAAACCTGCGAGAGTGAGTAAAATTATGCGCAATAACCGCACCAAAATTCAGCCCCTGTATGGTATCGATTTAATATCGGTACTTCGGTATTAGATTCGCGCTGGTGTGAACGCTGCTGCGCAACGAATCACGTGATCAGTGATGCGCAGTATGGTCGACTCGATTGGACTGATGGGATTGAAGCGACTTATCCACCTGAATTACATTGTTATTATTTCTATAAAAAGGTGAAACGACAGCATAAGTTCTCTCCTAACTTCACCCTCACACTCCGTCATGACCATATGACGCGAGACAGCTTTTCACCTCTCGCGAGATCTTTACTCATGTATTTTATGCCGGAGAATAAACGTGAACATCCTGAACTCATGTTCACTACAGAACTTATTTCAAGCATTTAACTTCAAACCTTGACTTCAGGACGATGGAACCGGTGTCATGACAAATCTGGTCCCCCCAAACTGTCAGTTAATGATTATTCTCACAAACAATATTCTTTTAAAATACGCATCGCTTACTATTAGGGCTGTCAAAAGATGAATCGCGATTAATCGCATGCAAAATAAAAGTTTGTGTTTACATAATATATGTGTGTGTACTCTGTTAATTATTATTTATATATAAATACACACACATTCATGTATAAGAAATATTTGCATGTATATACATTTATATAATCTATAATATATATAAATATAAATGTTTTATACATAAAAATAATATTTTTTTCTCAAATATAAACATGCTTGTGTGTGTATTTATATATAAATAATAATTAACAGAGTACACACACATATATTATGTAAACACAAACTTTTATTTTGGATGCGATTAATCGCGATTAATATTTTGACAGCCCTACTTACTATATAATGCGTGTGCGAAAACACATTAGTGCATAATAAAACCAACTGAACGCAATTTCTTACACTTGATTAACAGTTAATTAATCAATAATAATAGCCTATTAAGTGAATAATTGAACATCATTAATTTGTTTGATTAATAACTGAAATATTTGGACATTTAACACAAAATTAAATTAAAGATGATTGAGAATATATGTAGGGTAAATGCAAATGTGTGTTTCAGGCTAATCGCTTATCTGAATGCTATGCTAAGCTAACTAAATGCAGGTGTAAATGGTCATTATAATGTAGTTGGAACATGATTTTGATGGAATTATAGGATAATCAGGCGCTAGTACCTGTTAAAGGTGCAGTGTGTAGTATTTATGAGGATCTAGTGACAGAAATGCAATATAATATACATAACTCTGTTTTCAGTGGTGTATAAAGAATGAGCCATTTCTATCTACACACACCGCAGGTACAGTGAAGCCGCCATTTTGTGCCGCCATGTTTCTACAGTAGCCCTAAAGGGACAAACTTCTCTACAGAGCGCTAGCTACTCTCTGCCGTCTCAGACGACCACATCTTTGTCCTGTGTGGGCCACCGTAGCTTCTCTTCGAAAGGGAGGGGTGAGCGGTGCAATTCACAACCTCACCACTAGATGCCGCTGAAATTTACACTTTAAAAGCAATTTGAACCGATGGGATCATGTGGGGTCCCAATTCGTCACTACAACGAAACTAACGAAGGCTAACTTGTAAGTATTAAAAGCAATGGAAAATTACCCCATAGCACCATCCATCCTCCAAGTTAATATTTTTAATGTACAATATTTCCTTGAAACA